>OU343217.1:243924117-244014411 GCA_910596185.1 Chrysanthemum makinoi | reverse complement strand
TTATTACAAAAAACATATGTAGTAACTGAATATTCAATTCGTAAAAGAACCAAAGGGTTTGCAACTTTTATATTTAAAATAATCAACCCAATTTACCATCAATACATCAATCATCACCATCACCACAAACGGCAGTTCATTAGCCTCAAAGAGCATCATTAAGCAAAATAAATAAATAAATAAATAAATAAAATCTTAAAAACAATATGAAAATCATGAGATCTAAAAGAAAAAAAAAACATTGAAATCTTTAGATACATGCTTTGTGTGGTTTTCTCATGTTTCAGGCGGTGGCGGTGGCTTTGAAAAATATCACCAACATAAGGGAAACCAACAAAAACCAAAAGATCCAGACATACTTGAAATCACCAGAAATATTTGTTTTTTCAAACACAATAACAACACATCTCGGTTACAAAATCACCATCAACAAAAACAACAAATTAACAATAATAACAGATATCGTATCTCACCATCGTAAAGAACATATTTTAGACCTAAAATAATCATAAGATCCTCTTTCTCGAAATATTTAAGATCTAAAAATAAAAGACCAAAAGTTCAGAAACCTCCTAAACCATCACCGTTACATCGGTGATTGTGGCGATGGCGGCAAAATTGATAGAGAGTTGAGTTAGAGTTAGGAGAGAAAGAGAGAGCAAAGGGATGGCAGAGATGTTGAGAGGAGTGATGCGTGTTTTATTTTCGAATATGTATATAAGGAGTATATAAGTATAGATGTGAGGTGTTACTAGTTACCTACTTAAGAGAATTAATTTTTTAAATGTAACTTTTTTTCCCATCAATGTTGGTCGGTTACTTTTTATTTATGAGAATTACAATGCAAGCTATTGAAAATTATTAGTAACCAATTTTCAGACTTCCTAGAATAGCAAGTCCTAAATACATTATAAAGTAGTTTAGATTAGCCCTGTTACTTATTCATATGGCTACTAAAGAGTTATAACCGTAATATGCAAATAGTATTTGATTGTTTTTAGATTTGAGATCACTTGTTCTTGCAAAAAAATGTTTTCATTTACTAGTTGCAATTCTCGTGATTTTTACACAAATTTTTATTATGGATTAATATCGATTCGTATTTTGTATAAATTTTTGTTGGACGAATGATTTAACTTTATTAGATGTCATTGTATTGAGGTTGATATTATCGTTATTGATGTTGTAGATAATATATGTGTTAACAACACGTAATGACCCTTGGTGAAGTAAAAGATAAAGTTTAAAAAAATATTTTTCATATATCCTTATTTGAACTTTAAATATGATTACATGAGTCGTTGTTATATACATAATCTCATATATTTATTTTCATATCATAAGTAACTTGTGCCTAAATTTTGATATTTATATTTCATTTAATAATAATAATTTTAGCCGTATTTAATTTCTAAAAACGTGTACGTACGGGTTAAACTTGTTGAAAACAATAACATGAGTAAAAGAAAAAAAATGAACGTAAATAGTAAAATAAAAAAAATTGAATATACTTACACAAAGAGAAATACACATAAGTTGTTCGTATATGTACAATCTCGTGTAATCATTTACATATTAAATTAATTTGTGCTTTTATTTTGATATGTAAAATCCCGTGAATATACATGAATTTAATTTATGCTAATAATAATATTTATAAATAATAGCAAATGTTTTTTTTACAAAAATATAAAGTCTAAAGTGTATTTTGTTTATTTTATACAGATATTATAAAACATGAGAATTGATAAGTTTACACTTAATTTCATATAATTTATGTAAAATTCAACAAGAAAATTCTATTAATTACACCCTTTTTATTTTAGTTTTATATTTTTTAAAATGGACACATGTGTTTTTATGTACATTCATTTTGGTGGACGAAATTTAGGTCAGTTTGACAAAATGAAATCCAATTTTGACTTCTATTAGCTTATAGGAAGGTTCAGTTTTGCAATTAAGCTCTCTTGTCTAAACTTGTACATTATAATATAAGATTTTGGCAAATGTGACTGAGATAATGACATCATATGTGACGTGAAAATATATACATTGAATGAGAAGATAACTTAAAAAAAATAAATTTTATTCACCTTCCTAAAATATTTCCTAAAATTTTTGTTTCATACTATTTAACTATTAAACTTTAAATGTTATTTATATTTAAAATATAATAACAATCAACATAAACATGTAAAAAACACACATTAATTCGTATTTTTAGCATGCACAATTATATACTATATGTTCGTCTTTTCGTTACCATTAATATGAATATAAAAATATGGTTTTTAACATATTTAAACCGTTCATTATTTATGTAAAACCTTGTAAGATGTGCAATAGTATTTAAAATGTTTTAACTTTCAATTTACACCCTTAAATAATAAGAATATTCATAATGTAATTATAATTACATAATATACATTATGTATTAATCTACATGATAATAAGTTTTAACATATCATCTTCATTCTATATATTTTAAATTTGCTTGATTTTATGTTGATTACGAAACAATTTGATTAGCTTTTAATAATAAAGTGTTATGACACATTTTCACATATCTTTACATATTAGTCAATCAGAAATTATTATTATTATTATTATTTTTGTGTTTGCCGCTTGATATTTGTATAAGAAACACATGGCGTTCATTAAATAATCGTTTGTATTATGGAATTATCTTATCCGTCAGGCGCGTTTGAAAATCTGGTTGGTCAATAAAAAAACTGATTAAAGCAATTATCTAAAGTTAGACTAACCACAGTGGGTGAAATACATGATCGGCCGACCGATTAAAAAATCGATCATCCCCGTTGTGGGGAGAAAATAAGAATCGGCCAAGGGTCATTTTTTTGGACAAATCGGTTGTTTTGGTGATCGAGTGTTTTAAACACAACAAATTCAAAACAAATTATCCGTTGCAAAAAAAAAAAAAACGTTTCTTTTACATTTTACTACTTACAACCGTATAAATACCAACCTCAAACACACTTCTAAACACACAATTCAAACAACTTCTCATCCATATTCATCATGTCAAAAAAAGATACTCCCACATCAAAAAACCGACGATCCAAACTACCCCAAAATGCAATCATTTGAATTTCTCGTCGGATTCAAATTTCGAATTAACCGGCATAACACCACCAAAAAATTAGGCTCTTCGCTTTCGTGCTTCCAGTTTTGATTATCTAACACGACTACCACAATCAAATCAAAGACAAAAACTCATTTTACATTAATCGTCAATTTATCCCACCGCAGCGTCCTAATATGAACTGATCGCTTCCGAACCGTCAAGTTTTATCACACAAGCTAACCACTTATGAATGGTC
Source organism: Chrysanthemum makinoi (assembly GCA_910596185.1). Taxonomy (NCBI): domain Eukaryota; kingdom Viridiplantae; phylum Streptophyta; class Magnoliopsida; order Asterales; family Asteraceae; genus Chrysanthemum; species Chrysanthemum makinoi. The sequence goes on along the minus strand of OU343217.1, from coordinate 244,011,070 downwards.
AACCGTAATAAACTTCAAACAGCTCAGAAACAATACAATTAAGATCTGGAGAGTATAGTGTTTCCCCAGGTCGTTAAGTCCCAACGAGCTGTGCGAATGAATAATCAAACGTATAGTGATCGGGTGATAATGAACGGGAAAAGGTTATGATTTTGAATAATTATACCTAAAGAAAAAGTTTGTAAATTACAGGGCTTAAATGCAAATTAAAGAAAATTAAAAGATAAATTATATTAAATAAACGCTATCACTATTTTTAAAATTTGATGTTTTTGATTTTTCTTTTATAAATTTAAATTGAAAACTACGTAACGTACAAAAGAAAATGTGAAATTGAAACAGTATTAATCCTAAAAATATAAAAATGACATTTTTACAAACCTAATGATAAGAGAAAATTTTGAGAAAAAGAAAATTATTTTTATGACTGTTTATTTAATTATTATTAATTAAAAACTATTTTTACTTATTTAATAATACCCTAAAATACAAGAAAATATGAAATAAAGCTAGAAAAATGAAATTATGACTTAGAAAAATCTAAAATAACTAAAGAGAATTTTCAAAACTAATTTTTTATTTTTCTGATTTATATTTCTATTTTCTATCAATTAAAAACTATTTAAAACTAATTAAATTGCTAAAAATTACAAATTTAACTAAGAAAAATTTGGAAAAATTACTTTTTTGCTTTTTATATTTATCTTAACCTAGGAAAAATGAAAACTTATTTTTTTGAAACTTTTCTGATTTAATTGTATTAAAAGCTAATTAAAAATACCTAAAAACTGTTTTAAATGAGGAAAAATATCAAACAGTGCTGGAAAAATATGAAAAATTCAGGAAAAGTCTAAAATAATATTCTAAGTCTATGAAAAATATAAAAACAGTGGCTTATGTGAAGGATTATGAAGCTGTAGAGAAAAGTGCTTATAAATAAGCACTTGAATTAAGCAAATGAACACAAAAAGCTACCAAACTATCACAGAAGCTATAATATGCTAAAACTACTTAATACTGACCTATTTCAACTAGTCTAAACCTCTGAAATGCAAACTACAATGATTTGATGATTTAAAAAACTCAAGTGCTAAATGATTTTAGCTACTACTTTGTAGCTTGAAAATAAGCTACTCAGACCAGCTGAAACTCAAAACCAAATGTTGGAACCTAAAGTAGACCTGGCTAGGAACTTGTAAACCAAGAATGAGCCTGAGATGAGCTCAAATGAGCTTTTGACAAGCTCTGCACAAAGCATGTGCACACTCACCAAGCAGTAAGGGCACTTATAACCAAATTGACAAGCTATTTTGAAGCTTGTACAAAATTACTAAAAATCTACAAAAATCATTTTTCATCTCTTGACCAATTGAAGTTTTTAAACCCAAAGTTTTACTTGAATTGACCCAAAATTGAAACTATGAAAAATCAACAAACCTTGGTGAAAACTTGGATTTTCAATTTTTGACTTTTGACAATTTTGAGAGTTTTGACCAAAGTGAGATTTGAGACCAATTTATGAACTGATTATGATGTTATAGGCTAAAACAAAACTATAATGAGCTATTCTACTAAATTCTAAACACAAATCAAGCTTATGATGTTTAAGAATTCCAAAGATATGAGATTAGACGATTGAAGGTGAATTTGACTATGAGTGAAAATGAGCACGGTTAGTACCTAAATGCTACTAATAGCTAAATGCAACTGAAACCACTGCTCCTAAGTCATACAGAAGCCTGAGAATTGGTATTGCAGGCTGTTCCAAACACTCCTGATGTGACTAACATGCAAACTTTAACTCACAATATACTTAACTAGTGTGAATCACTGCTTAATCTAACTATAACTAACCAAAATGAATCTACTTGCAGTGATTTGAACCAACAATTAATACTAATTCAATTAGAACAATGTCATGCAGATTTGAGCAAACAAGTGACATAAGGAGAATGAAAAGCTTACAGCAGTCCAGCTGCTAAGGCTTGCACCAAATGGTTGAATACCACTCCAAATGAGCTTAATCCAACACCACATCTAGTCCAAGTCAAAGATTTAATCCTACCCTGCTCCAGTTGACTTTTATTGACCAAGTTGAGAATTTTACTTATACCGTTTAAAGCTCACTGAAAGCTAATACCTTCAAAGGGGCTTGTTTGAGTTTAGAAATAAGCTCTTTGGAGCTTGGATTTAAGAACATGTAAATTGCATTTATAAAAGGAAATAATAAAACATGAAACTATGATAAAACCTTGAATTGATACTTGAAAGTAAAGTACAATGATTAAACAACTTAGGTTCAATACAAGAAAGCTTAAGGTTACAGATTTAGAAACTAATTAAGACAATTTAAGTAAAAACGACATACAAGGAATTTGAAACTAAAAAACTACTACTCTCTCATGCTTCTCTTCTCTTATTTATACATCAAAAGGATTTCCCTCTCTCCTCTGAGCTTTTCCCACTTGCCTTTGGGGCCATTGGATCACTTGAGACAATCTTGGCCGTTTGATGAATTTTGGCGCCAAAACTAATATAGCAACTGGGGGGGTTGAGTGAATGGAAGGAGAAGCATTAAATGATTCTTGTTTGGTTGTTGAGGTAGAGTGATAAGGGTGTGGGATATGAGCTGGAGGAGAGGGTGATGGAGTGTTGAGGAGAGTGGGTAGGTGAAGTGTTGGAGGGAAAGGTGTGTGCGGGATTTGACCATATTTGACCGTGGTATATTAAAAGGCAAAGGGTTCACAAACAGGGGGTCAAGTGGTTTGGCAGGGGTCCAAAGGTTAATGGCAGGGGTCAAGGTAAAGGGTGTTTGGTTTGTTAATACAAGGACCAAAACTGCCATTCTTTCAAACTTGAGGGACCATTCGCCACTTTCCAAAGTTGTTCCAAGGGACCAAAAATGACAAGTTTCAATAGTACAAGGACCATAATGGACATTTTCAAACTTCCAAGGACTATTTTTGCCAATTTTGAAACTCAAAGGACTAAACTTGTAATTTCTCAAAACTTTTGACATTTTTCACCAAAGGACTAATTATGACAAGTTATGATTTTAAAAGGACCTTTGGTGACTTTTCTTTTGAAATAAGTGCTCAGGACTATTTCGACAAGATTTGAAAATCTGGGACCTAAACCGCCAATTATGCAAACTTAGCTCATTTTTCATATGATTTTAAACATTTTATGCTGAAACATATAAAATGCAATTTTGAGATATTTTCGTATTTTGATGCATTTGAGCATTTTAAGTGTTTTTGTTCAGATTGACCCAAAAATGATGAGTATTTACACACTCATCAATCCCCACACTAAACTATTGCTAGTCCCTAGCAATCTTTTGAGAAAACTTAATGGATTTGAATCTCTTAACCAAAAGCCATTACTGAGTAGCCAAATGTTTCAGTTCAAGTAAGAACCTTGGTACACTGATAACCAAATGATTTTGAGCAAATCACCAGCTTCCAACGGTTTTGATTTGTCTTTACCGAGCCGCTTGCTTCGACTAGCCAACTCTTAGATAAAATATCTTTGGTGAGTCGATTACCAATTATGGTTTTCCAACTGCCTTTACCACAAGCCATAAACTTGCGGACTAGCCAACTCTTCACTAATTAAAGATATGGTGAGTTGAATACCATACAATTTTGGGCAAATTGCAAGCCGCCAACGGATTTGAGATATCTTTACCAAGAGCCGTTTGCTCTAGGATTAGCCAATCCTTTTGTTTGTTAGACATGGCGGATGATAATCAGTAGCTGAGTAAGTGCAAAACACTTACTCCAAAAAAAATTTGGCCAAAAATGGGGGAATTGGGTGGTATAATTACATGATAAAATTCGTGAGAATTCCCCCACACTAGAAATGAATATTGCCCTCAATATTCAAAGTACCGACGGTTATGCCGAAACATAGAACGAAAAGGGAAATATTACGGCCATTATTTGAGAATTTTTTACAATAGCGGGGCAACTCCCCACACTAGGGTGGTACACACGGGTGAAAACCCATGTTTAACTATCGTTTTTGATTACCGAGTCGCTAGCTGACTCGACCTAATTAATTTGTTCATGGGAAGTAAGTGGGAGAGACAATCTCCATCGGACTTTCATTCAAGATGTTTGTATAAACATTTGAAGTACGTGAAAGTTCCACACCGATGAGATATTGAGAGACAGACCCGGCTCACAAATGGTACATGGAAATGCCAGTGGTCAAAGATAGTATCTTCACCTCAATGAGTGAAGAAGAGAAGAAGTCACCGTGTAGGTGAAGAAAAGAAGGAAAATCATGATGACGATCATGATAAGATCTTCTTCCTCGTGATAAAGTGCATTGCACTCGTTTGGATTTTATCGGTTGAGCTCTTTGGTTTGGAAAGCATCTGGGAGGAGGTTGGAAAATTTGTCATAGAAATACAAACTCTCATGATTGAGAACTTTTCCCCCCGATCATGATTTTTACCATCCGCGATCATACCCGGCGGAGTCATGATATGAGTGAGTTCACCGGCGAACTCTTCATGAAGAGAATCATTCACATGATGTGAATTTGTGAACTCTTGTTCCATTGTGGACTCATTACTATCCTCAATCTGAGTATCAAAGAGTGGATTCTCAGAAATTAAAGTGAATTCAGAGCCGAATTCAAATAGAGGATTGGTAAAAGTAGCTTTTAATGTTTCAGGAACAAAGTGATCAACATTCTCTAATGGACTGTTGGGATAAGAAGTGAGTGAACGATCATTATCAAGGAGACTTTCGCCTCCCGTGATCGGCTTTGAAATCAAAGACTATATCATCACTTTCCGATGAAAGTGGATTGATGTGAGTGAGTTCATCGGTGAATTCCTCAAGAAGATGATCAAGATCGCATCTGGAAGTGATGCCTCAACATACTCAATGTTTCCATAAGAAGCACGCTCGCTACCATCGGAGAAAGTCTCAAATTGATCGTTTGAACACTCAAGAGGGGAAGAAGAATCACACATATGATCAGAAGTTCCCTGTGACTCTCTCGGGATTGGGACAAGGTCCTCAACACTAGACTTTATGAATTCGTCCGATTCCTTTTCAGGAACAGTGTCAAGATGCTTGATGAGTGTCTAAATACTCATCATTTTTGTACTATCTAGACTGCCAAAACATCTGAAAACACTGAAATGCTTCAAAATGATGAAAATATCACAAACAAGTGTTTTATATGTTTTAAATGCAAAAACATCAAAATCTGGTGAAAATCGTATCAAGTTTGCATAATTGGCGCTTTTAGTCCCCAAGTTTCAAAAGTTGTCAAATCTGGTCCCTGGTCATTCCAAAACTTATAAAAAGTCATTTAAGGTCCATAAGATTCAAAAGTTGTCAAAATAAACCCTTCAAAGTTTAAAAATCACAAATTGACAACTTTAGTCCTTTAACTTTGAAAATTGTCAAATATAGTCCTTGGTTAATTTAAAAAGTGAAAATTATCAAAAATAAACCTTGTACTATTTATAAATGACAAAAATGGTCCTTATGATAAAACTTTTGAGAATTTACATGTTTGGTCCCTCAAGTTTCAAACTTGACAGTTTTGGTCCCTGGATTTACAAAAATGGAAATTATCAATTTAGGTCCTTGTACTAATCACATTTGGCAGTTTTGGTCCTTGTGAGAGCTTTGGAAAATGTTCAAGATCCGTCCTTCAAGTTTACTAAAATTGCATATTTGGTCCTTGTTGTTAAATTAAACCAAACGGACCCCTTTATATTATCAAAGCCCAAATCCAACCCAATACATGACCCGACCCAATTATTTAAAAACAAAAATACCGCCATCATCAGACCTCCTCCCTCACCCTCTGATACACCAATACCCAGTATTTTGCCACTTCCCTCCACCTCTTCACCTCCACCTCACCATCTCCACTGTTACCCATGTCCCTCCACCTCCATATCCTCCCAAACCAATTAATGCAAAGAAATCGCCCAAGACTTTTTGGCCCAAAAGGTAGAATCAACTGTTGTGATCACTTTGACCCATCCAATGGTGGGAAATGATCAGAAAGTGGAGAGGATGCTTTTGAAAGTCTATAAAGATGGATTGAAGCAGAAGAGAGAGGTGTCGACTGTTTTTAGACCATTTCATAGTGTAAACTTTTATTTTCTGTTGTAAACCTTTAAATTCAGTTTTATTTTCAAAGTTGTATTATGTTTCATGGTTAATGAAAGTTATTTTCAATAATTCTCGTTTCAATTCTCAAGTTTGAATTCAATTTTTAGCATTTTTTAAGCAAAATTGACACTTTGCTTTAATCTTGTTAAAATATTGTTGTTCTTGTTCATTTCATCTAATTTCAGTCACCTTTTAAGCTTTTTGAAGTTTGGTCATCATTTAGAGGACTTGTAATTTAGCTTACTTAAAAAAAACATAAAAATCAAAGAAAATAGAAATAAAATAAAAATGAGTGTTTATGATGATGAAGGCTTGGAGCAGGGTTGCTCATGGATTGCCCTGGTTTAGAGCTTCTTGGGAAGCCATAGGGTATGATTTCAGTGTTTGGTTCTACCACTTGCATTCCAATTTGTAAGCCAATTTCATGAAATTTGTATTTCCTAATATAAGTGTTTGAATAGTGATAATTCTAGTTCATAACTGTTTTATTTTAGTTAATCACAGTTAATAAGCAGATTTATTAGTTTAAAAAACTTGTTTTGGTATTAAAAGCTTCAATTCACTTAAAACAAGGTGTTTGGAATTGCTATTCAGAGTATTCCATTGAATGCTTGTTAATGCTCTTGGTTGCTTTAAGTCATATTGGTATCTAATAGCTCAGTTTAAGTAGAAAAACCAGTCCTTATTTCATTAAAAGTCAAAATTCCAAATCCTACCCCTTCAAGTTAATGTTGGGATTTTGAGTTGCGAAAATCATCAAAATAGCTTAGAACTTGTTACTTTAGCTTAATTTCACCATAACTTAGCTTAATATATCATATTCAGTAACTAGAATCAAGTTAAAGTTCAATAAAGTCAACCTACTTAGTTTTTATAAAAGTCAAATTTTCATTAAGTCGTTTTTGAATAAAAAGTATAATTTTACATAGGATTAAATATTAGGATTTAGCCTAAATCCTTTTGGCATAATAATATTTAGCTGCTAAAGAAAAATATAAAAATACTAGGTTTTATAAAATTAGCTTATAGATAGCTTTTTAATTTGCTTCTTTTGGACCCCTTGTTCCAAAACCTCGTACGCTAAGCCTTACAATTTCATAAGCTCATCAAAAGCTTATCAGTTAGCTTAAACCTCTGTACCTTAGCTTTTTGAGAAGCTTTCCAAGTTATCTCAATATTCCAAGTCTTGTTTTTCAACTTGTACCTTTTTGATAAGCCTGCAATAAGCTTTTGTTATGTCCCATTTTAAGTAAACTGCATAAGCAGCAAGGACTTGTCACCATATTCATAAGCTTCTCATAAGTTTATTAGTAAAAGCTAACCTTTGTAATTTAGATTTTTAGAAAGCCTAGCTAGTCTACTTATTAATTCCAGTGCTTAATTTCATTTTCTAGCTTATTATAGTGCTTAATCACTAGCTTAAAAGTGTCTAGTATAAACCAAAGTGTCCTGTGCAAACAGTGTCACTTGTGCTTATTTAGTACTTATTCAAGGCTTATTTAAGTTATTTTGTTTACTCAATAGCTAAATTAGCTTATTTACAGTCACTAAACTTATTTCTAGCTTACCTTGTACTTATTAAATAGCTTATTAGTAATTTAGCTTAATCTAGTGTCTATTTCCATTTATTTAGCTAATGTTAAGATAATCACTCAATACGAGCTTATTATCGTTTTTAGAAAAGTCATAGTTATTAAAAGTGCTTATCTTCATGTGCTTAATTGGTTTGTAAAGAAAAAAATCAAAAATAAAAATGTTTAGCAAAAAGGGGGTAGGCAGGCTCGAACCTGAGACCTCCCCCTTTTATGAGAGTGTTAGTGTGTGTACCGATAGATCTGCCTTGGGACTTTCTTGTCATAGTTTGCACCATTTAATACATAACCATCTTTGTCTCAATAAGCTTATAACGTAGTTTTTGCTTATTTGTAGCTTATTCTTACTAGCTTTTTCAGTTTTGTATTTTTATAAAAGTGTATTAGTATAAAGTATTTTTACAAAAAGTTTCAGATTTTTCTCATTAGTTTTAGTATTTTTAAACATTTAATTAGTGTTTTATAGTATTTAAATCATAATAAATAAAATAATAGTCTAAAAAATATAATTCTTTTTTGTAAAATTTTCTTTTATCATATAGTAAGTAAAAAATTAGTTTTACATTCGTAGGCCTTTTATTTCATAAATTTTACGTTTTTTGCTTGCGCTCCGCGTAATTTTAAACGTAACGCGTTTTCATTTTAAACCACGTTTCTAGATAATTTAGGATTACGTTTTAGTTAATATAGTTTATTTAAGTTATTTTGTTTTATAAAATAAACGTTCATCGATCTGTAAAAATAGTGATAACGTTTATTTAATATATTTTAACTTTTTAATTTTCTTAATTTGCATTTAAGTCGCTTTAATTTGTAGATCTTTTCTTTAGGTATAATTTTCCATCAAATCCTTATTGATCACTATCCTTAGTGATTATTCGACATCTGAAGTTGTTTAACACCAATTCATCCTCCGTGGGACTTAACGACCCGGGAATACACTATATTCCTCTGATCTTAAATTGCATTGGTGTGTGAACTGTTTTGAGTTTCTTACGGTTGGTCATTCACAAGTGGCTTGCTTGCGTGAGATAACTTGACGATTTTTCAGCATCAATCAAATTTTGGCGCCGCTGCCGGGGAGGCTGTAAGCGTGTTTTAAGCATTTCCAGACCCGTACTTGCACATATACCACCTTTTTGTAAACAATTTAAAAAAAAGTTCATTAACACTTTTCCTAAAGTGTTAACAACACCAAAAATATTTTCATTCTTTGTTTTTATCATCATGTTTTTCAAAAATACCAAAAATATCCCCTCTTACCCTCTTACCTTTTTTATTCTTCATTTCTTACCCTCTAGAACCATTTGATTCTTTCTATGTCTTATCCTCACCCTCTTGGTTGTCAATGGTGTGGTGGTCCTTATAATGGTGGCAATTGCCCCAGTTGTAGCATGGTGGAATCAGGAAACGGGTCTGTCTATAACCAAGATCCCTATTCTACCATAACACAACCGATTTATTCCATCGCTATCACACCGTGAGACTCAGCAGCTATAATCTTGTAGTATGTGATGGTTCACACTCCAGTTCTAATTGTCAATCGGGAAACACGCTTGTCTATGAGCAGGTTCCTGATAACAATTATGACTACAACACATATGACTCACAACCACATCAGTTTCATGGTGAGTATTGTGGAGGTCCTCATTCTAGCTCGGATTGTCAAATAGGGAATCCATTTCCTTGTAACAATTACGACTCTTCGTATCAAGACCAACCTCCACAATACCAAATGATTCAAGCAACTCCTCATGAAACTACGCCAGACCTTCTACTGAAGAGTCTTGAGTTATTAAAAGAACTTAAGGAGAAGTCGGCTATGTCACATGAGAAATCCATGGAAGAATTGTTAGCGAGGAACGGTCGCTAAATTAGATTCCCAGATTGCCATTGAAAACACTGTTAGGGAATCAATTAGACTACAAAAATCATTCAAATCTAGCTCTCAATTCCATTTCATTCCTGATGACGATGATGATGAAGATACCCTTGATATTCTACAATTTTATTCATCAAGTTCATCAGTTGAGATTCCATCCGTGGAAATGGAGGGAGAAAAGAATATGATGAATCACTAGCAGAGAAATAATGGAACTTGTAGAATCCATAACTGCTAGTCCTTCTCAACTCCCTCGGCTGTTATCACACCAGGTTCACACTCACTCCTGAACATGGGGACGAACTTGACACTGCTCCCTGAAAAGGAATCGGACGAATTCATAAAGTCTAGTGTTGAAGACCTTGTCCCAATCCCAAGAGAGTCACAGGGAATTCTCGAGCATTTGTGTGATATCCCTACCCCTCTTATCTTCCAAAATGATCATATTGAGATGTTCTCTGATTCTGATGAGGACTATTCTTTATCTTGTGGAGACATAAGTTATGTGGGTGAATTACCTTCTGAGCTTGTCAGCTTAGGAGAAGAGAATGATGAAGAAATAATCCAAGACGAAGCTCTTCGTCTTACATTATTGAATGTTAATCTTCTCATTTCTAGAATCGAGGCTTTTAATGAAAAGCCTACTTCATATTCTATCCCCTTTGAGGATAGTAAACTTTTCTTCGATGATTCTATTCCGGAATTACAAACTTTCAATTTTGATCATATGGGAGAGAAGATTAGTGGTATTACCACTTCTCATTCTCATAATTCTCTCCCTGATTATGAATCATTCACTTTTGAGGAGTTCCCCAGTGAACTCAATCAAATCAATCTGAATATGAATCATTCTCCTTTGAGGAGTTCTCCTGTGAACTCACTCATATCATATCTCTACCGGAGTATGATAACTTCTACTTTGATCTAGACACACCCTGGATATGTCTAGACCAATTGAGCTTAAAAGATGAAATTCATGCTATCATGAATTTCCGATGATGATGAGTTAGTCAAGATTTTTATCATGATTTTCTTTCTTTTCTTCATATATCCCGTGGCTTCTCATGTTCTTCACTCCTTCGGGAATGAAGACATTATTTTGACCGGCATTTTCATTGACCATCTGTGAGCCGGTTCTATGTATATCTCATCGGTGTGGAACTTTCACGTACTTTAATGTTTATACAAACATCTTGAATGAAAGTCCGATGGAGATTGTTTCTTCCACTTACTTACCCATGAACAAATTATTCGGGTCGAGTCTAGTGACTCGGGAATCAAAAACATTAGCAAGCACAACATGGGTTTTCACCCGTGTGTACCATCCTAGTGTGGGGGAGATGCCCCACATGTTAAAAAAAAAAAAAAAAAAATGAATGAAAATTGTAAATATTAAAAAGAGAATAATTGTTGTGTTTCTACACTTGGCTAGTAATGTTATCTTTTTACGTTCTAAGTTTCCGCATAACAGCCGGTACTTTGAATATTGAGGACAATATTCATTTCTAAGTGTGGTGGGGAAATTCTGGCGAATTTGATCATAAATGTACCCTTTTAGTCCCTTTTTTCCCCAAAATGGCCAAATTTTAAAATTTTTTGTAGTGGAAGTACTATGTACTAAACACAACAAATGGTAATCAGTCCACCATGTCTAACCCACATAAGGATTTGCTAATCCAGGAGCAAACGGCTCTTGGTAAAGATATCTCAAATCCGTTATGGCTTGCAATTTGCCCAAAATTGTATGGTGTTCAGCTCACCATATCTTTAATTAGTGAAGAGTTGGCTAGCCCGCAAGTTTATGGCTTGTGGTAAAGGCAGTTGAAAAATCCATAATTGGTAATCGACTCACCAAAGATAATATTGATAATTTATCTAAAGAGTTGGCTAGTCCGTATAAACGGCTTCGTAAAGACAAATCAAATCCGTTTCACTTATGATTTGCTCAAAATCATTTGGTTATCATTGTACCAAGGTTCTTACTTGAACTGAAACAATTGGCTACTCCAGAAGTAATGGCTTTTGGTAAAGAGATAAAATCCATTAAATTTTCTCAAATCATTGCTAGGGACTAGCAATATCTTAGTGTGGGAGATTAATGAGTGTCTAAATACTCATCATTTTTGTACTATCTAGATGCAAAAACATCCGAAAACACTTGAAATGCTTCAAAATGATGAAAATATCACAAACAAGTGTTTTATATGTTTTAAATGCAAAAACATCAAAATCTGGTGAAAACGTATCAAGTTTGCATTATTGGCAGTTTTAGTCCCCCAAGTTTCAAAAAGTTGTCAAATCGGTCCCCGGTCATTCCAAAACTTATAAAAAGTCATTTAAGGTCCATAAGATTCAAAAGTTGTCAAAATAAACCCTTCAAAGTTTAAAAATCACAAATTGACAACTTTAGTCCTTTAACTTTGAAAATTGTCAAATATAGTCCTTGGTTAATTTAAAAAGTGAAAATGATCAAAATAAACCTTGTACTATTTATAAATGACAAAAATGGTCCTTATGATAAAACTTTTGAGAATTTACATGTTTGGTCCCTCAAGTTTCAAACTTGACAGTTTTGGTCCCTGGATTTACAAAAATGGAAATTATCAATTTAGGTCCTTGTACTAATCACATTTGGCAGTTTTGGTCCTTGTGAGAGCTTTGGAAAATGTTCAAGATCCGTCCTTCAAGTTTACTAAAATTGCATATTTGGTCCTTGTTAAATTAAACCAAACGGACCCCTTTATATTATCAAAGCCCAAATCCAACCCAATACATGACCCGACCCAATTATTTAAAAACAAAAATACCGCCATCATCAGACCTCCTCCTCACCCCCCCAGATACACCAATACCAGTGGTATTTGCCACTTGCCCTCCACCTCTTCACCTCCACCTCACCATCTCCACCTGTTACCCATGTCCCCCTCCACCTCCATATCCTCCCAAAGCCAATTAATGCAAAGAAATCCCCAAGACCTTTTGGCGCCAAAAAGGTAGAATCAACTGTTGTGATCACTTTGACCCATCCAATGGGAAATGATCGAAGTGGAGAGGATGCTTTTGAAAGTCTATAAAGATGGATTGAAGCAGAAGAGAGAGGTGTCGCATTTTTTAGACCATTTCATAGTGTAAACTTTTATTTTCTGTTGTAAACCTTTAAATTCAGTTTTATTTTCAAAGTTGTATTATGTTTCATGGTTAATGAAAGTTATTTCAATAATTCTCAGTTTCAATTCTCAAGTTTGAATTCAATCTTTAGCATTTTTAAGCAAAATTGACACTTTGCTTTAATCTTGTTAAAATATTGTTGTTCTTGTTCATTTCATCTAATTTCAGTCACCTTTTAAGCTTTTTGAAGTTTGGTCATCATTTAGAGGACTTGTAATTTAGCTTACTTAAAAAAACATAAAAATCAAAGAAAATAGAAATAAAATAAAAATGAGTGTTTATGATGATGAAGGCTTGGAGCAGGGTTGCTCATGGATTGCCCTGGGTTAGATGCTTCTTGGGAAGCCATAGGGTATGTGATTTGTTTGGTTCTCGCCACTTGCATTCCAATTTGTAAGCCAATTTCATGAAATTTGTATTTCCTAATATAAGTGTTTGAATAGTGATAATTCTAGTTCATAACTGTTTTATTTTAGTTAATCAGTTAATAAGCGATTTATTAGTTTAAAAACTTGTTTTGGTATTAAAAGCTTCAATTCTTTAAAACAAGGTGTTTGGAATTGCCGATTCAAGAGTATTCCATTGAATGCTTGTTAATGCTCTTGGTTGCTTTAAGTCATATTGGTATCTAATAGCTCAGTTTAAGTAGAAAACCACCTCATTTCATTAAAAGTCAAAATTCCAAATCCTACCCCTTCACAATTCATGTTGGGATTTTGAGTTGCGAAAATCATCAAAATAGCTTAGAACTTGTTACTTTAGCTTTATTTCACCATAACTTAGCTTAATATATCATATCAGAACTAGAATCAAGTTAAAGTTCAATAAAGTCAACCTACTTAGTTTTTATAAAAGTCAAATTTTCATTAAGTCGTTTTTGAATAAAAAGTATAATTTTACATAGGATTAAATATTAGGATTTAGCCTAAATCCTTTTGGCATAATAATATTTAGCTGCTAAAGAAAAATATAAAAATACTAGGTTTTATAAAATTAGCTTATAGATAGCTTTTTAATTTGCTTCTTTTGGACCCCTTGTTCAAAATCGCCTGTGTACGCTTAAGCCTTACAATTTCATAAGCTCATCAAAAGCTTATCAGTTAGCTTAAACCTCTGTACCTTAGCTTTTTGAGAAGCTTTCCAAGTTATCTCAATATTCCAAGTCTTGTTTTTCAACTTACAGCTTATTTGATAAGCCTGCAATAAGCTTTTGTTATGTCCCATTTTAAGTAAAATCGCATAAGCAAAGGACTTGTCACCATATTCATAAGCTTCTCATAAGTTTATTAGTAAAAGCTAACCTTTGTAATTTAGATTTTTAGAAAGCCTAGCTAGTCTACTTATTAATTCCAGTGCTTAATTTCATTTTCTAGCTTATTATAGTGCTTAATCACTAGCTTAAAAGTGTCTAGTATAAACCAAAGTGTCCTTGTAAACAGTGTCACTTGTGCTTATTTAGTACTTATTCAGTGCTTATTTAAGTTATTTTGTTTACTCAATAGCTAAATTAGCTTATTTACAGTCACTAAACTTATTTCTAGCTTACCTTGTACTTATTAAATAGCTTATTAGTAATTTAGCTTAATCTAGTGTCTATTTCCATTTATTTAGCTAATTAAGATAATCACTACTGAGCTTATTATCGCTTTTAGAAAAAGTCATAGTTATTAAAAGTGCTTATCTTCATGTGCTTAATTGGTTTGTAAAGAAAAAATCAAAAAATAAAGTGTTTAGCAAAAGGGGGTAGGCAGGCTCGAACCCTAGACCTCCCCTTTAGAGAGTGTTAGTGTGTGTACCGATAGACTCCTTGGGACTTTCTTGTCATAGTTTGCACCATTTAATACATAACCATCTTTGTCTCAATAAGCTTATAATGTAGTTTTTTGCTTATTTGTAGCTTATTCTTACTAGCTTTTTCAGTTTTTGTATTTTTTATAAAAGTGTATTAGTATAAAGTATTTTTACAAAAAGTTTCAGATTTTTCTCATTAGTTTTAGTATTTTTAAACATTTAATTAGTGTTTTATAGTATTTAAATCATAATAAATAAAATAATAATCTAAAAAATATAATTCTTTTTTGTAAAATTTTCTTTTATCATATAGTAAGTAAGAAAATTAGTTTTACATTCGTAGGCCTTTTATTTCATAAATTTTACGGTTTTGCTTGCGCTCCAGATGAATTTTTAAACGTAACGCCTTTTTCATTTTAAACCACGTTTCTAGATAATTTAGGATTACGTTTTAGTTAATATAGTTTATTTAAGTTATTTTGTTTTATAAAATAAACGTTCATCGATCTGTAAAAATAGTGATAACGTTTATTTAATATATTTTAACTTTTTAATTTTCTTAATTTGCATTTAAGTCGCTGTAATTTGTAGATCTTTTCTTTAGGTATAATTTTCCATCAAAATCCTTATTGATCACTATCCTTAGTGATTATTCGACATCTGAAGTTGTTTAACACCAATTCATCCTCCGTGGGACTTAACGACCCGGGAATACACTATATTCCTCTGATCTTAAATTGCATTGGTGTGTGAACTGTTTTGAGTTTCTTACGGTTGGTCATTCACAAGTGGCTTGCTTGCGTGAGATAACTTGACGGTTTTTCAGCATCAATCAATGCTCGTCCCCCGTGTTCAGAGAGTGAGTGGGAGCTTCGGGTGTGATAGCAGTTGTTTGAGAATGAACCTCAACCGGATATCAACCGATGAACTTGATGAATCTTTATAAAATTGTAGGATACCAAGTGCATCCTCATCATCATGTCATCAGAATAAAACGAAATTGAGCTAGATCTGGTCGCTTTTCTTTTGCAATTGATTCCCTAATAGACTTTTCAAAAGCAATTTGGGAATTTATTTTAGCAACCGCTTCTTCACCTAGCAATTCTTCCATAGATTTCTCATGTGAATTTTGAATGACGGGACATTGTGGGAGTGGAGATTTGTCAAAACCGGAAGGTTGACATTGATAATCATCATGAGGACCCTCACAATATATACAAGAAAACTGGGAGCATTTTGAAATGCGTTTTACTCAACTCCTCTTCTTTTCACCGACTCCGCTCTAGATAAGTGTCTTGTTGGGTTTGCTGAGGAGTTTGAGTCATTTGGCACCGTGGAGGTTGGTCGTGATATGGATAGTCGTAATTGTTACAAGGAAATGGATTCCCTGTTTGACAATCAGAGCTGAAATGGGGACCTCCACAGTTCTCACAACAGTAAAACTGTTGAGTCTGGATCGGGTGAATTATATAGATATTGGTCATGACCAAAGTTCGAGCATCACCGAAAACTGTTCATAGAATAACGTGGTTCTCGGATTGACACTCAAATCCTTGGTGAGGACCTCCACAAAATTCACAGCAGTTATTTTGATTATATGAAGATAAGTCGCTGGTGGGTAATTGGAAAAGTTTGAAGGGTCGTTAAATGAGTTTGGATTAGGATCGTAATCAAATGAATTCCTCGAACCACAAAACAAACAACTCCCTCACTTAATAATATCATTACCACATCAGACACACGTACACTAGCTTACTGTGGTGAACCAAAAGAGGCTCACCACAACCGACACAAGGAATAAACGATTCCATTTGAGAGTTATGAGAAGGAATTGTTTCATTCAAAGAATCAACAAAACCAACATGGTGATCCAATGACTATTAAGTCTCAAGAACATTTTGAAAAATCCGGAGGTGGGACAAGTGTGTTTGCTCGAGAGCTAGCAATTTCCACCACTTCTCGTTATGGTCTCGGTTCAAGTTCTTGAGAACGCGGAAGATTAGGCAATTCATTCTTGCTAGTCACCGGTCTAAATTCTGCATGCTTGCTTTTAACCGTAAATTGTGAAAGTTTAGGATCAATTTTAGACGGCTTAGGAGCAATTGAGGGTTAGATCTTTGGATAACCGTAGTTGGACGATTTAGCACTTCCATTATCGAGGGAAGTACCGGTCCTTTGTCACCCGGCTCTCGCTCCATTTCCCCACGCTAGAATTAATGGATCATCACGAACAACACGAATTCTTGACATTTGTGATAAAATCTGAAGTTTTTCAACTTGCTCCGAAATCGTCGTAGTCGAGAGATTCCATGAGAATAGAAGAAATTAGAATCAAATGAATAGAGGGTAAAGGGATAAAGAATCAAAAAGGGTAAGAGGGTAAAGATGAATATATTTGGGATTTTTGAAAAACATGCTATAAAACAAAGAATGAAAATAATTTTGGTAATCGATTAGTCAAACGAATTAACTTCACGATAATTTTGGTTTTATATGAAAATAAGGAAATATGGACAAATATGGTAAATATACAATGGGTGAATATTCAACAACACTAATCAACTAAACGGAAGATTATTAGCACAGCTCCCGGCAGTCAAGGCCAAAATTTGATCGCCTCAACCGTCTGTTTATCACACAAGCTAACCACTTGTGAATGGTCAACCGTAATAAACTTCAAATGACTTTCAAACAATACAATTAAGATCTGAGAGTATAGTGTTTCCCCCGGTCGTTAAGTCCCAAACTAGTCAGGCGATCAATAATCAAACGTATAGTGATGGGGTGATAATGAACGGGAAAAGGTTATGATTTTGAATAATTATACCTAAAGAAAAAGTTTGTAAATTACAGGGCTTAAATGCAAATTAAAGAAAATTAAAAAGATAAATTATATTAAATAAACGCTATCACTATTTTTAAAATTTGATGTTTTGATTTTCTTTATAAATTTAAATTGAAAACTACGTAACGCATAAAAGAAAATGTGAAATTGAAACAAGATAATCCTAAAAATATAAAAATGACATTTTTACAAACCTAATGATAAGAGAAAATTTTGTGAAAAGGAAAATTATTTTTATGACTGTTTATTTAATTATTATTAATTAAAAACTATTTTTACTTATTTAATAATACCCTAAAATACAAGAAAATATGAAATAAAGCTAGAAAAATGAAATTATGACTTAGAAAAATCTAAAATAACTAAAGAGAATTTTCAAAACTAATTTTGTATTTTTCTGATTTATATTTCTATTTTCTATCAATTAAAACTATTTAAAACTACTTAAATTGCTAAAAATTACAAATTTAACTAAGAAAAATTTGGAAAATTACTTTTTGCTTTTTATATTTATCTTAACCTAGGAAAAATGAAAACTTAAATTTTTGAAACTTTTCTGATTTAATTGTATTAAAAGCTAATTAAAAATACCTAAAAACTGTTTTAAATGAGGAAAAATATCAAACAGTGCTGGAAAAATATGAAAAATTCAGGAAAAGTCTAAAATAATATTCTAAGTCTATGAAAAATATAAAAACAGTGGCTTATGTGAAGGATTATGAAGCTGTAGAGAAAAGTGCTTATAAATAAGCACTTGAATTAAGCAAATGAACACAAAAAGCTACCAAACTATCACAGAAGCTATAATATGCTAAAACTACTTAATACTGACCTATTTCAACTAGTCTAAACCTCTGAAATGCAAACTACAATGATTTGATGATTCAAAAACTCAAGTGCTAAACAGATTTTAGCTACTACTTTGTAGCTTGAAAATAAGCTACTCAGACCAGCTGAAACTCAAAACCAAATGTTGGAACCTAAAGTAGACCTGGCTAGGAACTTGTAAACCAAGAATGAGCCTGAGATGAGCTCAAATGAGCTTTTGACAAGCTCAAAGCATGTGCACACTCGGCACAAGTCGTAAGTGGCACTTATAACCAAATTGACAAGCTATTTTGAAGCTTGTACAAAATTACTAAAAATCTACAAAAATCATTTTTCATCTCTTGACCAATTGAAGTTTTTAAACCCAAAGTTTTACTTGAATTGACCCAAAATTGAAACTATGAAAAATCAACAAACCTTGGTGAAAACTTGGATTTTCAATTTTTGACTTTTGACAATTTTGAGAGTTTTGACCAACGTGAGATTTGAGACCAATTTATGAACTGATTATGATGTTACAGGCTAAAACAAAACTATAATGAGCTATTCTACTGAATTCTAAACACAAATCAAGCTTATGATGTTTAAGAATTCCAACAGATATGAGATTAGGACAGATTGAAGGTGAATTTGACTATGAGTGAAAATGACGAGCATGTGTTAGTACCTATACGCTACTAATAGCTAAATGCAATCAAAACCACTGCCCTAAGTCATACAAGCCCTGAGAATTGGTATTGCGTGTCGTTCCAAACACTCTGATGTAACTAACATGCAAACTTTAACTCACAATATACTTAACTAGTGTGAATCACTGCTTAATCTAACTATAACTAACCAAAATGAATCTACTTGCAGTGATTTGAACCAACAATTAATACTAATTCAATTAGAACAATGTCATGCAGATTTGAGCAAACAAGTGACATAAGGAGAATGAAAAGCTTACAGCAGTCCAACTGCTAAGGCTTGCACCAAATGGTTGAATACCACTCCAAATGAGCTTAATCCAACACCACATCTAGTCCAAGCCAAAGATTTAATCCTACCCTCGCCCGCTTGACTTTTGTTGACCAAGTTGAGAATTTTACTTATACTGCTTAAAGCTCACTGAAAGCTATCAAAGACTTCAAAGGCTTGTTTGAGTTTAAATAAGCTCTTTGGAGCTTGGATTTAAGAACATGTAAATTGCATTTATAAAAGGAAATAATAAAACATGAAACTATGATAAAACCTTGAATTGATACTTGAAAGTAAAGTACAATGATTAAACAACTTAGGTTCAATACAAGAAAGCTTAAGGTTACAGATTTAGAAACTAATTAAGACAATTTAAGTAAAAACGACATACAAGGAATTTGAAACTAAAAAACTACTACTCTCTCATGCTTCTTCTCTTTATTTATACATCAAAAGGATTTCCTCTCCTCGAGCTTTTCCCATTGCCTTTGGGGCCATTGGATCACTTGAGACAATCTTGGCCGTTTGATGAATTTTGGCGCCAAAACTAATATAGCAACCGGGGTTGAGTGAATGGAAGGAGAAGCATTAAATGATTCTTGTTTGGTTGTTGAGGTAGAGTGATAAGGGTGTGGGATATGAGCTGGAGGAGAGGGTGATGGAGTGTTGCGAGAGTGGGGTGAATGAAGTGTTGGAGGAAAAGGTGTTGGGCGGATTTGACCATATTTGACCGCGGGTATATTAAAAGGCAAAGGGTTCACAAACAAGGGGTCAAGTGGTTTGGCAGGGGTCCAAAGGTTAATGGCAGGGGTCAAGGGTGCAAAGGGTGTTCGGTTTGTTAATACAAGGACCAAAACTGCCATTCTTTCAAACTTGAGGACCACCCACTTTCCAAAGTTGTTCCAAGGGACCCAAAATGACAAGTTTCAATAGTACAAGGACCATAATGGACATTTTCAAACTTCCAAGGACTATTTTTGCCAATTTTGAAACTCAAAGGACTAAACTTGTAATTTCTCAAAACTTTTGACATTTTCACCAAAGGACTAATTATGACAAGTTATGATTTTAAAAGGACCTTTGGTGACTTTTCTTTTAAAATAAGTGCTCAGGGACTATTTTTGACAAGATTTGAAAATCTGGGACCTAAACGCCAATTATGCAAACTTAGCTCATTTTTCATCTCGATTTTAAACATTTTATCGAAACATATAAAATGCAATTTTGAGATATTTTCAGTATTTTGATGCATTTCTGAGCATTTTAAGTGTTTTGCAGTTCAGATTTGACCCAAAAATGATGAGTATTTACACACTCATCATGAACTATCACCAAGAACCAAGTGGGTCGTCGTATTATTTTTAACAAGGATTTCTCGAAGTCTTCCCAACCGTATCAAATGTATTTCCCGATTCGTAGTGCTAATCTTGATATGGATTTGGAGGACTATATGGCAGACTATCCGACTCAACAATACTCGACTCAAAACTATCTGAGTCAAGATACTTCGATGGGGCAAGGTTCGGGTCACGGTTCATACCAAGGTTCCAAGCCTGTTGAAGACGATAACGATGTCGAAGAGACGTCACCCGTCAAACCAAAGAAGCCTTCGAGACGTGTTACAAAAGCGAAGGACAAAGGCAAAAAGGTCAAACCAACCAAAAAGAACGAACTATGGACAAAGGCGGAAGAGATCGCGCTTTGTAGAGCTTTGGTTTATGTGTCGAAAAATTCCGAGAGAGGAAACACTATCAACAAGAATAGGTTTTGGGAGGAGGTGATAGAGTACTTTCAAAAAGAAATTGGTTCAGAAAGAACGTACGACTCGATCACGACCAAATAGAAGAATACGATTCGTAGTAGGGTTGAGAATTTTTGTGGTATTATGGATAATATCAAGGCTAATCATGGAAGTGGTGAGAATGATGCAAACGATAAAGAAAAAGCTCTTAGAGAATACTGTGTGATTTACGGTCATGATTTACATTGGAGGATTGTTGGAAAATTTTGAGGACTCATGATGCTTGGACCTGCTTCCAGAACGAATAGTCGGAAGAAATCAAAGGGTTCTACAACTACCTCATGGTCAACACAAAGTTCTTTGAATTTTCAAGACGTGGATGATTCTGATGATGAGGAACAAACTAGAGAATCACGCACCGTAAGATCGCGGACGTAGCCGTGAAGAAATCATCTTTCCTCCTCGCGGATCCACCAGAATCATTTGTTAGTTCTTTAGCCAAAACGTTTTTCAAGTTCAAGCCGTCAAAACCGAAAGAAAAAAAATAAGTGTATAGAAGATGCATACATAAAGTTGAGGGAAAAATAGCTGGAGATGAAAAGAGGGAAAATTGAGCTCTAAAAACAGCAAATGGAATTAATGGCCCAATCAACCCTAAGAACAAGACTTAATTTTTTACAATACACCAATCAACCCAAATTTGCCCCCACGACAACTACAAGAACTGATGGATATTAAGGCAACAATTAAGGCACGCTACAACTTAGATTATTAGTTTAAGTATTTAATTAATATTGTAATGTTTGAGTTTTATTAGTTTAAGTTTTAATTAGTATTGTAATGTTTTTATTTTTAATGAATTTTAAATTTGTTATTTTAAATATTTAAACTAAAAAAAAAAAAAAAAAAAAAATACTCGGTCACCGATTGTGATAATTTGATCGTGTCTGATTATCAAAGAGAGAAAACCGATGTGGCAGGGTGATCTTAGTCACTGGCTGTGTCCAGCCTTAAGGGCTTTTGTGAGTGAAACTTTTTCTCTATCGTGTTAGTTTATTTGTTAAATTTCAAGATGTAACATTACTACCAAGGAAGTAACATTGTCTCTTTCACTCTCAAGTAGCAGCCAACACTAATGTTTTTCTAAAACGTTTCATTATATTTTTGGAGTTACTTAACGCCTAACCAACATTTTGAAATCTATGGATCTGTATGGTGCGCGTTTAGAGCATTTATGAGCGGTTTTAATGCTCGTTTGTCAAGTAAAGCGTAGCTTTATCTTTTTATCGAATGCTTATTTTGTAACGCTTTCACAAGTAACATTTAGTAGCGTTAAGCATTTAGGAGTTGTTTTACACGCTATGATTACGTCTACAGCTACGCTATCAAACTTTTTATACTAAAACAATTCATCGCTCAATCGACATCGCTACTTTGTCAAACACACTATATGTGATGTGAGATATGGTATTACAAATACTTCATCTTAGGGACTCGTATGTGGTTTGCCTTCGCCATCCAAACAAACTTTTGCCCCGTAGAGATATTGTTTCCTCCTTGCTCAAAAAGACATTGTCCTCTTTACTCGCGAACAAATTTTAGAAAAATGGATCTACCAATACCACATAGATTGATTTCATTTCTACATTGAAAAAAAATAAAAAATAAATAAAAAATAAAATCTTTTAAGTCCGTATATAAGAAAATTCACCCCAAAAGGATCATCATCAATATGTAAATTTCACATCTTTAACCAATTTACAAGTTCCATACCATTAAATCATAATCTTCTTCTTTTCAAAATCGGGTTTTCCATCTTGAAAAATCGCTTCTTTCAAATGGTTTTCCAAAACATATATGTTTCAAATTATTTGGGTCTCGCAAATGCAACTGCAGCCATATAATCTCCTCAAAACGTGAAAACAACTTATGTGTTACGATTCAATCAGACCACAACTACACCGTTGAGTTTCATCAGTACTCGGTAGATTAACTGAAGATAAAGACTAGTAATTAGCAACTAACATAATCAAACCCAAAATTAACAAGTACTTTTATACAAAGTGAGGTTATATTGTCATTGTTGTATATAACTAAGTCCTCTAGCTAGTATACAGTTATAAACATTGCAATAAGAAAACAAAAACAATCACCTTTTATGAACCAAAACTCTTAAAAAGCTTATCACTTGTTCTGGCTGGTTCAGACTTACATCTGCTCAAATTCAGTGACTTTGCTTTAAATTCCTCAATTCCATTAATAATAGAACCTTCATTTTCTTTCCCAATATTCTCATTAATACCACCTTGAGTTTCATCACAATTTTTGTTAGCTAAAGATGAAGATCTATATGGTAAAGATCTAGACCTTGTCAATAAAAACGCGTTTCTTGGAGGCGATTTTGATACAGAAACATCGTTATCATATCTTGTTACATCTTCTAGTCCACATTTCCCATATGTATCGACTTGTTTCGATTCCTTTAATATTTTTGGCTTTCTGCAGCCACATCTAAACAATGAGATATTTCGCGGTAGCCATTTACAACGACGTACATTAGTTGTTGTCCTTGTAGTGGTTGTTTGCTTGTTGTTTGATCGTTTAGCTCGAACTTGACCTATGCACGTCACTTTAGGTGAAGATGGCTCTTGGATAGTCTCGTTTTTATTGATTTTGCGAACGAACATAGGATTAGAACGTGACTTGCTACTTCCTCGACTGCTTTTGCTTCTAGGAAACATTATCAGTTGTGGTGGCAATTCTTCTGTTCGTCCTGGACTAGATATCGGTTTTGTGGCTATTTTCATGTTTGTAGATTTTGTGTATGTTCTAAGAAATTAAGGACATAGATGATGTGTTTAGTAAGGCTTCATGCATATGAATGGAGTGTTTTGGAAATGTGGATGATGTTTCATTGTCTATATGTTATTTATGGTTGTATTGTTTTATTGTTGTATGTTATTTTCTGGTCCTTGTATTTTTCTATAAAAGAACAAAAATGTAAAAATATTAAAATGAATGGTTGTTTTGTACTATATTTTGTGCTTTAGTTACGTGTTTTTTCTATAATAAGTAAAGATTTTAATGTGTAAATTGTATATACGTTACTTTCTTACTAAAAATGACAATGTGCTTTTCATTAGTTAATATTCATCTTTTTATTGTTCAAAAAAGAAAAAGTGTTCTCTGGTCATAAGTAATTGTGTAATTAATAAACACAAACTTTTTAATTTAATCAAAAAAATGCATTAAATACATATTAAATAATCTGATAAATTACTATATTTAAACAAATTTTTTTTAAAAATAAACTAAAACATTCCTTTTATTTACACATTATTAATAATAAGTGTTCAGTGGTTATATGCTAGGAAAACCCAAAAAAAATACTCCGTACGTAGTATTTAACTTTCTTATTACTGATCATCATAATTGTATTTTAACTGTGAAGAAAACGTATATTGGTGGTCAAACCGATTTTAATGATTTTGCTTCAACATAAATGAACCAAAACACGTATATGAAATAAATGGAAAATTAAAGTTTTTGTAACACAAATACTTCGACTAAAAAGACACTGACATTCAATACCTTGTCGACTAATATAAACTTTTGTCTCTACACCGCCTTATAATGTATTTGAGACATTTTGTCTTAAAAAATCTTCAAAAATTAAGTTAGCACATATTTTATTGTTATTAACATAACATTTACATATACATTAATTACACATTAAATTATGACATTAAATGGATATTACAATAATAAAATATAACTAATAGTATAATGAATAAATATGTTTATTGATATTGTATCAATATTAATGGCCCAAACCCATTAACTATACTCTCGGATCAAGTCATCACCAAGGTCCAATCAACACTTGATAAAGGCCCGGCTTAAATCCCAGACCACGTAGAGCCTGGAAAGACCTCTTAGGCCTGACTGAATAAGGACAAATCTACTACTCCCTAACTGTCACTAGCGGTTAAGATGTACCATCTGACATCACACAGTGGGGACGCAGACACAAACACCACTACGAGCTAAAGGGCGAATGACATATGTCCTCCTTGTCTACTCTCAGATGATCAACACCTAGCACCCTGGCGGTCATTATTCACTCCAGAAGGGTTTATCTCTAAACCCTACAAGTCTCTCTATAAAAGGAGAGCAACACACAACATCACATAAGTTTTTCACATACTTGGGTAAATACTGCCTCACAGCAGTGTAGTATGGTTCTTGTTTAAGTGTTACATGAGCTTCTTGATCTATATCAATCTAATCGGGTCCTTACCGTTCACACGAGAGACCAAACAACAAAATCATTACCATCCCATCTCTAAACCGATTTACATACCATACGTAAACATTTATAATTAAAATTAACAACTTTTCAAATTTGCATATAATAATATGTCATTTATTATTATTATTATTATTATTATTATTATTATTATTATTATTATTATTATTATTATTTTATTTTATTTTTTTAAAAAGCACAGAAGCTCCAGAAAGAGCCAAAGAGGATACAAGAAAAAGGGAACCAAAAAGAAAGCACTCAAGACTATACAAACAACATCAAGCTAAACTAAACAAATCAAAAGGCTTAGCTATCCAGGTATTCCATCTAGCAACCTTCGAGGAAAGACGAGCAAAAATCCAAGTCCTATATAACCTTTGATGGACGGGAAAATATCTTCGTTCTTGATTTTATCCCACGAATCCGGCAGAGCATTGATGATGTTTTTTTAGTTCTATATAGCCCAAACAGAAACTTGGAAAACGCCAGGGCCTTTAGAATACTAGAGTTACCATGCCTACTGATATTTCCAAACCTTTCTCTAAATTGGAAGGATACGTGCGCACCTAATGATGCAATGCTCAATGTCTTCGTCAACATTTTCACGTATGGAATTAATAACAACACAACGAAGAGCACATTAGGACGAGTAGGCAATCTATTTAGCCAAACTCTTCACACACAAATATTTACTCTATGGGGAACCCAAGAATCCACCGGTGATGAAACTTAATAATATAATTGTTAACTGAAAGATGTTGGATTCTTTTTGATAAAACATTAACCTTGAAACAACCTGATGGGTCAAACAACCAAGACCATTTGTCCAGCCCCTCATTGATCAGACGCTAACGGTCACTAATAAAACAATCTTTTGAGGTCTCGAGGGCAAAAATCCTGGGAATAAATCCATAAGACGTGACCCGTCACCACACTAGGGTCCTTCCAAAAAAGGGTGTTAGAGTCATTCGCAATCTTACGCAAAAATGAGCTTTTAAAATGTGGATCGATAACATCAATACTCTTGACAGCCTTGATGATATCGAGCCAAACACCACCAGAACCATGCACATTTAGAGGCATATTAAAGCCACCATCATCGCCATAGAAATCTTTAATTACTAAAAGCCAAAGAACATTCTCTTTTGTTAAAAAAAACTCCACTTCCACTTACCCAAAAGACCAAGATTTTTCGCTTGAAGGCATCTGATGCGCAACCCTCCAAACTGAGCACAATGAAGATGGAGTTTCATTTGACCCAATGAATACCACGTTGATCCTCATTGAAGCCCTAAAAGAATATGTACCTGATGGATTCAATGGTATTGATGACCTTTGCGGGCGCTTTAAAAAGGGAAAGGAAGTAAATTGGGAGACTTCCAAGAATGGATTTAACAAGGGCAAGTATACCCCCAATCGTTAGGGATTTAGCTTTCCAACTTGAGAGCCTATCTCTGAATCGGCTTATGACCATCCGT
Source organism: Chrysanthemum makinoi (assembly GCA_910596185.1). Lineage (NCBI taxonomy): Eukaryota > Viridiplantae > Streptophyta > Magnoliopsida > Asterales > Asteraceae > Chrysanthemum > Chrysanthemum makinoi. The sequence goes on along the minus strand of OU343217.1, from coordinate 243,984,324 downwards.
CCCTCACACAGACGCATCCTCTTCACAAACACACATTTTTAGAAACTAACACCCAATTTAAAAAATTGTTAAACAGTATTCGTCAAAAAGACGTAAAATCAAAATATCGTTAAACAAGATTCGTCTCCAAACCCGCTGCTTTGCGTGAGTAGCATGCTACGGAGTATAATTTATAAAGCCTTTACTAGTTCCCCTAATTTAAGGGCAATGATATAAGTTTACTAAACTTTAAAAACTACTAATAAGTGTAATTTTTTTAGACCTATGAGCTTATCAGTTGTAAATCTAAATAATTCATAAGCTTAAGTTATAAGCCAAAAGAAGTTAAAATTTGATTTTCCTAGCTTTTCAAAAGTTAATAAACCCATAAGTCAAACATACAAACTAAAAAGCAATACATGTGTAGAGACTAAAATTGGACCCATAAGTCCATAACATAATATAAAGTGGCAAAAAGGCACTCGGTTTATATAAATCATAACATAGAAATTTCATGTACTGAATTATGATGAGACGACTTAATTTTTGGAAAATGGGCCAAAAACTTTTTACAAAGTGAACAAATTATGGAAATGAAAGGTGAAAGAGAAGTGAGTGGACACCATAACAATTTAATGTTGAAACATCAAATTCCATCTTTCCATTTCAAATAGTTGTCCATGTGTTATAAACTTTATAACAATAAACTTGTCGGACAGGCTTATATTATTTAAACACGACTTAATACAAAACTTAAGCAAACAAGCTTTAAGTAGCAACAGTTTGAAGATACTGAAAGCCAAAAACTAATTCGTATGATGAATCAAATTCAAACTTTTCAGCTAGTGATCAAGTATATCTCATAAATAGAACGACGCCACGCAACAGAAAAAATAAAAGAAAAAGTACCTCGACCTGGACCAACTAGAACAAGAACGGCATGTGAACAAATGTATTTCATACCATCGACCAAGAACCGGAATACATGATCCTGGATTCCTGGTCCTTTCCGATTTGATTGTCGGTTTTAATGATTTGGACTAAATTTTTAGATATTTTGTATTTCACCGATAACATGGCAATTATGATGTATAGTTGATTTCAGTCTATATACTTGGTCAAGGTTGAAGAATGGTGAACCACAACATGAATCTGGAGTGCGTTAATGACGAATCAGTTTCAATCAAAGTGAAAGCATATGCTGATTTAATTTCGGTCTGTATCTGGTTGAATCATGAACCATGCTGATGGGATTACTTAAATTATGATGATTTGGGTAATGGTTCTTCATTTGCATTGCTAATGTTTGGCACACTTCAGTAAGTTGCTAAATTTGGAAAACGTCTATGCGCGTTCACTGTTGCCTAATTTCTAAAGTTCGGTACACTAAGCATAAACAGGTTTGAACCCAAGACCACCTAATATCATTGATATCTCCTTCCATTAAGCCACCGTTGCAGATGCAATTACATTGTATGGTGACACCGAAAATCATAATCATCCACTCCATGTTAGTGCGACACGAAAATAACACCAGACCATATTTTACCCGCACTCAACACAAAAAAACAGACCCACTAAAACACACGCATACACCCCAGAACACACAGTAAAGACAACGTCATTGTGATGACACTAGCCCTTGACACCGAGGATGACTTTAAGAGGGGTGTCAGGTGACATTGAGTGTCATCCTGTGGCACTGAGCGAGTCATTTAGTGACAATGAGAATGGCGCTTGCATAACTAGAGCTCTTAGATAACATCATTGATTATAAACTGATGATCACCAATTACTCGTACATAATATTTACTTCAAATCAGATTTCATACTCAAATATCCGAACTGTAACAAATCAAGGCACAACCTGTTGGATACAAAAACACTCCTGACTGGTATTCAACGGCGCTCAGAAGCTATACACGTGTACATGCATAATCCTGGCATTAGCATACCTACAAAAATTTATGTGTATGGATAACGATTACCTTGCGATATTTCTAGGGAGACCGCATTTACACATAATCATTTTAATTTTACTAATGAGGCAAGAAACATAGATCAAACAGATTTTTAACCATGCATATTCTGCAGTCGTATGTTCAATTACCATTCTAATTTATTCTTAACGGTTCTCATCCCAATATATCACGGAACTGTATTGTATACCAATAACCAATAGACTATAAAGCAAGAGTGCATATGCAAGTTTAAAATAGAGAAAAATCTCAATACAAGTTTTTCTGATACTCGTATGAACTACAGAGTCGTTGCAAATCATGTAAGCATCAATCATGGCACAAGTGTCTACGCATGTCACTAGCTGACCAGCATGCAGCCCGGTCAAAGAACACCAACTTTGCTTTTATACGGTACTAATAAGTTCCAACAATAGTCATAACCTGTAAACAATTCACAAAGCAGTCATTAGAATGCTTACACCTGAAGTACATGATTAAAGCGCCATTTGAATGGCTACTAAGTACTACTATCAAAAGAAGCCCCACAATCAGTAATCAAATTGCAAGATGATCAAGACACACTATAAGAATCTTAATGTCCATGAAAAAGAACTAAAAATAACTAGTGATAACAGTGGGCAAATAGGTGATTTTAGCTTACATTCTGCCAATATATGAAAGGTTGCAATTGTCATGAGACATTCCAAATTAATCAAGTTACATTTCCAAACTTGATGAGTTTGTATCAGGTTATTTTTCTTCTACAAATGCATGGGGTGCTATTTAGAGATCACTTTGTATTTCAGTATTCAATCAAAGTAAAGTTGCTCTTAATTTTATTCAATCTTAATATATTCGTCAGGAAATCTTTACGTTCATATTCCAGGTTAAACTTTTAATGCAAATAAAGAACTTTTGGCCCAAAAAATATAATTGACTTGTAAATTTCCTCATTTCCCATATTGATGGCTCTGCTACAGCACTTAAGTACTTAAGTGCAATAACTTGAGGTACACAGTTCACCTTGAGCAACAGATAAGGGATTGGTAAACAAAATTAAAGTGATGATGTTCACCCTGTCTCTCGACTAATGCAACATATTTTGTTGTTTACTACTAGTCTACTAGTATGTAAATTTTTGTAAATTTATTATGGTAAGTATAAGTGTGGCATCTTTTTCGTTAACATTGTCCAACAAACTATACTAAGATGATATGCAGAATGAGCATATAACAAAAACAACATTGTTATGTATTAACTTCCATAACATCATCACAGTTTCCAAAATAAAGAACATACCTATAATTCTATAAATCAGTATCCAATCAGTCCGGCCTCTCATAAGACGGATACCTTTATACTCTTTTTGTTTTAAAGGTAAAAACTGAGTGTCAAGTTTCTGTTTTTAAGTATGATTCAGGAATCAAAACAGTTTATGTTTCTTCTTCAAATGCATGAGGTGCTATGTAAAAGTCACTTTGTATATCGCTATTCAATTGATTTGCCATACGATTTAGGATTCTAGTTCCTCGTCAACCATCCTCATCACTACTGTCGGCAAAAAAAAAATTGGGTTTTATTTCTGATTCATCAAATCCGAGGTGAACGAATTAAAAGAAAGGCGTACTGGTGGTTCATGGCAATTAATCGCATTACATGCATATACGACACTCTAACTCACATATAGGTGGTTCAAAGAATCATAGCCTTAGTACTAAAATGTATTTCCAACTTACAAGCAATCCTGTCAGTTCCTTGCATGTATTTCATGCCTTTGCTACTGCACAAAGTGCCATAAATTGGGAATCTGGGATATACCGCGAAAATGATAAGGGACTAGGGGAGTCAGATATACAGCATTTAATCGATAATGTTCTTCTTGTGTTTCACCATATTTCAACATTTTGTTAGATTTATTAGGCCAATAATAAAACGGGCATCTTTTTCATTTACATCGTGCAAGATCCAATTCATCAATGATACATAAAAGGAACATATAACATAACGATTTCTACCCAATAAACTAAACCATAACGGGAAAAATAAATATATACATACCTATAATCCTACGAAAGCATCACCCAATCACTCGGACCTCTTGTAAGACGGATGCCTCCTAGCAGCTCTAGCATTCTCATACTCAAACTCCAACAAATTAGGTATATGCGACGTATCCTTAATATAAAACCACCTCCCAATAAAACTCTCCTCAATCCTCAAAAACCAAACATCCTTAACATAACCATTCACAAACCTAAACCACGCCACACCCACCACAATTCCCAACCCGGCACCCGCAAAAACCTGTCCAACAGTATGATACCCCAAATACACCCTCGACCACATAGTCAACACCGCCAACGGCCACACAACCCCTACAACAACCCACATTTGGCTCCGCAATATAATCCCGTACCTTTTATAAGTCAAAAGCGTAAAATACGTAGCGAAAAAGAACATATAGTTGCTGTGACTACTAGGCCAGCCATGGGAATCACACATTTCTAACAGGATACAAGTCTCGGGACGGGCTTGTTTAACAAAGAGCTTAATGGTATCTGAAATGTATTGCGAAACTAAGAGTCCGAGAGCGAAAAAGATACCTTGGAGCTCGCGGCGAAAGATGAAATGAGAAACGAAGCCCCCCAGGGAAATGAAAACTGGGATTAGGGAAATCCATGCTAGGAAATGGCCTAAGTGGTCTCCTTTGTTGTATCGGACATGGGTTAAGGTTACTGCTCGGAGTTTTGACATTTTTGTGGGATTTGAGGTTAGGGTTTGTGATATGATTTGGGGGTGATCACCGTGATCTGGTTGTTGGTAGTTAGCAACTAAAGTTAGCAACGTGTTATGCACATGTTAACTAACAAATGGCTCTTGGTCAAACATTATGGGTGATGCCATTTGTGTGTAAAAAAATATTCCGTTACTTTTGGTTTGGTATTTCGGGCCGTTTGGTTTTTAGATGGGTTTAGGTTTAGGATTAGGATTTGAATTTGGATTTGAATTTAGATTTGGTTTTGAATTAAATGAAGAGAGAGAAAATAAATAATTGATAAAATATTTTATAAACAATTTTTAAATTGTATGAAAAAAATTTATAATTTAAATAATATAAATGTGTGATTTGAAATAGATTAGACAAAATTGGTCAGAGGTTTTGAGCAAAAGACATCACTTGAGACATGAATGGATTTTGAGGCTTAAATCCTTGATTTGGCAGTAGACTTTGTGTACCAAATAACTTGAATTGTGATTCATTGTATTCCTTTTGAGCAAAAAGCACAAAACAAACGCTTCCTAAATCCTTCCTCATGGCAAATTATATATTAGTACTGTTTTGGTTTCAAAGATGTCCACTTTACTAAGCTTTAAAAAATTATATTTAATATATAGATATGTTAACGGCTACTTTTTTCACATTTTTAATTCAAACTTGCATTTATTTGCTTAAATCTAACTTTTTATTATAAGTGTAAGATAAAAATAACTTTTTATCAGTCAAAACTTACATTAGTTACACATATTATAATGATGAGAGTTATTTTACATATCAAACTTTTTTCGGGACTCATTTTCACCATCCATTTAAAAAAATCAATGGCTGAGATTAAAAGCATTTTATTATTTCACCTATTTTTTATAATTTAAATATCTTTTAAACCGTTAATCGTTAAGCGAAAATATTTACACCGTCACGACGAGCATTTAATTATTTTTCTATAGACGGGCACTTTGATATACTTTCGAAAAAAAGAAAAAAATTCATTTTTTGACCTTTTTTTCGTTAATTCATTAATTTATTTAATGGCATAACTAAACGTTAGACTGAGTCACAAATGATTCACATTCCACTTCAATGTTACAACTTTTTATATTTTTACAATTGAAACCTCAACTTTTTCGAGTGGTTACAACTACAATAATGGATTTCGAGTCATCCTTAGTTTGGTTAGGCTGTTTGGTTTGAGTGAGATGGGTGGTCTTGGGGATTATGTGCTTGATGTCTAATTTTGGCGGGAGGCATTTAGGTCTTTTGGGTCTTCTTGTTTGTTTGCTTTTCTTTCTTGTTGTAATGTTTAGTACTAGGTATTGCAGGTCCCAAGTGTATTGTTGGGTCTCTGTTAGTGGTTGTTTTGGTTGAGGGGTTTTCTCCCTTTTTGTGGCAATAAATTTCTGCTTTTCAAAAAACACATGGGTCTAAAAGACAATTTAGCGTACCTGAAAGTCTTTGAAACCTTTTAGAATGATTTATCCCGTCCAAGTGTGAAAATTATATTTTGACCATGTAAGTTAATCAAACCGGTCTTATAGACAACCCTTTGGACCCGTTAAGTCAATATCTACGAGACTAAGAGCATTTGCTATCATACCCCCCCCCCCCCGGTTAACCTTTAACATGCGAGCGTTATTGCTCGTTAGCCACACCACAACCCACGTTAACGTGACGTTAAGGTTTCCAAGTTATGAAACTAACGTGGTGTTAAGGGACGAAGATGGTATAAAAAAAATCACTTTACACCCCCCTAACGGCTAGTAGCCGTTGGGGTTTAAAAAAAATCATTTTACACCCCCTAAAAAAAAAAAATTATCACTATAAATACCTTAACTAAAACACCAATTTTTTTCACACTTCCATAATTCAAATTCAAGTTTATATAATTCCTCTCACACTTTCATAATTCAAATTCAAGTTCATTCACAATGGATCCGAATCAAATTGATGAATTACCTCAGCAATGGTCAGACGTTGATGACGAAACTGACTTCGAATTTATGGCGGCCGCGTACGAGTATCAGCAACAGTTGGAACAAGAAGCATCTCAACCTCGCGTAACTTGTACCCATATATATCGTGAACGTGAGATTGCGGAAGAACGTCTGTGTAATGACTATTTCGTTCAAGGTTGTAAGTATTCAAACCGGAATTTCTTAGAAGATTTCGTATGTGCCGGAAACTATTCACGCAAATAGTCAAAGGTATTGAATCTTATACTTCCGAAAATATTCCAGATCATTTTAATTTCTTTAGGCAATCACCCGATGCTACGGGTCGAATGAGTTTAATTTTTCTAATGAAGTGTACGTCTGCCATATGCCAATTGGCGTACGGCACCACACCCGATGCATTTGATGAATACTTGCAAATGGGTGAGCGTACTTCGCGTGATTGTCTTGATAATTTTAACAAATGCATTATTGATTTGTTTATGTCGGAGTATTTAAGAAAACCAACTTGGGCCGACATTCAAAATATTTATCAACGACATGAAGAGTGTCACGGTTTTTCGAGAATGCTTGGTAGCATTGACTGTATGCACTGGAATGGAAAAATTGTCCGGTGGCTTGACAAGGGGAATTTGGTAGGGGTGATAAAAAAATACCCAACAATTATGCTTGAAGCTGTTGCTTCTCAAGATTTATGGATTTGGCATGCATTTTTTGGGATGGCGGGGGCGAATAACGATATTAATGTTTTAGACCACTCTCCGTTATTCGACGACATTCTTTCTGATGATATATATACTTACACACTAAGTAAACTAGTTGCTGACAATCTTTTTACGGTATATATAAATGCAGGTCCTGGTTGACATTTGAGCAAAGTCTCATTGTTTTTAATAGATTTTTTTTGACTTTTTATAGTTCATTCCAAGGCTGTCAAGATCGAGATCGTTTTTGTCTTTGCAAGATCGAGATCGTAGGATCGGATCGCGATCCTACGATCCTACCAATTTGTCATAGTTTGTAAACAAATGATAAACGAGTCAAACTGTTTTACATTTCTACTCAACGTTAAAGATAAATTCATATAATATCCTCTTGAAAATGACAAAGTTCAAATTTCAAACACCAAAGTAATAATAAAACACAAAAAATTCAAGTTTCAATCGTCAAATTAACGATTTAGCCTCAACACGATCCATCTACATGATTTCAAGGAAAAAAACACTTCATTAGTGGCATTCCAAAACATACCCTTTGATCAGTTTAATCACAATGAAGTAAAGTAAATTGAATTATTGAACATTTTTAAACTATAATCTATTTAGAAAAGTAGAAAACTATGTATAAACTATAATATATTTAGAAAATAAAACAACAATGGTTTACTTATTAGACATTAGTAAAACAGGCGTTTGTTTTTTTGCCTAAGCAAGTGAGATGGACTTAAAAGATTAAAAAAAAAAAGTGAACTCGTATCGCGTGGCGATCCTACGATCTTACGTGCGATCCCACGATCTTACTTACGATCCTACCACATATGCGATCCTACCACCATCCTACACAGTTTTAGCTAGTAAACACGTAAACTCGTACGATCCTACGAGTTTGCACGCGATCTTGACAGCCTTGGTTCATTCCGTTTACAAGGCAACTGTTGTTTATACACTTACACACATGCCACATCATTTAACAGTTTACATATTAATATACTAGCAGGGTATCCGCGCGTTGCGGCGGCTGGTACCCTGTGATTAAATTTTTTAGCAAACAATATTTGCTATTATATATTTACCGTGACAATAACTTTATAAAAATAGATATGTTTTTTTTGTAATATCTTTAAACAATAACATATTATTTCATATATATATTTTTTTTTGTAATATATGTCTACAACTTTTTTATTTAGTTATTATTGATAAATTAAGGTTTCAATCCATAAAAGCCCACCTTTTTATTTCAATATCAAACGCATTCCATATAAACAAAATAATATCCGGCCCATACATAATCCCTTTACCATACTACTTTAACCCTAAACCTAAAAAAATATTTGCAGTCACTCATATCTTTATTTTCCCAGCCACACACTTCTCTTATCATTTTCTCTCAACATTATCAATCAACTTTCGAACCACAAATCCAATAATCAAAATCATTTCTTGTTAAACTAAGACACAAATTACAACAAACCCTTTTTATATCTTTTAAAAACCTTGAAAATTCCATCTAATTATTTTCGTTTAAATAAATCTCAGGTAGGTGTATCTCGAAGACTCGATTATTTATTTATTTATTTATTTATTTTTTGGGGGGTTGTAAAGGTCAATGATGCGTTATTTTTTTTGTTCTTTTAAGATCAATCAATATTTTAAAGAAACCGGAGACCTTTGTTGTTCTTTTTGTTTTCGTTTAAGATCTTGAGGAGGATATGGTTCTTGTTGTGGTTTGTTTTATCCGATGAGATGGATTGTGATATTGTTGTAGTTGTTTTATGTTGACTATTTTTCTTTCTTTTTTTTGGATGAGTTACGACATAATTGTTGTGGTTCTTGGATATGTGAAACATTGGACTGTTTTTTACATGGTTTAATATATGTTTCTTGTCGTCAATGCTCCATGTAGTTTGACAATATTGTTAATTTGTGTGATGTTGACTTTTAGTGTTTCCATGTTACTCCTGTCGTCAATGCTCCATGTGGTTTGACAATATTGTTAATAAGGGATTAAATGTATTGATGAATCGGAAAGTGGATGGTTTGTACAATAGGTTTAACAATTTGTATTTTTCACTTAAGGGATATTTTAATAACTACATTAATAATATTGGTTGACTAATCAATTTGTGTATTTAGTTGTGCAAAAGTTAATTGTACATAATGCTTAGTATGTGTATTTGCTTAAAATCTATATTAGGAAATCTTAAAAAATTAATAAGAGGGAAGTGTCAAGATGCATTATAAGTAGTATAGATATAGATATAGATTAATAGATTAATTAATTTATTAGTTCAATTGCATGCTATTAATTGTTGCTACTTGTCCTGTTTCTTTTTTATTTTCTTACAAAGGCTAATGGTTCATTCCGTTTTTTATGGGTAAAAAAAACCTTAAGAACCCGATTAACCCGATTCACCCGACCCGATAATAACCCGAACCCGATAACCCAATTACTTATCGGGTCGGGTTGCAGGTCACTTTTTCATAACAAAAAAACCCGACCCGATAAACCCGATAACACCCCTAGCCCCTTATATGGTCAATGGAACTAGGTATGAATAGGGGTATTACTTGGCTGACGGAATTTAACCACAGTGGGCAACTTTCGTCAAATCCTTCTCGTCAACAACTGACGAAAAACATACTTACTTTAAAAGGAAACAAGAAAGTGCCCGAAAGGATATTGAACGTGTTTTTTAGTGTGCTTCAAGGACGTTGGGGTATAATACAACAACCGGCACGTCAAATGGAAATTGTCAATATACGTAGAATCATATATTCTTGCATTATTTTGCATAACATGATTATAAAAGATCAAAAATTTGCATTACGTGACTATAACAAAGTGTGGGTGGATCCTTCAAAGACGTTTGAGGCAAGATGGGTCGAAAGATGTGATACTCACCGTCGTAAGGCAAAAGAAATACGCGACCGAGAAACGCATACCCAACTCCAAATGGACCTTATGGAGCATGTTTGGCAGAACAATCTTGAACGACAACAACAACAACAACAGAGCGACGATCATGAATAAGTCTTTGCTATGTTTCATTATTTTTTTCTGTCGTTGTAATTTTTTTTAGTAATTTTATATTTCGTATTGTAATATGTTTTCAAATTAATGATATGTGTTTTAACAAATGAAGTGTTTGTTTTAGTTTAGGGGTTGAATCTGAAAATATGTGAGTTAAGGTTTAACCTTGAGATGTTATGATAGTGGGTGTTATTTTGGTGAGTTAAGGTGAAATGTTAAAGCTGATGTGACGCTAACGTGACATTGAGTTAAAGTTTAACTCATGTTATGATATCAAATGCTCTAAATGTACATAAAGACATTAGAATCTTGGGTTGAGTAATGAGTCGTTATAAAAAACTATTTGTGTTAATTATCTCAAAGGGATGTACTATTCATACGGTGCTTATGATTTGACCTCATAGGGAATATTCCCTTTGTCTCTCCCACTTTTTCAGTACAACACAGTTTTTTGTCAGTTTCTGTTCCGTATTTCTGACAGTTTTAAGCGTTTGGCTTATTAAACTTTATATTTACTGTTCCGCATTTTCCGGTTTATAGCTTTTTGATATAAACAAAATTATAAAAATAAAAAAAAATAAAAAAAAAAACAAAAAAACTAGGGGGGGTATCAATAAAAACATAGTCACCGTATGAATAACTCATGCCATCTCAAATTGAGTGACCAGTTTTATTAGTACTTTTCAGTTTTCACCATATTATACCTCTAAGAGCATTAGGTGTGGTGAAGAGGTAACACCTCTTCATCATCGTCACGTCACTATCACATCACCATAACAAACGTCCACAACTAACCACAACAACACCCCCACCCCCCACTCACAACAAACCTCAACTTACTCATTTGGGTCCCACATACACATTTATTCACACACACAACCACAATAATTAAAAACAAAAAAACAAAAAAACAAAAAACAAAAAAAATGTCAGAAATATAACCTCGTCGTGGTGACGAACAGTGGCGGAACCAAAAAAATACAATGTGGGGGGCAATTTTTATTTATTTATTATTATTTTTTTTACGATAGCAACAAAATGCGGAAGAAAAAACTAGATTTGAAATGATAAATCGAGTATTGTTACTTAGAAATAAATGATTTATAAAGTTTTAAAGTGTTGAACTGTGGGTTTTAGTATGTATATGGGGGCAATTTGAGTTTCAAGTGGGGGGCATTTTCAAAAAAAGGTTAAAATTTAATAAAAAATACACTTAAACTGCAACTTTTTCTTGTTTATTTTAGTAGCCATAGGGGGCTGCGCCACCCCATACTATACATGTAAGTCCGCCCCTGATGAGGAAGAGGTTTGTATGAAGAGCCACGACAAGAGGGGAGGTGTGGTGAAGAGCCACGACAATGTGCCACCTCACTTCCACCTAAGACGACGACGAGCCATGAAATTGCCGTGCTCTAATACTTTAGCGTACCAACTCAGTTGACTTAGTTTATGTTACCAATATATTTTTGGCCTTAAGAATAATTGTTTTTATGCAACATTGTTTTGTTAACAACAATCTTAAAGATAATTGTTAAGCAAATGGATCATGCATGATTTTTATTGTATGGGAACTACGATAAAAGTTAAAACAGTCTAAAAAAACGTGGATATAGAATCAACATTTGATTATAATTGGATGACTTAATTTCTTACAATTAATTGTAGTAAATTTTTTTATTAACCGCGTTGTTTTTATTGAATAAATACAAGAAAAAAAAAATTGAGTTCAAGGAATCATTGTGTTTGACGAATAATTGTCCAAATAATCCATGAAACTCCAAAACTTGAGTAACTTTTTCTGTTTAAAAATTGGCCCGATCTTGAAGTGCCAAATAAGTAATCAAAATATGTTGCAATTATTAATATATATAGTCTCGCTTTTGTTAGCAATTGGTGTGGGTTTATTATTGGCTAACGTTGTTCACAATTGGTGTCCTACCTCTTCTGAGTCGTTATCACACTTGCTTTTCAATATAGTGGTGCCGACGTCGATCAGTGTGACAGGTGAAGCTAAAAGGAGTGCAATTGTGGTGAGATAACGGTGAAAGAAAGGTAATAATACGAGGTTAATAGTATGACATTGTTGATGAACGTATCACAACAAATGCTCATTGATTTTTACAAAGTTAAAGTATGGAAATCTTACTTACATTGTGAAGTTATTTACTCTAGTCTACAAAACTTTAATGTTGTCACGAAATTTGATTTGTTATTTGTTCATTATTGATTTGACTATAGAGAACATAAAAAATAGAGTAAACTTCAAAACATATTTTTGTGGTTTACCCATTCGAATTATCATTTTTTTTCGTAAAAGTTTCAACAGAATCACATCACTCTTTTTATTAAAGTTAACCTATATACATCCCTCCATTAAAATAGAACAAGCGGCGCAAATTATTTCTCCGTTATCTCCTAACGAGAAAGAAATTTTACAGATTAGTCCTCTGGTTAACTTTATTTGCACCGTTAGTCCATTTTTTACGTTTTCGTATGTTTTTTTATGTTTTCGTCCGTTTTTTACATGTTCGTCATTTTTTTTACGTTTTCGATCCGATTTTTCACGTTTTCGATCACATTTTTACGTTTTCGTCCGTTTTTCACGTTTTAGGTATGTTTTTACGTTTTCGTTCTTTTTTACGTTTTCGTCCGTTTTTTTATGTTTTAGTCAATTTTTTTACGTTTTCATTTGCTTTTTTACGTTTTAGTCCGGGTTTTTACGTTTTCGTCCTTTTGATACTTTTCATCCGGTTTTTTTTTACGTTTTTGTCCTTTTTTCGTTTTCGATCGTTTTTTTACGTTTTCGTCCATTTTTTTTTACGTTTTCATATGTTTTTTTACGTTTTGTGATACAAACTTGAGATCTTTTTTAATCTTGTCTCACTCTTATGTTGTATTAACTTGTTTTAGCAAGTTATATTTAAAGATTAGGCAAATATGAAGCCTTTTTAGTCGAAGGATATATCGAGGTCTTTTTACCTCTTAGAGGTTTTATGACACCAAAAAACTAATACTTGTGATGAGACCTAGTTTTATTTCAAAATGAGATGAGAATATTCAAAATCATAACTTCTTATGTTTGTTAAAATAGTACAACAATATTACATAGACCATACTATATATAAAAATGCAAAAATTTTTGGTAAGGTTTTAGTTAAATATTGTTATCTTTGACAATTATTAGTCATTTACTACCTCCTGTTTGTTACATATGATCATTTTATTTTAAACTTTCTTTGAGCAGCAATATACAATAACAAAACTAACAATACGCTATAAGATACAATTATTCAAACAATAAACGTTCACAAAGACGTTCGCTGATTGTATTATAAACTCTTTTATGTAACTATCTATCTAGTTTTATGTTATACTATTTAAGAAAATCATTACATAAAAGGATACTATACTTTTCTCTTTGAGAAAGTTTTTTGATTTGATTTTACACAAGTAAGACAATAGATTATATGTAAACTATACTTACGGACAAAAACGTAAAAAAGCGAGCAGCGTAAAAGAAACAAAATAAAAAACCGAGAAAAAGCGTAAAAAAATAGATAAAACATTAAAAAAACTGTGAAAACATTAAAAAAGTACGTATTAAAAACAGCGGCTTAAAATGGACAAAATTGTTAAAAAAAAACTAACTGTGCAAATATAGTTAACCCACAGGACTAACGGTGTAAATATTTTCTATCTCGTTAGGAGATAACGGAGAAATAATTTGCACCGTTTGTCCTTATTTTAACGGAAGGATGTATATAGGTTAACTTTTACTAACGGAGTGATGTATCTGTTGAAATTTTTGCGAGAAGGATGGATAGTGTGAATCGGGAGTAAAACCACAAGGGATGTATTTTGGAGTTTACTCTAAAACTATAATTTTTAGTAGGGTGTTTTTAAGAAAGATATAAAACATTGGTGTGATCTGGAAAATGTTGAAAGATATTACAAGCTAGGTTGCGTTACACTAAAATTTGAGCGTAAACCCGTTTATTAAATTTGCGTTTCGAGTGGCTGGGAGTCATCGCTGTACATCGAGCTCTTTCTTCCGCAACCTGACGACGACCTAGTTGCCACATTGGTGACCAAGTTATTTTTTTATTTTTTTTAATTCTCAAACAGTACAAACTTGGAGCTTTTTGTGTTTCAAAATCGGTTGCCAAGACGACCCAATTGTGTTTTCGAGCGTCCCATGACCGACTGAGACCGAAGCTCCACAATGGGTCGACCTAGTTCGACCGATGGGTCAACCGAACATGATGACCAACCACTGTGTTCAGCCTTAGTGTCATCTACTTATTTTGTTCATCATCTTTATTCATAAAATCATTTTTGTAACTTTTTTGTTTGACACAAGCTGCCATGTTAGGAAAAAAAAAGAGCATGTTTGTGTTATTCGCAAGTTGCGTTCTCGAATTTAATTTTGAAGAACTTGTGTTCTTTAGTTTTTTTCAAAGCACAAAAAAGAAAGAAATAAGAGAAATTTGAAGAACTTGTGTTTTTCATTATTTCTACAATATATAACGAGGGAAAACTCTTCTTTTTAAACTTAAGAAATGAATAAAATGTATCCCTGATTAAAAGTGTTGTACTACATTCATCATTAAATTAAGAGTAAATTACACCGTTCGGTCCTATGGTTTGTGCCAAATCACTACAATTTTTTTTTTTGCTTTTCACTCCTTATGGTTTCAATTATGCCGCGCGTCCATCGTTATCACTAACGCGTTATATTTTGCTAATAAACCTACCTATGTGCCATACACGTGAGGGTAAAATAGTCTTTTCTTCTTTCCCTTTACTTTTGCCTTTGACTAAACACATTGAGTCTTTAATTAATTGGATGCAACCACTTACACTTTTCAAACTCACAAACTTTTCAAATCCACTTTCCCTTTCAATTAAACGAATAACTTTTCAAATGGTTCAAGTGTGCACATGGAAGGCGATGCGATATCTGAGGACATGGACTAACATAAATCCTGGCCGTCGTTTCTATTCTTGTCCCCAAAAGGTAATTGAAGTTTCTAGTGTTTAATTATTAAAGTTTTTTGTTGTTGTTATAAACAATATCCTAATTGCCCATTCATTAATTGGGTAGATCCTCCTATGTGCCCACATTCAGTTTCAATTATACTTGGGCTATTGCCGGGGAGAAACACTCTTGAATCCAATTTGAGGCAAGCTGAACAAGATCGTGCAAGGCTTATATCATACTTGTATCTCACTTGGATTGCAGTTGTGGTGTTTCTTGATAACGCTACACGCGTTGTTCGGGGTCAAAGGAACTTCCTTTTCGTCGAGCAAGTTTTTCAATACCCTAGGCAGTGAACCTAATCGTTGTAGTGTAGTATTAGGGTAAGCCACGGGAATTGATATCGTTCTCTAGGGGAATAGGAATGCTAGTGAGAAGTTACTACGCTAAGGTTGGGGTTGAGGAAGATTATTTTTTATCTTTTTTTTTGTTTTTAGGAAATGGAAAGGTACGAATCTCGGGGTATGGATTTGGGGGGTTGGTATTTCTACCGATTACTTCTACTTATCTAATTATCTAAACTAAGGTGTATGTAGTCTATGTCTAATTATTGTGTGCTCGTATGATGATTTAAAGATGTGTTTACTTAGGTTTTATTACTCCTTAATTATCTCCTATTGATGGTTGAATTGTCACGTCCTTATTCTTAAACGCGTTGTGTGTCTAAGGTTGTAGGGTATGCGTTTATCCCTATCTCTTTGAAACTACCAAAGGTTAATGACTACAAAATATCTAGGATTTATAAACTTTAACTCTAAGGTACTCTTTGGATGGTTTAGCCTACAATGACTCTAGGTACTATAAGCTAAGGTTCACAAAGATTAATCAAGCATTAACTACACAACGAATGACCTATCGCAATACTAGATCATTAACAATTAAGATAAGAGACAACCAATCAATATTCAATAATTAAGTTTCATATTCCCTAAGCAAACACACAAAGTAAATTAGCCGGACATGGAAAACATGCAAGCATACACACAAGTAATTGAAGACATAATTGAATTAATGAAGTAAAACACTTATCTTGATGTAAGATAGGGTATGGAACCCTAATACTGTACAAGACGACCTTGGATCGGTTTAGGTTTTACTCCAAAAGACTACACACTGAAAACTAAAAAATTCGGATTCTATATATAAGATTACAAATGCGACGGCGTCACCTTATGATTTGTGACGCCGTCGGGTCGCCGTCATTAGGTTTCGTCTTGGCCACGTTAGTCTTGCGACGGCGTCACCTTATGCTTGTGAAGCCGTCCCCTTCAGTCGGCGTGTGCGGATCAAATCTAGGCCGTCGAGTTGCGAGGACTTACTCTTTTAAAACCGAAGCCGTCACTTGAAAATAAGCAATTTGGCTCTTGAGCCGTCACAAAGTGGTCGGCCAGTCACGATTTCTGCCTGACGCCATCCCCTTCAGCTCAGCAGACTGAGTGTCTCGATTCTTGACTTTGGCCATATATTCGGTGCTTTTCGTCCGAATAAGTGTCATTCCAGCATTTTGCCTACAAGATACCTAAAAAGTGAAAAGGAGCGATATTAAGTAATAACGGATACAAAAGTGATCAAATAAGGGCTTAAACGACCCCTCAAAAAGGTACATTTTAAAACCTTATCAAGTATCCCTACACTTGGTATTCGCTTGTCCTCAAGCAAATGTGCTTTTGGCCAATTAATTTATAAGTTAGGGGTCATGAAGCATTGGTTTAAAACAATCCACAACACATATAAGCCCCGAAAAAGTCATAACAAGCACGAAAATTACATACTAGCACCTCACATGGGGTGTTTGGATACTCACATATCTCGGGTGTATATGAAATATAACAAGTTGGAAATGGAAGATAAACACTCATTAACAGGTCCTAGTACATAGATTACCATAGGCTTGAGACTAGATCAAACCTCCATCGCTTTGGCGTAAGCACCTAGGAAAGACTATCAAAGAGGTTTTTTAAAGGGTTGTAATGTTAGGCTTACGGTAGGGAAACAAAGGGTTTGGTGGGATAGGTTATTTAGTGGTGGCAAGTAAAAAATCTTTATGTTACAAGCATGTGAAGAATGGCGTTGCTAAGCCAAGACTCGACACTCTAGACTCTAGATAACTGAAATAAACATTCATAAATTAAAGATAGATGTAGGATGGTAACCCGTATATATATATATATATTTTTTCAACACTCTATTTTTTTTTCTTTTTCTCTTTTTCTTTTTTTTTTCATACACTTTTACTCTACCATCCTCTACGATAACATCAAAATAATAGGGATTTATAGGCACATCCCTACACTTGAGTTTTTATTACTCTAACACTAATATGACCCGAATTGAAAAGATCAAAACACTTGGAGTACATTATTATGCAAATAAAGGGAATTTGAATTTAACGTTCCCCTCCTGTCATTTCATAAACTTTAACTTTTCCCATGAGTCCCAATCGTCCCAAAACTGTGTACAAAGGATATGACTTGACTTAGCAACTTATGCAAGCAACTAGATAATTGAACTAAGGGCTTTAGGGTGATAACAATAATGCACTAAAAGTGAGTGCATACAAGGTAGGCTAAGGCGATTTGGGTGTACATTTGGGGGTGGGGTGTAAACAATGCTCTTCATTGATATTCCGGAAAACCGAAACATCACGAGAACCGCGAAAAGGATAGGCTCAGAGGGGTTAACTAGGGGTATCGTGTACTAAAAGTGAGTACAACGCAAAGGTGTGGGGAATTACTCAACCGATGTGGAAGAAGTAATTATATTACGGGTATCAAACAAGGGTTATCCTAATGCCTCTTATCATTTAGTTATTCCTAACTACACAAGTGTAGTCTTACTAGCGATCTCGAGATGCATCACAAAACAAGTTCTAGAATCTATTATACTACCGATTCACACTCTAAGCATTAAAGATGAATGCTTTAATTCCTACTAATCTAAGGGCGATTCTCACATTTTGGGTGGAATTTAGGTGGTAAAGGGTTTTTGTGCTAGTCATGCAACTTCCTATCCATGAGACGCTTTTGTTAAGACTAATGGCCCACTCCTATATGTCATGAAAATTAAAAATTTGGTGCCAAAATTACCCTAACCGACATTTTCTCATGGTTTATTACGCAAATGCAATTGGACAAAACAAATAATCAAGGATAAGCATAGTTTCAAAGTTCCCGTTTCATTTTCCCTCCCTACAAAAGAACATTGTCCCCAATGTTGAAAGTATCAAAGTTATGATAATGAAGGTAATAAAAAGCGAAACTAATACTCCCCTGATTAGCTCGGTAGGATCCGTGTAAAGTGGTGGTTACATCTTTCTTCAAGAAGAACGTTTGCGTGAAAAGCTCCTTTTCATCTTATGTATCTTCTTCTTGGTAAATTAAACCTACACACTTGAAGAAAAACGAAACCTTAAAATCGTTGTAAAAAATATATATAGGACTCTACTAAACTAGGATATAATGCTTGTGGAATGGATGTTTACAGAATTTCGGAAAAATTAAGACCTGGAAAATTCCAAAAATTATAAAAGTAGCTCAGAAACGAGAAAAGTAATAAGTTGTTTTGCTCCTTCACGTATCGAGGTTATCTGACAAAAACGGTGCGATTTTCTAGAAAAATTCTCGAAAATTTACATCTTTAGAATCTGGAAAAATTTCCTGCAAAACATCCATTATGACTCGATACAAGCATTTGACTCGAACAAACACACATATATATCTTTTAATTAATTGTAATTCTCATGTTTACGTTTCTTTTGAAAACGTGTGTAATCCTCCCTACACTTATCCCTTATGTAAAATACCTTTATATGTAATTAAGACGAGGTTAAAGACAAAATAAAGCATTTTTACAAATTTAAACATGAGAATAAACAATCAATAAAAGATATATGACACAAACAAGCAAACAATTAAGCATGGGTTGCCTCGCTTTTCTTTATTTATGAGTCTTGTAGCTAGACTCGAAAGTGGGCCCTTCGACTTCATTACCGTCACCTTCTTCCTCATGACGGTCTTCATTGGGGGTTCCATGTTGTAGAAGTGCCCTATGATGCACTTTTCTAAGAGGTCATCTTCTCCCCAATCGGTCCTATACTCCGGTCCTAGTTTCAAGCAATCCTTATAGAAACCTAGAACCTTGGCCATTACATAATCTACTCCCTTCTCCTTACCCTCCTCATTCCTATAGTAGACCGATAGTTTAAGTTCCTTTCATCATTAGAGGTGATGAAAACTTCTCAATCTTAAACGGCATTTGGTAAGCTACATCATCGGTCTCATCCTTGAATCGCACTATCCCTAACGATGGATCATAATTCATCCCGGTGTTTTCTATGAAAGGCTTTCCTAGAATAACGTGAGACAAGCTAGGATCTATGGCCGTACTAATATCATTCACCACTATGAAATTCGTAGGAAACATGAAACTACCTACGTAGACGGGCAATCCCTTAACTCTACCAAGAAAATTCGACTAACCCTAGGATTATGGGTCTTGCCTATTGGGATAGGCTTCTTCATTACCCAATTATAGTAGGTGATAGTCATTATGTTTATTGGGGACTTGCGGTCAATGTAGGCCTTTGCCACGAAAAGGTGTCCTATGCAACATGGTATGTTAAGATTCCAAGGGTTCCCAAACTTGATCCTAGGGCTTCTCCTAACATACATGTGTGAGAGGTCTTACTAAGTGTGGGTGGCGAAGAGCTCTTCTCCGTAGGAAACTTATTGAAATAGTCATTGCCTACTTCATCTACTTCCTCGGTTGTTTCATTCCTAGGAGTTTCACTAACCTCAAGTACCGTTTCTTGGTTCGCTTCGTCATTTGTTCTATTGGGCTTTACTAAGGTGATGGTATTGACAAATTGAACATGCTTAGCAACTTACTTGGGTCCTTAATCTCTACACTTAGGGGCCGGAGTTGAGATAACATTAACCTTCTTATCACTATTGGTTATGGATTTCATGAGGTTATCTATCTTCCTATCCATATCGGCTTGTTGTTGGTTAAAACTTTTCGAGAGCTTAGCTATTTGAGCTTCTTGGGATGGAACTATGTTTTGCAACATCCCTTCTATGTTTTGTTGGGTAGGGCCATGAGATGGGGGCCAAGAGAAATCATTAGATGTGAATTCTTTGCTTTATCCCCAATAGAAGTCAGGTTTTCCCTTCCATGCTTCTCGGGCGTCATTAAAAGTCCTAGGTCCGGGTGTTTTAGGGAATCTTCCTCCCGTTCCATTAATACGCGAGGATGCGTAGTCAACGGTGGCTTGTTCGGGGAATCGGGTGCAAGTGCGCGTGTTATGAAGATCACCACGGCTCACGAGGAAGAACTTTGTTCACTTGGCGTGAAGACTTAGGATTTTCGTAGGAGATCATTAGGAATTTGACTTGATCTTCAAGTCGAGCATCCTGATCGAAGATTGTGAGTCAATGGGAGGCAAAGGAGATTGCCTACTTGGTTTTAAATTCACGGGGATCATTCCAACTTTCGTTGTCAAAGGAGCAAGGTCCTATTATACCCCATGATTCTTCCGCGGTGAGATCACTAAGTTTTCCACCGGCCGCTTGGTCAATGGATCGCTTAGTGGGGAAGTTGACATGATCATAGAAGAGTTGGACTTGGAGCCAAAGATCAATGCTGTGATGAGGGACTTTATGGAGTAAGTCCTTGAATCGAGTCCATGCCGTGAGAGATTCACCTTGAGTTGTTGGAACATCAAGATATCATTCCTAAGCTTAGTGGTTCTCCCCGGTTGGAAAAATTGAGCAAGGAAACGAGAGGTGAGATCATCCCAACTTGAGATGGAGCCGACGGTAAGTCGCTCAAGCCAATTACTAGCTTGGTCCCGTAGAGAATGAAAGAGCCTTGACGCGTGGTCTCCGAGTAGTAGCATCGATGTCGATGGAATCGACAATTTTAAGGAAATCCTTAAGATGCTGATTAGGATCTTCGGAACGAAGTCCATGGAATGCACATCCGTTTTGCACCAACGGATGGTGTCGGATCGCAGGGCCGTAGTTTGGGCTTGGTCGGGAAGCTCAATGGTGTTCCTATAGCCTAGGTGGCTTGGTCTCGAGTATTCACCAAGAGTACGGGCTCTTGGCGGGTCATTGGGTGGTAGGTTGATGAATGGTGGTGGGTTATCACCTTCCATGATGAAAAGTGATGATGTTACAAACAAAGGTCACGAAGACTACGAGGAAGCTAAAAAATGGGAAAAAAGTGTTTACTTGATAGGAATCAAGCAAAGAAGCCTCAACGAGGTGGACTCCTAACTAGCTATTCTATTCCCGGCGGCGCCAAAAAAACTTGATAACGCTACACGAGCGTCGTTGAGTCAAAGGAACTTCCTTTTCGTCGAGCAAGTTTTTCAACACCCTAGGCAGTGAACCTAATCGTTGTAGTGTAGTATTAGGGTAAGCCACGGGAATTGATATCGTTCTCTAGGGGAATAGGAATGCTAGTGAAGTTACTACGCTAAGGTTGGGGTTGAGGAAGATTATTTTTTATCTTTTTTTTTTTGATTTTAGGAAATGGAAAGGTACGAATCTTGGGGTATGGATTTGGGGGGTTGGTATTTCTACCGATTACTCCTACTTATCTAATTATCTAAACTAAGGTGTATGTAGTCTATGTCTAATTATTGTATGCTCGTATGATGATTTAAAGATGTGTTTACTTAGGTTTTATTACTCCTTAATTATCTCCTATTGATGGTTGAATTGTCACGTCCTTATTCTTAATCGCGTTGTGTGTATAAGGTCGTAGGGTATGCGTTTATCCCTATCTTTTTGAAACTACCAAAGGGTAATGACTACAAAATCTCTAGGATTTATAAACTTTAACTCTAAGGTACTCTTCGGATGGTTTAGCCTACAATGACTCTAGGTACTATAAGCTAAGGTTCACAAAGATTAATCAAGCATTAACTACACAACGAATGACCTATCGCAATACTAGATCATTAACAATTAAGATAAGAGACAACCAATCAATATTCAATAATTAAGTTTCATATTCCCTAAGCAAACACACAAGTAAATTAGCCGGACATGAAAAACATGCAAGCATACACACAAGTAATTGAAGACATAATTGAATTAATGAAGTAAAACACTTATCTTGATGTAAGATAGGGTATGGAACCCTAAAATACTGTACAAGACAGCCTTGGTTCGGTTTAGGTTTTTACTCCAAAAGACTACACACTGAAAACTAAAAAATTCGGATTCTATATATAAGTATACAAATGCGATGGCGTCACCTTATGATTTGTGACACCGTCGGGTCGCCGTCATTAGGGTTTCATCTTGGCCACGTTAGTCTTGCGACGGCGTCACCTTATGCTTGTGGCCGTCCCCTTCACTCTGACGCCGTCTCGATCAAATCTAGGCCGTTTGAGTCATGAGGACCTACTCTTTAAAACCCGGCCGCCACTTGAAAATAGCAATTTGGCTATCTGAGCCATCACAAAGTGGTCCGACGGGCCACCGATTTGCGCCGACGCGGTCCCCTTCAGCTACAGCAGCCTAAGTGTCTCGATTCTTGACTTTGGCCATTTTCTTCGTATATTCGCGCCTTTTCGTCCGAATAAGTGTCATTCCAGCATTTTGCCTACAAGATACCTAAAAAGTGAAAAGAAATGATATTAAATAATAACGGATACAAAAATGACCAAATAAGGGCTTAAACGACCCCTCAAAAAGGTACATTTTAAAACCTTATCATTTCTCTTAGTCAAAATGTCGACCTAACTACTTTATGAATGTTTAAGTTGGTTTATGTTAATGAGTGTGTATTAGCAACATTAATTTTGTGTTTTGTAAAAGTTGGTTCTATCAATGAAAATGTTGCTCATGAATTTATGTGTTTCTATTTATAGTTTGCAATTCTAGTTGGTTTATGTTACTGAGTATTGTAAAGTGGGTCAGTGAATGAGTTTTGGATGAAAGACTTTTACAGTCAAACTAAGAGTGGGCAGTGAACGGCTTTTGGATAAAAAGAATCATTTCCAAATAATGCAATACAACACAGACTATTTCCATTAGCTTGACTTTATAAAGTCAAATATTGCAATACAAAAGAGTCCATTTCCATTGTTTGACTTTATATAGTCAAAACAGACCATATCAATTAGTTTGAATATATAAAGTTAAACATACCATTTCCAAATGCAATACAACACAAACCATTTCCATTAGTTTGACTATATAAACTCAAACATACCATTTCCAAATGCAATACAACAAAGACAATAAACAATTGTACCAGATAGTTAAAAGTAGCCATTGTAGCATTCAAAAGTAGCAAAATATCACATATCACCAAAGTTTTTAGTAGCATACTAACTGCAACACTTAAACTACCAAGTGCAAGTCTAAAAAGTACTAACAGAACATCAAGTCTTACAGGACAAAGTTTAACAAACTGAAAGCATTATTAAAGATTAAATATCCTAACATAAGCTTTTCTACTTTTGATTGCTTCTTTGGGCCATTCCCAGGTGCTTTACTAGGCTGAGATGAGTCTTGAGTTGCCTTTCCTTTTTTTTGGACGCATCACTTGCAGCAGCTTCTGCACAACTTGCAGCTTTCTTCCCTTTCTTTGCATTTCCATCACTTGCAGCAGCGTTCCCTTTCTTTGCATTTCCAGACCTGTGTGCGGCTTCTCTTGCTGTGACCTAGACCCTTGCACAAGACACATCGACAAGTGATTTCTTCTTGACAGACTGCCATTTTTACTAATGAAATGTCCTCACCAAAGTGATTTCTTCATTTTCTTTTGTGGCCTGCCCACTTATGCGTGATAATTTGGAGGAATTATGGTGGTGGGAATGTTTGACTTTGGCCACATAATTTTTTCTCTAATTGGATTGATATGATGACTATAAACTTGTTTCCATGTATCAAACATGTAACAAGGGTGGACCCAAGTCTCTGGTAAACTAACATCTAATATATTAGCTGCCATATTCCAAATGGATGCCACAACATGTTTGCATGGTAGTCCTGTCAATTCCTAATTTCTACAAGTACATGTTCTCTGAACCACATCCACAACACACTGATCATTCCATGGTCCTGTTACCCATATAGATTACCCCCATTACATGTAGCTATGTATTCACTAGCTTCTTGTTTTATAACATTGAACAATTTAGTAGCAGTGGGTGTCAATGGACCATCACTTTTATCTATAATGCCCAATACAATCACAATTCTCTTCACGAGGTATTGCCTAACATATTCTAATGAGCTTATAATTAGTTTGTCCCTACCATCTAACAATTGACCATTAAGAACTTTACACATGTTATTTAAAAGCATGTCTGATTTAGGTCTCCATGTTTAAAACATATTACAGTTAAATGCTTATATAATAACAATAGTAAAATAAGCAAAGGTTGGTTATTCACCTAAAAAATGAGATCTTGCCCAATGCTTTGGAGGTGTCTTAGCTAACCAATCATAATAGTCTTTGTTGAAGGCCTTCAATTGGTCCATAGCAATTTGAAAGTGTGGTACTATCAAAGCATTTGCACATTCCACAATAAATCTTTGTATGTTGTCCCAGACCATCTCAATTTCATGTTTTCATGTATATGCCTGATAAGGATTTAAAATGTACATTTTAAGGGGTCATTTAAGCCCTTAATCGCCCACTTTTATATCCGTTACTGCTTAATTTCGTTCCTTTTCACTTTTTAGGTCTCTTGGAAGCAAAATGCTGGAATGATGCATATTTGGATGAAAATGAGTGAAAACATGAAGAAATTGGCTAAGTCAAGATCAAAGACACTCAAGCTGCTGAAACTGCAGCTGACGGCGTCCCAACTAAAGGGCGACGCCGTCCCTCTCTACGGATTTAATTAAAATACACCTGCCGGCTCAGTAGACTTTTTGCTCAATAACAACTGAAGACGTCACGCCTTAATTCTGGAAGGCGTCACTCACAAAATCTACACCAGACGCCCAAGATCAAAGACTCAGACAACGTCGCTACTAAAGACTGACATGTCACACATCTCAACCGCCCGTCACAAGTGATCAAGACTATCACAACATGTACGCCAAGTAGTGATAATCTTGTTTGGCCATAACTTTTGCATACGAACTCGGATTTAGGTGATTCAAAAGCCCACGCGACCGGAACGAGAAATCTACAATTTGGTGAAAAAGTCTTCGTGACTCCATCACTCTATTGAGGTGACACCGTCACCCTTTGCCGACAAAAAATATGCCTATAAATAGAACATTATAACTTCACTTTTTGTAGGCTCTAAACCCTAAGTCCGATTCTAGGGTTTAGATAGGTGTTTTTCCAGCAACTTTGAAGGTTTCAATCACTCCAAAAACATCTTGTAATGGTTTGTTGATTATATCTTAATCCATATCTTCAATTTATCATTATGTCTATCCCATGTTTGATTTATTGTGTGTATGCTTGCTTGTTTAACATGTTTAGCTAAATTTCTTATGTATTTGCTTAGATCTATGAAACCTAGTTATTAATTATTGATTGGTTGTCTCTTATCTTAATTGTTGGCTTAGGAGTGCAATTATGTCATCGTTGTGTTTAAATGCTTGAGTAATCTTTGTGAACCTTAGTTTATGAATCACTTAGCGGATTTCGTAGTCTAAACATCCAAAGATAACATTAAAGTTAGTTTATGATTAATCTAGAGGATTTTGTAGGCAATAACATTAAGGTAGTCTCAAAGAGTTAGGGAAAAAGGCACACTCTACGACCTTAGAAAACACAACGCGTTAAGAATAAGGACGTGACAATTCAACCACCAATAAAATATAACTAGGGAGTAATAGTATCTAGGTAAACACATTTTTAATCATCATACGAGCACACATCAAAAAGACACAGACTACCCATAGTTTAGATAATTAGATAGTAGAAGTAATCGGTAGAAGTACCACCCCCCAAATCCAAGCCCCGATATTTTACCCTTAGCTTTCTAAAAAATACAAAAGGATAAAAAAAAATCTTCCTCAACCTCAACCTTAGCATAGTACACTTCTTACTAGCATTCCTATTCCCCTAGAGAATGATATCAATACCCAAAGCTTACCCAATACTACACTACAACGATTAGGTTCACTGCCTAGGGTGTTGAAAAACTTGCTCGACGAAAAGGAAGTTCCTTTGACCCCTAACCCGCCTTGTACGTGCATCAAGTTTTTGGCGCCGCTGCCGGGGAATAGAATAGCTAGTTAGATTTCTATCTTGTTTAGGTTCCCTTGCTTGATTCCCATCAAGTAAGATTTTTTTCTCATTTTTAGCTTCCTCATAGTCTATCCCCCTTCTTCGTGACTTTGTTCGTAAACCCCATCACTTTACATCATGGAAGGTGATAACCCGCCACCACATCCACCACTTCCCATCGACCCACCACTCATTGACCCGCCAAGAGTCCGTACTATTGGTGAATACTCTAGCCAAGCCACCAAGGCTATAGGAACACCATTAAGCTCCCCGATCAAGCTCAAACTACGACCCTGCGATCCGACACCATCCGGTTGGTGCAAAACGGATGTGCATTCCATAGACTTCGTTCCGAAGATCCTAATCAGCATCTCAAGGACTTCCTTAAAATCGTTGATTCCATCGACCTTGATGCTACCACACGGGAGACCACGCACTTGCGTCTCTTCCAATTCTCTCTACGGGACCAAGCTAGTAATTGGCTTGATCGAATTCCCACCGGATCCATCTCAAGTTGGGATGATCTCACCACTCATTTCCTTGCCAAAATTTTCCCACCGGGGAGAACTACTAAACTTAGGAATGAAATATTGATGTTCCAACAACGTCAAGGTGAATCTGTCTACGAGGCATGGACTCGATTCAAGGACTTGCTCCATAAAGTCCCTCATCATGGCATTGATCTTTGGCTTCAAGTCCAAATCTTTTACGATCATGTCAACTTCTCAACTAAGCAATCCATCGACCAAGCGGCCGGTGGTAAACTTAGTGATCTCACAGCGGAAGAATCGTGGGGTACAATAGAGGACCTTGCCCTCTATGAAAATGAAAGTTGGAATGACCCCCGTGACTTGCCCAAAACTGTCAAGGCAATCTCCTTGCCTCCCATTGACTCACAAGCTTCCAATAGTAGGATGCTCGAACTTGAAGATCAAGTCAAATTCCTAATGAGCTCCTACGAGAATCCTAAGTCTTCGCACCAAGTGAGCAAAATCACTCTACCTTGTGAGTTATGTAGTGGTCCTCACGACACTCGTGATTGCACAAGACTCCCTGAACAAGCTTTTGCGGACTACGCCTCTACGCGTACCGACAGAGCGGGAGAGAAGTGGTACACTTTCAAGCCTGAGCAAAACAACTTAGGAAATTCCTACAACCCCTCATGGAGAAATCACCCTAACCTTAGGTGGAGCCAAAATTGAAACCCGCCCCAAAACTCATCTAGTCCACCCAATAGGTCCAACCCTCCAACTACCAAGAATTCCACTAGTCTTGAGGCAATTGTGTCTAGGTTCATGTCATCTCAAGAAACTCGATTGGCTAATATTGAAGCCGCTTTCAAGCAACAACAAGGCGAGATGACAAACAAGCTCGACGTCCTCTTAAAGGCCTTCAACGACCGGGAAATTGGATCACTCCCGAGTGACACTATAAAGAACCCAAAAGTTAATTCGATTTCATCGACTTCATGTTCTTGCTCACCTTAGGAGAGTGCATATCCATGCCCTTCACACCCGAAAGTTCACCCGGTCAATGCCATCAACATGGGTTCCAAGCGATCCCTCATGAAGTACCAAGGACCCGAACGATTGGTCCAACAAACTCTTGAGAAACCTAGCAACCAAGAACCCAAACCTAATCTAGAGGAGGAGTACAAGGAACTCCACCAAGAAAAACCGGTTCTTGAATTCTTGACTCATGCGCCTTATTATAATGCATTAAAAGAAAAATATGAGCAAGAACTTAAATTAGGAGAACGTAGGTCCGCATTTGTGCGAAATAAGTTAACTAAGAAGATAGATGGTCCCGGACTATTCATTCTTCCGTGTAGGCTTGGAAATTCCAAACCTTTCGACACTTTAGCCGACTTAGGATCAAGCATTAATCTTCTTCCGTTGTCCCTCCATAGAAACCTTAACCTAGGTAAGATAGAACCAACGGAAACCATCTTAGGTCTAGCGGATGGTGGTATGGTATATCCGGTAAGGATAATAAAAGACATGGTAGTGCACGTAGGTCAATTGACTCTTTTGGCAGATTTCCATGTGCTAGACATGAACAAAGAACCGACATGCCCATTGTTAGTAGGAAGAGGATTCTTAGCTACCGCTAGTGCCATAATTGATTGTAAGATGTCTAAGATAGTGGTAGGAGAAGGGAATGCTAGGTTAGTTTATGATGTCAAGAAGCATATCTACTACAAAGAGGAAGAAATTCCCTACGAGATCTTGTTGGATAGAAAACCATCTAGATATGGACCTTGGACTAGTAAAGATTTTATAGGTCCTCAACGACCTTTCTATCTAGAGGAGGCCTTTGTAAGTGACTCAACTTTCCATGAGCAAGAATTGGCTAGGGATATGGAAGTGAACCCGTTCAAGGATGCCTTAGTGTTTAGGAAGATGACCGAGTTCCTAGGAACCTTGCCCGTTAATCTCAACATGAATAAGTGGAAAGTTGAGAGTGAAAATCCTAAGCATAATTGGAATTGGGATAGACCACCTAATGATGGAAATGGAGAATGGCACATTAGGATGACAATCTATGACCCTGATGGAGAAAATTTTGAAAAGGCATACCGACTAAGCTACCACTAGAATTTAAAAGATAAGTTTGATCCCTATGAAATTCTTGAGGATAAACTTACTTACATAGGTACGTAGGAGCATGACTTCGAGTCTAGCTACAAGACTCATAAATAAAGAAAAGCGCTTCGTGGGAGGCAACCCATGCTTAATTGTTTGCTTGTTTGTGTGTCATATATCTTTTCATTATTGTATGTTCTCATGTTTGAATTTGTGAAAATGCTTTATTTTGTCTTTAACCTCGTCTTAATTACATATAAAGGTATTTTACAAAAAGGATAAGTGTAGGGAAGATTACATACATTTTTAAAAGAACGTGAACATGAGAACTACGATTATTGAAAATGATATATATGTGTGTTTGTTAGAGTCAAATGCTTGTATCGAGTTATAATAGATGTTTTGCAGGAATTTTTCCAGATTTTAAAAGTAATTTTTTCAGAAAAACGCCAGACCAGTTGGCTGTTAGGATAATCGGCGGACCTACGCGTCAGATTAGAACTTGACGACGCCGAGGAGCAGAAACAACTTATGAAATTTCTCTCATTTTTGTGCTATTTTAAATTTTTGGAAATTCTAGGTCTTAATTTTCAAGAAAATCTGCAAAACATCCATTCCACAAGCATTATATCCTAGTGTAGTTGAGTCATATATAGTTTTACCGCGATTTTACGAGGTTTCATCTATTTTCTTAAAGTGTGCATGTTTTATTTATCAAGAAGAAGAAACATAATATTGGATGGAGCTTGTCACACGTACATTCTTCTTGGGAAAGAATTTTACCACTACTTCACACGGATCTTACCGAGCTAATCAGGGGAGTACTAGTTTCTTTCTCTTTTAATTACCTTCCATTATCATAACTTTGATACTTTCGGGGAACATTGGGGACAATGTTCAGTTTAAGTGTAGGGAGGGAGAATAAAACGGGAACTTTGAAACTATGCTTATCCTTGATCATTTGTCTTGTCCTATTTCATTTGTGTAATAAGCTATGAGAAATATTTTTTAGGGTAATTTTAGCACCAAATTTAAAATTTTCATGACATGTACGGTTGGGACTTTAGTCTTAATAAAGCGTCTTATGGATAGGAGTTATATGACTATTACAAAAACCTTTTACCACTCAAATTCCACCCAAAAAAATGTGAGGTTCGCCCCTAGATCTATAGGAATTAAAGCATTTACCTTTAATGCTTCGAGAGTGTACTGATAGTATAATAGATTCTAGAACTTGTTTTGTGATGCATTCCGAGATCGCTATTGTACACTTGTGTAGTTAGGAATAAGTAAATGATAAGAGGCATTTGGATAACCCTTGTTTGATACCCGTATTATAATTACTTCTTCCACATATGTTGAGTAATTACCCCACAACCTTGCGATGTACTCATCTTTAGTACACGATACCCCTAGTTAACCCCTCAGAGCCTATCCTTTTCGTGGTTCTCGTGATGTTTCGGTTTCCAGAATATCAATGAAGAGCATTGTTTATAATCCACCCCCAAATGTACACCTAAATAGCCTTAGCCTACCTTGTATGCACTCACCTTTAGTGCATTATTGTTATCATACTAAACCCTTAGCTCAATCATCTAGTTACTTGCATGGTTGCTAAGTTGAGTCATATCTTTTGTACACAATTTTGGGATGATTGGGACTCATGGGTAAAGTAAAATTTTATGGAGTGACGAGAAAGAACGATAAATTCAAATTCCCTTTATTTACATAATAAAATACTCCAAGTGTTTTGATCTTTTCAATTCGGGTTAAATTAGTGTTAGAGTAATAAAAACTCAAGTGTAGGATGCTCTTATAAATCCCTTATATTTTGATGTTATCGTAGAGGATGGTAAAGTAAAATTGATTTCAAAAAAAATCAAAAATAGCGTGCTACCATCCTACATCTATCTTTATATTTATGTTTGTTTGTTTCAAGTTATCTAGAGTTTAGTGAGTCGAGTCTTGGCTTAGCAATGCCATTCTTTTCATTCTTGTAACATAATATTTTTGACTTGCCACCACTAAATCGCCTATCCAACCAAACCCTTTATTTCCCTACCGTAAGCCTAACGTTACAACCCTTTAAAAGACCTCTTAGATATTTGTTCCTAGGTGCTTATGCCAAAGCGGTGAAGGTTTGATCTAGTCTAAAGCCTATGGTAATCTATGTACTATGACCGGTTAATGAGTGTTTCTCTTACATTTCCATTTACTATATTTCATATACACCCGAGAGATGAGAGAATCCAAACACCCCTTATGAGGTTCTAGTATATAATTTCCGTGCTTGTTATGACTATTGCGGTTGATGCAGATTTTACAGACCAGGTTTTAATATTTATAATGTCTCGTTATACCTATGGTCTACTCTAATGCACTAACGAAAGCAGTGTACCGGTCGGTGTGTAGTGTATAATTTGGTAAAACCGCAAATGTCCCAAGAGCTATGTGTGTGTGGATCAATACTAAGTCTAGGTGTCACAGATTTTAATATGATTTTGATAAGGAATTAACTAATTAACTACTAAAGCAAATAAAGGCAAAGATGTGATCAATAGAGGAGAGTGGTTCTAACCTAGTTACTCATCCTAGCTAGTAATGCCACGCCTAATTACTTCAATTACTTCAGTGGGGTCAAAGTCGAGAGGACAACATTTGGTCGGGTTCGCCCTAACCTATCAGAAAGAGCCACCATTGGAGAAGTCGTGTCCCCTCATAAGTCCAGTTGTTCCTGGTCCCCTAAGCCAAGTCATTAAGTTCCGCTACATGCTAGATTCATAATAGTGAGTGCCGAGGCTAGCATCTTAGACACTCACCCCCTAATTCTTAAGTTCATCTAAACGGTAGGTGATCGGTTTGGTCAAATCGCACAAGTAGAAAGAATTAAGTCGATTGGTCATCATATCTTACCCTTCCCATCTCATTCTACTCACTTTATGTCAGTTGGTCATATCTCCTAAGCAACTAGCCTTTACTTGAGTCATTCAAAACTACCGAAACAAGGGTAGCTACCAATAAACTATGCATGCATACTTAGAAATAATTATACGGAGCTATGTAAACGTTAAACAAAACAATTAAGGAATCATAACTAGGCCAACACCAAGAGGTGCTTAGAATACTCATATTAACCATACAAATCATTCCGGTTTAAAGTTACGAAATACATGAATCGAAAGTAAGGAAAAGATAAAATGCTAATGCTTATCGTAGGGGAGTGATTTCTCCCTTGGAGATAGCCCTCAGATGCTCTCTAGATCTGCCTTTGGCTTCTTCTCACATTCTCTGATTGTTGTGTGTGAAATGGGATGCTTTGAAATGCCGGAAATTGGGGGTATTTATAGGCCGATCTTGGTTACGGTGTAACTAATAAAATAGTTACCAGAACATATAATTTTTCAGAATTTCACTAGAATTTGTAATTCAGAAGGAGTTACCGTATCTCATAAATCTTGTTGAGTCGAAGTTGTAGCATGAGTTATGGCGTAATTATTGTTAGGAATTAGAAAATTCCATAGTGAAGTGTCGGTCACCCCAAATGTTATCTAGCTTAAGTTAGCTCGTAGACTTGTCGTTAGTTACGTTATTTATTGTTTTATTAGTTAGTCAGTAGCGTAAAATAGTTTAGTGCAACACCGTGGAGGAAGGAAGGGTCTTTACCAATCGTATCCCTCGATCCATAGGCCGATAGGAGGTCGTATTTATTTGTAACTATAAATACCCCTTCCATCCATGGAAGGGGTGGTGCTTTCAATCTAATATTCCATACTTTTGTGTAAACCTCTAGCAAGAACACCCTCTCTCTCTACTAACTCTCTAACTATGGCAAACATGTATTTTGATCTCCCAAGACCACCCGAATCATCTAACACAATAATATTTGGATCCTAACAATTGGTACCAGAGCCAAGGTTGTGTTGGTTTGTTGATTCGAATGGTCCGTTTTGCGGTTTGTTATGTTTTGTTGTTTGGATGTGGTTTGATTCGTATGGGTTGTGATAACTAAGTTTGTGTTGCTTGTTGGTCGATTCTTGCTTTTTACTATGTTTGATGGTTTTGGTGCAAGCGGTTTGATATGGTTTTAATGATGATCTATGCTTATTGATGGCCAAACAGTTGATATGTGATTGTACCAGTTTTATGGTGTCATTTGAGTAGTATCATTGATTTTAATCTGTTTTGAAGCTATCTGTTTTGAAGTCACCTGCTTTCGAAAGTGTTGAATCACTTGATGTTGTTGTCTGCCAAGTTCTTCTAGGCGAGTTGTCAGTATGGTCATGTTCCAGGTAGCGATATGGTCATGTTCCAAGTAGCGATATGGTCATGTTCTTAATAGCGACTTATGCCGTAATATAGCGAATTATCAAACGTCTCGGATTCAATGTATCATGTAGCGACTGGTTTCAAGACCAGCGACTTGTCATTTTGGTAGCGATTTAGGCTAGCGACTTGTTATTGAACAAGTTAGCGATTTATGTGTTTAATGATATAGCGACTTGGTGACGGTTTGATTTTGAGTCAAATCAAAAACTAATTTAGCGCTTAGCTACGAACTTACGCTAGCGAGTTGCACTAGCGAGTCTGACTCAGCGAATCGGGTGAAGTAACGTAACAGAAAGGATGAATGAGAAGTATGTTATGACCACTTGATATCAAAACCAATTGCCAAATCGATACAACTACATCTACATCTAGACTCAAATGAAAACAGAAAACAAATCAAACATCAAATGTCTCAACTCTCATTACTTAAACCAACATCATACCCACATCAACAAGACCTCAGATTCATCATGTGTTATGTTATATTCGTTTCTAAAGCACGCCTTAACGAAGTTATCATCAATGATCCAAGACAAAGACACATCTATATCTAATACATGATCTCGCTATTGTTCACTTTGTTACCAAAGTTAATTGATTTTCGAGTGTGAACAAAATAACCATCACAAAAGACTGAAGCTTAACACCTCATATGAATATCCGAAACTTTTGATGAAAGTACAAAACCAAGTATAGTTTCACACATTCATCACATTCGGTTAATGGGAAAATACAAGAAACGTATACTAAATGTAATAAACTATTCAGTGTTAAACCTCGTTCACAATCTTTCATAGATTTTTGAGTTTTAACATAACATCATTGATCCATTAGAATGCTTTGCTTCTTCCTTCTTGTACGAAATCTGGTATAAATCAAGATTGATAAAATCAGTTTATTGTTTCATTATTAGACTCCAAACTCAATCAAAAACAAAAACGAAAATTTAAAACCTACCTTGACATGTCCAAGTTTAGGCTTGACGCGCCAAAACCACTCCTAGAGCCATCCTAAGTGCGCAGGGATCGAAGTCATGCCAACCCCTGCGGGCGAGTTCTTGAATTGAATAGAGGCGTCCACTTTTTAGGGTTTGTATTGAATGTGTTATGGAATGATACGATTTTATGAGTCATGTCCGGTGGGATACGAGGTGATTGATCGTGTTATTAGGGTCCGATTTCGCTCCTAAGGTTTGTGAGATGGAGGCGTACAGACTTGAAAATGAGAGGCGGATTATTTTGTGAGTAATTTGGGTTTGTGAGTGAATTGTTAGGGCAAGAATAAGATTGGTAATTGATCGTGATTTGTGAATGTGTACGTGAGGGGGCGGATTTGTTTGAGAGGATTAGGTTGTGTTGTGATAAGGTGTCTTAAATACCCCGTGGAAATAGGGCAACAAGTGGGGTTTCACCAATTTGTTATTGGACGTGGGTTAGATGGTAATAATCTCACATGGGCTGTAATGATATTGAATGGGCCGAGTATGAACTCAACTTATTGTTGTGACCACCATTTTGTGGAACGCATCCGTATTTCATGATATGCATTTGTCTAACTTGTCGTGATATAAACGAACTCATTATATCATGATCTAAATGTGCCTTGGCTATTCTTGATATACATGTCAAGTGTTATACCATGATCATATTTCATAACATGTCGTGACCCTTAGTATCAATGATCCTTTGGTATACATGTTACGTGTATATTACGTGTTATACCATGATCACATCATAGTTTAAAGTACCTTTATCCCTTTATGAACATATTTTTATTTGGTAACTAATGATTATTTTTCGAGCCAAATAGTGTGATCGAGTTTTGAATCTTATTCTTGGGCTTTGATTTTTGGAACCGAAGGGCTTGAATGTATACTAATGTGCTAGTATTTGTAATGACTCGGATTTGGATAATGACCGATTGGCTTCTCAAAATTGGATCAAATGCTGATTGAGTATTTACCAAAGTGTTGATTGGATGGTTGATGATGTTATTGATGTTGGTGTTTGAACCGTTGATGAAACGCCGTGATGTTCCCCTAAAACATATACTCACCAAAACCAAAGTTGTCATAACACATTCAAGCTAACATTGTTTCGTTTTGTCTTGATTTTGTAAAATCCCGCGAAAGAACCTATTTCTCGGTTTAAATCATAGACTTGTAAAATCCCGTAACAATGGAAACATCTGGGTAATAGTAAAGTGCATTTCGATCTTTCTTACGGTTTATTCTTGGTTTTGTAAAATCGCTAAAGAAACTATTTCTCTTTAAACTATAGAATTGTAAAATCCCGTATGATGGATTCATCCCGAGAAAGGAAATTGTATTTCGGGATCTTCGATGCTTGGTGCTACGGCCGCTTCAAGAAGGGATAAAAGGGTGTACTTCATAAATTGGATGTGTGTTTGGATATTCATCATGGCGCTTTGGTTACATGGTTTTACGGGGTTATGTGCTTTGACCATGGTCGGATGAAACCATTATCAAAGTTCATTCAAATGTCAAAGAAGGCTAGATTTGAGCAGTTCGAAGATGTGACAAACCGTTAATCAGTAATATTTATTTGAGGTTGAAGTGAATTATCACGGGCGAGTGTACTTAGTATCTGAAGGTATCGGGATGGATGGATGAAGATTCTTCATGATCCTTGTTCAAACTTATTATCAAAAACAAAGACTTGGAAATCTAGTTATTGTTTGGGTGACTTTTACCCTTCTTTACCACTGGGAATTGGGCTCTTATCACCTCAAAATAACTATCACTTAAAGGAGTTACGTTGTAGTGCTCAGTGTCACATTCAATTGTGGATTTTCAAGAGGTAATGTACGCCTATTACTTGATGGTTGGTTGGTTGAAGAGTATAGAGTACTTAGAGATTCTAATGGGCATGAATTCTCGCAACCGCTTTGTTACATATGTGCAAGTATAAGTCACGAGTTCGGGTTAGTTTACTTCAGGATCAAATTCATTATATCGGTTTCTCCATCACCGTCACGTCAAAGAGCCTACGAATGATAATGGGGATGATTACATGTTTTGCAAGAGAGCGAAATGAGAGAGATTATGACGATGAACACAAAGTTCATGCCTCGATCTCAAAGAAAAGAAAAGTGTAATGCTGGCGCTTTATCTTCCAAAGAAGAGAAATCTTCTTATGACGTCTGCTCACATCGGTCCAGCCTCTTCTCTAAAGAAAAGAAAAGTGTACGTGTCGTAAGGCGCTTTTATCTTCAAGAAGAGAAATCTTCTTATTTATGACCATTCTCATCAACATGCTTCATACTTTTTCCATGCGCTTCAGTCATCAAGTGAACCGGCTACCATGATTGTTTTCTCATTCCACGCTATTATAATGAAGATGGCGACATCATGCTTATTTTGGGGAGAGAAGTGTGAATAGAACATTCAGATGATTTCACTTATTTAATCAAGAATGGCATCTCCGTATGCAATTCTTGAGGGGGAGAAGAAGTGTGAATTACTGCATGGTTGATTATTATTTGAGAATTTAAATGGTCATACGGCTCTAAACTCATGTAAGAACCGAGCTTCTTCTTATCGGGTCATCTGCACATGGAGTTTTGCTCTTCTAAGAGCCGTTGGTTGACATCTTCACAAGCTGATATGAGTGTATTGACAAAGTGCTTCCTTAATGCTTCACGCACATCAACATGATGATTCCGAACAACCTTCTGCTCTTTTGATGTGATTGTTTGCTTGGTATTACCATTTTGTGTGTTCGTTGCGGCCGATTGTGATTTCCTTGATGAACATCTTTCCGTTCTTGTTTGATTGGGAGGGATTTTAGTTAAGGGGATTTGCAAGATGTAAGTTGATTGGGATGCTTTTGGTGATGTTCTTGTTTTTGGTGAGTTGAAGATGTTAACTTTCTATTCCCCTAACCGACAATCTTGAAGAAGGTCGAGTCTACGGTTCTACATTTTCTCGCTACATGTTAGAAGACTAAAGACCGAGTTGCATTTAAAATCTAAAGACTTCTTCTTAATTCATGGCATTTATCAAACAGATTGTCGGTTTAGGGGAGAGCACTAATTAGGGGAGAGTGATATGTCAAATTTAATCCCCAATTAGACTTGCTCATATTCAAAGAAGTTGATTCTCACAAAGACTTCTAAGGTTCTTCTCTCAACATTTTTGTATTTGGGTTTCAAAGTGTTGCTGATTCAAGTGTCAAAACCAGCAAGGGGAAGGAGACACGATCTAAACGCGAGTAAACTTGATGAACTTAATACTTCTAAGTAATTGAAGATATCCCGGGAAGACAAATGTGATTACCACAGAGAAACTCAAGGTTTGACTCATGGCGAGTAAACTTGATGGACTTAATACTTCTAAATGATTGAAGTTATCCCGAAAACAAATGTCATGACCGCAGAGAAACTCAAGGTTTTACTCATCAAGTGTTCTTATTTCCAACTATGTGGGGAAGAGATGTTAGAAAATGTTTCTGAAGATATAAGAGGTACATTAGTGTGTGATGATCTCGATGTTATCGCAATCATCAGGGGAGAGAGAATTGTGTACATTGGGATGCTCATTGTTTTACTTGAGGGCTTAATCAGTGATTCAGAGATATAATCACTTATTCCGGTGTTGACATCTGCATAGATTGTCACCGCAGATAATCGCTGATTCGCCCGCTTCTTCAATGTTATCGGTTGTTCTCTTTGGGGAATGTGTATTGTCCTGAGCTTCATACACGATCAGTGAAGAGTTTGTTTACCACAAACATCATGGGGAGGTGTTTTTCTTCCCGCATGATGTGTATTTGGGAGAGTTCTTGATATTGGTGTACTTCGGTTCTTGAGCTTCATACATTCATCGGATGAAAGATGTGAACATTGGGGAGTTGTTCTTCATTACCCTCATGATGTGTATTCAGGAGAGTTCTTGAGCATTATACAAAGAGATGACCGCATCAATTCAACTACTTTGGGGAATTGTTCTCTTGACACCTTTTGGAATGGATCGCTTCAGACGTCAGTTGAAAGGAAATTTGAGAAGTGTTATTTATGTGTGGATGAAAAGTTGTCGATGTTCTATTGGATGATATAACCTCGAATGGAGAATCTCGACATCGGTCTTAATAGGAGCAAAGGATTATGATAATGGTGTGCTTCTCTGTGCACCGCTGGCAAAAGCTTGAAATAGAGCTTCGAATCTTTCATCTAATGGATTTTCTGGGGGAAGTCAAAGTCTCTTTCTCAAAGGCTCATGTTCTATCTTCTATTCAAGAGCCTCGAAGCTTTTGGTGGAAGTTTAAGAGATGATGAATTCTATCTTCTACGACGTCGCTTCGATATCCTTATCTCGGTACTCGTATCATCATCTTCTTTACTATATCATCTACTCTATCTTTGTATATATTTATTCGAAAAACAAAATACAAAAATATAAAACCAGAAAACAAATACAAAAATATAAAACCAACAAAGAAATTAGAAAAATATAAAACCTTCAAAACCCATAAAAATCGAAAATTTGAAAAGACCAAAAATATGTTTTCAAAGACATGTCTTCTCGTATCGATAACATCTACGGTCTTAGAAATGTCATTCAA
Source organism: Chrysanthemum makinoi (assembly GCA_910596185.1). NCBI lineage: Eukaryota > Viridiplantae > Streptophyta > Magnoliopsida > Asterales > Asteraceae > Chrysanthemum > Chrysanthemum makinoi. Next base: position 243,945,152 of record OU343217.1, on the reverse strand, counting down.
TAATGGCACGGACCATAGATGAAGTTCGAGCAGGAGGTGTAAATATTCTTTTCTAAACATGTCTCTAAAAATATGGCTTACGCTATTTCGCATCAGAACTGCAGTGCTCAAACGATGGCTTGCGCTATTTCCGATGCAACCCGTGCTTAAACTATGGCTTGCTATTATTTCATATAGCAACCCGCTCTTCAAGAAAGGAAAGTGTTGCGCTAAACCAATTTTTCAAATATTTCGTGCACTTATCCTAAAACATATTGAGGAAAGTATGTCAAGGATCGTTGTCCTACACAAATGTTTTTCCGTCTAAAATTCTTCAGAAAAATATTTGTTGTTTTCAAAAATGGTGGAAAATGAGTTGCTTAAAATCAATCGATTCTGAGTTTTTATTAAATTTGCAAACTCAATCAATGACTTCAATGCTTTTAAACTTTTCATAAAATGAGTCATGGATTGAGGGGATAATGTTTTCAAATCTATATCATCTAACGGGCTTTCTTAATTATCCTAATATGCTTAATTAAAAATGATGATAACCTATGTTGAAGGACTAGGTGCCTAGGATATGATTGCTAGGATTAGATGATTAGAGTTTGATGAACACATTATTCCCATACATTTATATGATCTGATTGATATGTTGCATTGACTTTATTAGTCGATTGTTGTTTGGGTGTTATCGACCACCATATATCTGTATGTGTGTTCACTAACGTATGCAGGTATCTTGGTATAATAATGTTCCCGATCCGATCCCACATATATGATGATTGGATGCCAAAAGGAAAGGGTAACTATATCTTGGGTTGACAAATGAAGAAACGGAGCTTAATTGGACTTCTAAGGAGAGTTGGCATAAATGCAACGTGAAGAGGTCTCATCGCATCAGATGGTTTTCTTCTAAGTGATTGAAGAAACGGAGCTTAATTTGACCTCGGTTTGCATTCAAAATGCAACGTAGAAGAAGTCTCACCGCATCGCAGACGTTTTTCTTCCAACCCTACAACAACAACAACGAAGCTTCTCAACCACTAACGAGTGCAGATACCATTTTTAAACAATTTTGAATAAATTTGAATAAATTGTTTTGAAAATGGAAATATATTGTTTTGAAAATATATTGGACTAAATTTTGAAAATCACCGGACTTCATTTTATCAAAACTTAAGTCAATCAATTATCGACTTCGTCATCGGATTGAGGGGAGAGTGATTTAATTTAAATATTTTCATACAATATATCTTCAAAAAAGTCCGCTTTGTACAACAAAAAGTGGTGATCTAAAGATTTAATGTTATGTCATGGTATGATTTTTTTGAATCAAGGTCTTTCAAAATGAAATTTTTCTGTTCTTGTTTGATTGTGAAATTGTTTTGTTTTACTTAAAGATCTCTTAAAAACTATCATACCCGACACTAACAATCTTTAATGTCTTAAAATGGTCCTTATCTGTCATTTTTCAAAATTAAATCTTGCCACGCCTTTCCCCAAAATTTTCTAAATGATTTAAATCTTGGGATCACTAAATCTAATTGGTTTGAAATTTTTGATCAAGGGAGAGATCGATTTAAATCTCAACTGTTTTAATGGAATTGGTTTTAGTCCTTTATAGGCACCTGCCTCCATGTCAAACGATTTCAAATACACAATGCACATGTTGAGGAGGAGGATTTATCCAAAACCATATGAGTATTTAAACAAGGCCACATTTTCTCCCATGTTTTCTAAACCTAATTAAATCACTTGGGATCCAAAATCTCAAAGGATTTGATATTTTTGACCGGGGGAGAATTTGTGATTTAATAATGAAATTTGATAAAAGGTGATCGTTTTGATTCATTGTAGTCGCTTCATATGTGCTAAACGCCAATCTCGGCATATATTGGGGGAGCAAACTATCGAGGTACAAAAGCTTTTATGTTTTAACATAGAGTACCTTGATTGAGTTTTCAAATGGTTTTCTTAATGGATTTTGTGATCGTGGATGTGCTTCAAAAGAACTCTTGCCTCTATGTGATAAAATGATTTCAAATATCCTATGCACATATTGAGGGGAGAATTTACCAAGAAAATCAAATGGCTTTTTCTATGAAAATTGTGATCAAAGAAAATATTTCAAAGTCCTCTTGCCTCCATATGCCAAACAATTTCTAAATCATATGCACATGTTGAGGGGAGGTTTTCTAAATGATCAAAACTATTAAGGTACAAAATGCTTTGATCTCGTATCACAAGTACCTTGATTGTTTTTCCAAATGATTTTTCAATTGGTTTCAAGAAGGAAAGAACAATACCAAAAGACCGACCATTTTACTTTATGTATGGAGTTATAAGGATGGTGAGGTTAGGTATTAGTTCCCACGATCCGCCAGAATCGGAGGGATCTACCAAGGGACAATCCACTAGATAGTGTAGAGTCCTTAGGTATGATGAAAAAAGGAGAAAAGTGAGATATGGGAAGAGTGCGGACTGAGATAGAGCTAGAACTCGAATAAACCCAACAAGTTTCTAGTTATGAAGTCTTGTAAGTAACCGAAGGGGTTGAAGAATGAAAAGAAATGAATGTGAAAAAGGGTGAAAAGAAATAGCCCTCCAATAATTCAACCTAGGGCGTAAAACCGTTCAATACATATGCTACTGGTTTTTACTAAGGTAACACTAGTATTGAAGACAAGACGTCATGGACCCAAAGGACGACCGCACTAAACTTCCCAAACCACTCAAGTTCCTCTTAAAAGGGCTTGTTTCATTCTCACGGGAACCGACATAATCTATCGACTTTCTCTAAGAGATTGTTGATATTGAAGAAGGAGACCTTCTCCCTAGTCTCCGCAAGGAACCAAATGTGCACTATTGAGTCTAGAGCCAAGAGATCATCCACAATATCTCATTAGGACACTAAATTAATGAAGACTTGCTTTTTCACACAATGTGGAAAGTAAGTATATATTAAGAGTCCTACGCATTAGCCTTGTGGTATTGCCGTAACATCCGAAAGGATATGTAAAATATTCACAATGAAGATGGAAATCCTTCTAGAGCCAACATCAAACAAGCTCTTGGTGGGTGACATGTGAGATCTTCTAAAGATCAAACTTGTGACAACTGGATAGAAACAATGGGGCTTATTCAATCTTGAATCAACCTTGGTCCAAGAATGGAATTGACGAATACTTTTGGAAAAACCATTCGATGTGCAAATCTTCTTTCTCTAAACGAATGTGTACTTATGTTTTCAAAATTCAAAAAAAAAATATCTCGATTGAAAAATACTTTTAGAAAAACCGGTCGATGTGCGAATCTCTTCTTTTCACTAGCACGTCGATTGTGTACTATTTTCAAATACAAAAGTGTTTTGATTGAAAATTGATCTTCTCATAAAACCTTCGTCGTATTGCAAAACTCTTTCTTCTAAGCAATACGCGATTGTTTTCAAATCAATTTTCATCAATCGAATCTCAATTCGCCGGTTCACTCAATTGTTGTCTTCTTTGAGACGCTCCGTTTGAGAACATTTAGAACAATTGCGAACCCTCGCCGGAGATTCTTCGAATCCTACCGATCACAAAAGCACTTGTACCGATCAACGGGAACCGTGGGCGCGGTACTCAATTCAAGAAAGTGATCAAAGACACTTGCGTGTTTTTTATTGCTAACTGTTGTTTGCAGGTACATTTGGACGGGCCGTTTCATCGTAATTGAGGAGTCATTCCAAAGCCGCATGCTCACAACATCCACACTTAATTTGAAGAAATCATGACTGGTGCATATCTACATAACCCGGTTCTCGATATTCCATACTATGCTTTTGCTTCGCTGCCGCAAATATCATGAACCAGTAAGGCTTCCGCTACTCTGATGGAAAGATGTCATGATTCAAAAATGTGAGCATGTCGGTCCAAAAGTCACAACTACACATGATGGCAACACAATAAAGGGTGATCCGAGATTTATCGGGTCGATGATCTCAAAGAAAGCTCAAGATCATCAAAGATGTGGATCAGCTTCAAAGACCTCCACCGAAAGTACAAATCTATGCGACTTTGAAGTTCACTACAAAAGCACAAAGATTGCCGAATTGAAGAATTGAAGTCTACGAGCTCAAGAACAATGACAAGAATAGAATGCTAGGATTCAAATGTAAACATGGGGTGACCTCCCTTAGGGGAGATTGTTAGGAATTGGAAATTCCATAAGTAAAGTGTCGGTCACCCCAAATGTTATCTAGCTTGTTAGCAGTAGACTTGTCGTTAGTTACGTTATTTATTGTTTTATTAGTTAGTCAAGAGCGTAGTTTAGTTTAGTGCAACACCGTGGAGGAAGGACGGTCTTTACCCATCAGATCCCTGATCCACGTGCCGATAGGAGGTCGTATTTATTTGTAACTATAAATACCCCTTCCATCCATGGAAGGGGTGGTGCTTTCAATCTAATATTCCATACTTTGTGTAAACCTCTAGCAAGAACACCCTCTCTCTACTAACTCTCTAACTATGGCAAACATGTATTTTGATCATCCAAGACCACCCGAATCATCTACAATATTATTTGGATCCTAACAATTATCACGGGCGCTGAACCTCATTTGACCTATGGTTACCGCCCTAATCTTTTGGGAGAGTTAATACCGCATCTTCCTGATAAGTTGGTTTTCTCGAAAGCCACGCTTTAGTTACTACTTGCACGCGGCAGGTTGAGTTACCGTAACTTCTTCAAAGTGAGCATACAATGATAATTCTTCAATAAACTCTCCAATTCCTCGCTGCCTCTTTAGCTTCAATGTCGTAATTTACCCGAAAGTGGAATATAATGGAAAACAAGCGTAAATCGATATAAATGATATAAATTACGCACATTATCTGGGAAATTGACACTAAATATTTAGGATAATTTGATGTTATCAAATATCCCTCCACTTAAACTCTACTTGCCCTCAAGTAGACCTTATTAGAAAGATTCCTAAAAAGATATTTCCATTACTCGAAAATATAAGTTTACAAATCTCTTATGCTAGAATAAAACAAAGCCAAACACCACCTAAATGAGAACTAAACACTCAAATCTCTCAACTATTCTAAATGTCAATTTCGGTGATCACTAATCGCATTAGTCATAGCATGTATTCTATCAAGCATGGCTACACAAATCTCCACCACTGAGTTAAGGACAAAGCAATTCTCAAGGCATATGGGTAGACACGATAAGGGTTAAGGGTGATTTGTCATTACTAACATGTCACGGCGAAGTGGGACAAAATCAATGATACATGACCAAATCCATGGCCAAGACACCAAAGATTGCTCGATGCATCACCTAAACACGCTATTCTGCTAAAGGGTAGGATACAAGACATGGATATATAAATGGTGTAAAAGAAAAATCAAGCAGATAGTCTAAATCTATAACCAAGTCATCACTACTTACCATCCTACCAAAGTTCAAGCTTCAAGCAAGAAATCGGATCATGATATACTAGGTAGATGTGTCTTAGAGGACGTCATGATGGGCACACTACCTTTTCTTCAACTATTGGCGCACTACTAACCTCCAAATCTTCAAATGTGACCGAGGTGGCCTCCTCGATACTAAATCTATAATAAAGCTCATAAGGCTTATAACATCGCACTTTACAATAAACTGAATAACATAACTATTTTTTTTTTCGATTTTTTTTATTTTTTATTTTTTTTAATATAAACATAACAACTAAACATAACATCCCCCCACTTGAGATGAACAATAGGAATTCGGGGGGTCTTCAATGATCTTTAAGAATATGTCATTGACGAAAGCATGATTCCCTGCTTTCACCAACCTTGAACTTAGGCAAATGATGACTTCCCAATCACAAATAAAGACTACATGGTAGGCTAAGGTGTATGGGTGTAATGAAACAATATATTGGGTTAACAAAATGAAATGAATGGCTGTGATGGGTGTATCTAGGGTATCTTGCACTAAAGGCGAAAGTGCAACAAAAGGGTTTCACATCTGGGTCGAAGTCGAGGGACATAATCGATAGACACACAATGTATAAGCTATTTGTGTCACACCCCCAAAATACCGCTTTTGTAAAATAAATAGAATACCCGGGTGACAACCATAGCATCACAAGCATAGCTTATATTGAACGATCTAAAGTGTCGCTTTTTGAAAACATATCGCTTGATATAAAAACATTCAAAGTTTACAAAAGATAGGTCCCAAAAGTTAGTCAACATTTGCAGAAATAAGTTTGTTACAATCCAAACGATGTTTTAAAGTGCAAAAAACCCATGTGAGACGCTGTCGTCACCGCTGACCTATGATAAGTCCTTATGCATGCCATGAAGTATGCGCCTGATACCAAAATACATTGCTAAAAGTGTCAACACAAAGGTTGAGTGAGTTCATAGAGTTTATGAAAATGTTTTATACGACTACCACAAGTATAGGTCATGTATGACAAATATGTCACATAATAATGATACAATTGCTATAAGCACGCTGACAATCGGGCTAGACTCATCCCGATGTTCGCCCCAAATGCAGTGTTTGTCAAAACAACTCTAATTCTCGATATTAAATGAAATGCATCCGTCTTGACCAGTTGGAACCACCAACCCGGATGGAGGAGTCACCCTCAATAGATCTATTCACTCACTCGCTTCCGAATTAACGGTTCATGATTATAAAATGGGGACATTCAATTGGCAATGAGGTAACTTAAGCAATGTAAATGAATTTGATATAATTGCTCAGATAAAATGATGTGCAAATGTATTCTCCCCGTAGTTTTTTAAATGAATTATAAACTTAAATAAAACAGGGCTATGAAAACTCACTTGATACAATGATTATGATGGTAAAAGTGGATATAATCAAATGAGGCTTAATCTCTAACGCAACCTATTATGAATGATATGATCTAATATAAGTCATGATTTAATGTTGTTATATGCAAACTCATATGATATCCATACCACTTTTGCATTTGAAAATAAAGTTTATCGTCGAAAAATAAGTTTATAACGTCTTGTGAAATTATAAAATACTTTTACGCGATATATGTTGAAACAACATCCCACCATAGTCGTTAGAATAGAACAAGAATTTATAGCTTTTCGTCTTAAAATAATATACTTTGACAACTCATGAAAATGACTAGGTAGCCTCGAAAAGCTAGTCGTAAAATAGTGAATATCTAATGTTAGAAAACAAACTCAATGGTTTTGGAAAGCTTGTAGCGATATCTAAAAGTCTTAGCATTTAACTTTTGATCATAGAGAAAAATATAGATGAAGTAAGGTAGTCGAGCTAAAAATATAGTTTATGAGTAGTTTTCGGAAAAGTTTGAGTGATCATATATTCGCTACAACTCGCTTTGACTTAACGGTTGAACATTTTGGAAAATAGGCTAGGTAAACTCACCTTTTACTTGTAGACATCGCTTTCAAAAGTACTCTATCGATATGAAAAACGGCTCCAAACATGGTCACTTAAGATAACCATTTTGGACTAATAGAAAATATGTAAGTGTTATTATTTGTGAAAAATAATAGTTACGATAGCCATTTTTAAAACACGTGTAACTTAGTCGTTATAGCTTGGTTTTCTACGTTTTATATATCCTTGGTTTCGTGTTAATGTATACTAATATATTTTTGATAAATCGACTCATTTAGATTATGTTTAAAACTCGGTTTTGCCCCTTAAATAATCCTTGACAGCTTGTATTTTTCAGAAAATTAGTTTTCGTCGTTAAACTTGAAAATAGCGTAACTTCTTCGTTATAAATCCGTTTTAACCCGTTCAAGCGACCACGGTTTCATTTTAAAGTCTATTTTCTGAATATATAGCCCAAAATAATGCATGTCCTGTCGAAATTTCCAGATTTAACAAAAATGAACAGCCCTAAATTATAAATTGTCGAAAATGATTTTTCTAGTGTAATACTTGTTCTAACCCTTTCCAATCAACACCAAAACTATTCTAAACCTACCATACACCTTCTTAGGGTGTCATGGGTTCCTAAACTTCATCAACAATGATAGGTTTCATAGGAATACTAATAGGATAATTTAAACTCATATAAAGAATTAAAAACATGTTAAAAGTGGTACGATTCATAGAATATTTGCATGTTTTTCTTGCTAGATCATAAAAATATAACAAGTAGTAGTTCGAAAGAGTAGAAAAAATTAGTTGAAGCTTACTAGAGTGACTGAAGAGTTTTTGGGCAAAGTATACTTAATAATCTGGGTTTTTATTTTCAAAACCCTAACTAGATTACTTCTAAGACTTGATAAACACTAGGATCTTGAAAAAAAATATATGGTTTCTTCTTCCTTTCTTGCTTGGTCGACCATCAAAGGAGATAAGAGAGGGTTTTTGGTTTGTTTTCACCTTGAATATGTGTTATGTATGTGTTTTATTTTAGATATTACTAGTATTACATAAATATCTAGTTAAAAATGTGTAGGTGTACATATGACCAAGATATTTAATAAAAAAGGATGACAAGGGGGGGAGCTGTGGTCGGCAAGGGTATTAGGGGGGGGGGATGAGGTGTATTTTTGATGATTAAATGAAGTTAAAGTTAAGTGTAGTGTGTATTTGGTACATATAATTAATTATTAAGTGTAGCGTTAGCTTGAAATCGATTTTAACGGAACTAAATAAGATATATCGAAGTTATAAAAATTATAAAAATACATTTCTCGCAAGTATTGAGTGAATAAATAATTATCGAGTTGAATTTACGAAAACCGTCGTGAATATATATATGTAACAATATATATACAAAATAAATCCAAATCATCGGGTAAACTAATAATATGATTTTTATAGTCTTAAAATGAGTATAAAAATATATTCGGATAATTGTTGAAAGTGTCGGATCAATTATACAAAATAAATGATCGTGTGATAACGTTTATTTAATAAATAAATATACGTTGATGAAATATGCAAACCCATGCATGAACTAATATGAAAGTGATGTTACTGATGATATTTAGACTAACTCTAGTATATATGAAATGTTTTCAATGATGTTTCATGAATACGCAGCTTAACCCTCAAGGTTACGCGTATTTGATACTTGTAAACCTAGTTTATGAAAAACGATGAATAATGAATCATGAATAGTGATTTTTCTCCGGGAATGAATAGTGTTTCATGAATAGTAAAATTTTGAAATAACCTCTCAAAGTCTCAAACCGACTTCAAAACCGATGAATAGTAAAATGATGAATAGTAACCAGTGAATAGTAAATTCCCGAGATGAATAGTGAAATTTTCAAAGTTTGAGAAATGACCTGAAATTATGATTTGTCACATTCAACACTCAAAAGGAATTCACCTGAATTTAGTCCATGTTGGTTTCTACGGTGTTATTTGTGAAAATGTGAGGATATTTGAGTCGTGAAATGTGTTAAGTAAATTGGCAGTTCTACGTAAGATCAAGTTTGTATGCTAAGGGATATAATGCTATCCGTAATCTTAAACCCAATGTACCTCGAAGTTTAACTTCCCAAGCTGGTCGCATCAACGCATTTCCAAGGCTTAGACTTTCAACATAACTCTATTGCCAACTTGAAATTCTAATGGTTGGTGACTTATGGAACACATTTCCAATATTTTAAGGCCGTATATCGACGTAGCTTTTCTATCTATTTGTTGTTGCTTGTAACTGATTCTTGATCTATACGATCTCTTTGTTGTTTCATGAATAAGTTATGGACTAGTGAGTTGGACTTTCCTAATTTTTGGCTTGTCAATAGGTGATTGACATTTCAACCATGGAGTACGTCAAATGGTGTAGTCAGTATGTTCATGTGGTAACTATTGTTGTAAGGGAACTTGTTCGATGAAGAATGATTTGCCTAATCATTTCCAAAAAATCACACATGCTTTGAGTATATCTTCTGATGTGTGAATCGTTCTCTCGTTCTTACCATTGAATTGAGGATAATAGGAGGTACTCATGTCCCAATAGGTTCCATGGAAATCTTGAAATGATTGTCAGAAGTCTAAGGTGAATCGACTACCTTATATTAGGTATAATTGAAATTGATACCAATGCGTTCGTACAAAATTTCAAAATGTCAAGTCTGTCGATTAGGACATTATTGAAAAGAATAGATTATGGGTGACAATTGTGATTCCTCGCTTCTAGTTCTAGCGAATGTCATGACTGAGTCTTCTTGCCTAAGGTGCTTAGTCTCCATTACTAAGATGTTTATTATTTTATGGTGTCTCTCTTAATTTACCTTATCGAAGTTTTTCCATGCTCTATGTTGTAAAGTCATGAAACCCTAAATATTTAAGTGATGTGGTGCGGTGGTTGATTTTCAAGATTTGTTCCGATATTGAGTGCTTCTAAAATAGTTCATCACCGAGATTGTTATCATGCTAGCAACAACATAGATATCAGCTCATACTATGTCGAAGAATGTTTGTTCTGATTTCACTTGTAGTTGGAGAGTCATTGATTGTCCAAAATGTCAGCACTGCATCTCTTGATATGGAAGTGAGGTTATCTAGAATTTCTAGAGAACACAATGCCTTAGAGAAAGTTTATATCGATAACCTTAATTTAACTCAATTATCCTTTGAGGGAAACTCATTGTGGGAAGTTTTTACATTGCTCGAGGCCCATGTTAATGGAATGTTCTCAGAGTTAGTTAGAAGACTTGGTTTATCTCTATAGTGTTACTTAGTGGGTATTCCCTTTGTACTAAATCTTGTAACTCGGTCTAGCTGGTACTTTTGAAATGATATAATTTGGCTTCTAGTCCAAAGATAGTGGTTCGGAATGTCTCGTGATGTCTTAAGATTTTTGTTGAGTTTTGAATCATCTTACTACATACTTCTAGTCCTTGTTGGTAGTTCTGAAATCCTTTCATTGTTTTCTTGTATCAAGGAATCCTCCTCATAGATGGTATGGAAAGTCTTTCCTAAAAAGGTCACTGGTAAAATTTCAACTTACCGGTTGAGTGAGTGATGAATGGCGTAGGTATCTATAGAGTGTTAACAAGAGATATGTTTATGAACAATTTATCTAATTACAAAGCTTTGCGTTTGAGTGAAGATTGTTTTAGGAAGTTTGAAAAGATGCTTGTTTCTTTCATGACATAATCTTCCTCAATTATACATAGGTGATCATGCTATGTATAATCGAGGAAAAATGATGTGATGCTTGGTTTTGTTGAAATGGTATTATGTTTCTCTCAAGTTTTAGATGGTATTCAACGTTTTGTTTTGTAAGATAATGGCTCAAACAGTTTTTCAGAGTAACATAAAAATCGTTTCACATAATGGTAGTAAATAGTTGATAGAATGATTGAAAATCAATTTATAGGGTGGTAACAAAACAACTTGTTTTAGAATTCTGTGAAACAATTTTCCTAAGATGGTAGTAAAATAGCTTGAAATAAAATTATGTGAAATAATTTTATAAAGTGATAGCAAAATAACTTAAAATAAGATTTGTTGAATGGTTTGCAGGATACATGGGAGAACCTCATAGAATGGTAATAGTCTCCTAATTGGTCAAGAATAAAGTTGCCCTAATCCCTAGTAAGATAGTGGTATATTGTTGTGAAATGATTGAAAATTGGGCAATTGGAATAGGGAATGAAATAAAAAAAGTTTGTGATTATCGTGGAGATAATAAATAATAAAGATTACATTAGATAGAAAGGTACTTATTATCTGTTCCTGTTGATGGTCTAATCGTATCTCAAGTGTAGGAGCAGAGGGCCCAACAAAGAATGCTCTAGAACTCTCACGCCCCTCAAACCTATAAGATGGTGTAGTGTCTATAGTCTTAGTGATAGATGGTAATGGTGTGTCAAATTATGCACGCTTCCCAAGTCTGCAAGTCGATGTAAGAGTAGTGTATATGGTGTGATGGTACGGATGGTGCTCTAGATGATAATGATAATGATGATGGAAATCCTAGTGGTAAGTTAGGTGATGATGGTGAATGAAATGCTACTCTCTTTTGTGTTGTCTCAACGACGCTTCAGAGGTAAAGCCGAGTATGCACTATTGACGACTAATAGCGTGATGAAGAGTTTGATGGTGGTTGTATTACATGAGTAGCAGGTGATCTAAGAGTGTGGGTAAGAGAATGTACTCTCTTCCTGCTAAGCATCCTAATAGGTTCATTAGACTAAGCCTCATAAGTCCTATCAAATGGTATGATCATTCCTGACTGCATGATAGGAATCACCCCATCCTTACTGGTGAATCAATGGTGATCGTGGTGGTGTAGGTGCAACTTCGCCTCCTCAAAGGGTTCAGCCTACATCGATAATATGTGTGTAAGTCTGGTGTAGAGTCAACTGATGTTAAACTATAGAGGGAATGACAAGGTATCCTCCATGTCGAGTCCGATGTGAGTATGATGGGATGGGTATCTAAAGACATCTATGTGACAATCGATGTGAAATGAAAGTAAATAACCTCGCATAATGTGTAAAAACCGCATTTATAGAGAATATGCACTTATGATGAAATGATGAGATGCTATGATGATGTAGTTATAGTCTAGAGTCAATGATACAACCTAGTTCTCTATAACTCTTGCTCATGACACCACACACCCCCAAAATACCGCTTTGAAAATGAATGGAATACATGGGGCGGATCGCCATAGCATCACAAGCATAGTTATATTGAACAACCTAAAGTGTCATTTTGAAAGCACATTGTTTGATATAATAAAACATTCAGAGTTTACAAAAGATAGGTCCCGAAAGTTAGTCAACATTTGGAAATAAGTTTGTTACAATCCAAACGATGTTTTAAAGTGCATAAAACCCATGTGAGACGCTGCCGTCATGACTCTATGATAAGTCCTTATGCATGCCATGAAGTATATGCCTTAGATAATGAAAATACATTGCTAAAAGTGTCAACACAAAGGTTGAGTGAGTTCATAGAGTTTATGAAAATGTTTTATACGACTACCACAAGTATAGGTCATGTATGTCAAATATGTCACATAAAAATGATACAATTGCTATAAGCACATGACAATCAAGCTAGACTGATCATGATGTTCCCCAACGAGTGTTTGCCAAAACAACTCTAATTTGATATTAAATGAAATGCATCCGCTGACCGCTTGGAACCACCAACACCCGGAGAGGAGTCACCCTCAATAGATCTATTCACTCACTCCCCTCTTCCTAATTAACTTCATGATTATGAAATGGGGACATTCAATTGGCAATGAGGTAACTTAAGCAATGTAAATGAATTTAAATATACTTGGGCTCGTGAATAAATGATGTATGTATTCTCCACGTAGGTTTGAAATAAATTATAAACTTGAATAAACGGGCTATGAAAACTCACTTGATACAATGATTATGATGGTAAAGTGGATACATCTAAATGATGCTAACTCTAATCTAAAACCTATTATGAATGATATGATCTAATAAGTCATGATTTAATGTTGTTATGCATGCAAACCATGATATCCATACCACTTGTGCATTTGAAAATAAAGTTTATCGTCGAAAAATAAGTTTATAACGTCTTGTCAAGTTATAAAATACTTTTACGCTTATATATGTTGAAACAACATCCCACGATAGTCTTTAGAAATAGAACAAGAAATTATAGTCGCCTTAAAAATAATATACTTTGACAACTCATGTAAATGACTAGGTGGCCTCAAAAGCTAGTCGTAAAATAGTGAATATCGAATGTTAGAAAACAAACTCAATGGTTTTGGAAAGCTTGTAACATTATCTAAAAGTCTTAGCATTTAACTTTTGATCATAGAAGTCCTCATCATAGAGAAAAATATAGATGAAGTAAGGTAGTCGAGCTAAAAATATAGTTTATGAGTAGTTTTCAGAAAAGTTTGAGTGATCGTGATATTATTTCTTACAACTACGCTTGATCTAACCGGTTGAACATTTTGGAAAATAGGCTAGGCAAACTACCTTACTTGTAGACATCTTTCAAAAGTACTCTATCGATATGAAAAACGACTCCAAACATGGTCACTATGATAACCATTTTGAACTAATAGAAAATATGTAAGTGTTATTATTTGTGAAAAATAATAGTTGAGATAGTCATTTTAAAACGCTGTAACTTAGTCGCTATAGCTTGGTTTTCTACGCTTATATATTCTTGGTTTCGTGTTAATGTATACTAATATATTTTTGATAAATCGACTCATTTAGATTATGTTAAAACTCGTTTTGCCCCTTAAATAACTTGACAGCTGTATTTTCGTGAAAATTAGTTTTCGTCGCTAAACTTGAAAATAGCTGTAACTTCTTTTCGTTATAAACCGCTTTAACCCGTTCAAGTTTACCACGGCTCGCTTTAATGTCTATTTTCTGAATATCTAGCCCAAAATAATCCATGTCCTGTCGAAATTTCCAGATTTTACAAAAATGAACAGCCCTAAATTATAAATTGTCGAAAATGATTTTTCTAGTGTAATACTTGTTCTAACCATTTCCAATCAACACCAAAACTATTATAAACCTACCATACACCTTCTTAAGGTGTCATGGGTTCCTAAACTTCATCAACAATGATAGGTTTCATAGGAATACTAATAGGATAATTTAAACTCATATTAAGAAATAAAAACATGTTAAAAGTGGTATGATTCATAGAATATTTGCATGTTTTTCTTGCTAGATCATAAAAATATAACAAGTAGTAGTTCAAAAGAGTAAGAAAAATTAGTTGAAGCTTACTTGAGTGATTGAAGAGTTTTTGGGCAAAGTATACTTAATAATCTGGAGGTTTTTATTTCAAAACCCTAACTAGATTACTTCTAAGACTTGATAAACGCTAGGATCTTGAAAAAAAATGGTTTCTTCTTCCTTTCTTGCTTGGCTGACCATCAAAGGAGATAAGAGAGGGTTTTTGGTTTGTTTTTACCTTGAATATGTGTTATGTATGTGTTTTAGTTTAGATATTACTAGTATTACATAAATATCTAGTAAAAAATGTGTAGGTGTACATATGACCAAGATATTTAATAAAAATGTGTAGGTGTACATATGACCAAGATATTTAATATATGATTTTTATAGTTTTAAAATGAGTATAAAAATATAATCGGATGATTGTTGAAAGTGTCGGATCAATTATTCAAAATAAATGATCGTGTTGATAAACTTTTATTTAATAAATAAATATACTTTTATCGAAATATGCAAATCTCATGCATGAACTAATAATATGAAAGTGATGTTATCGATGATATGTAGACTAACTCTAGTCTATATGAAATATTCTCATGATGTTTCATGAATACGGTTTAACCCTCAAGGTTACGCCAGATTTGATACTCGTCAGAAACCTAGTTTACTTAAAAATGATGAATAGTGAATCATGAATAGTACTTTATAATTTAATGAATAGTGTTTTCGTGAATAGTAAAATTTGAATAACCTCTCAAAGTCTCAAACCTAACTTAAAAAACGATGAATAGTAAAATGATGAATAGTAACCAGTGAAATAGTAAATCCCGAGATTAATAGTGAAATTTTCAAAGTTTGAGAAATGACCTGAAATTACGATTTGTCACAATTTGGGTGATAATCCTATAATACTGCCTTCTTAAAAATGAAAAGTCCAAATACATCGAGCTAACTCAACATACCTCGTCTATGGTCTCGAAATGAGGCAAATGCTAAGTTCTTAAGTTTACAAGCTACCGGCACACTCATAACTTGGTGGATTTGGGGTAAAATTTTGGAAACGGATAAGGCTAATCTCACCATATAATATCAAAGGTTGCATGTGCTAGGCTAAGGTCTAATCTAGTTAGGTTAAGAAAAACATGTCACAATTTTAAAAATGGCATAATTTTTTTCAAAATAAAACTAGAAAACTAGGGCAAAATAAAAGTTCAAAAGACAATTCTACTCCGTCCCCACCTTGAATTGTACAAAGTTCTTTGTACCAAGCCGCTAAATAAAGGTGAAGATAAAAGTAGAATTAGAGCGAGAACCCTAAATTTGTCCAAAGAGAAACAAGGTCCACTAAAAAGAGTCGCGGCCTTCTCGTGATAAGCATCCACAAGCAAACTTCAACTCAAATCACACTACCACAAGCATAATTCTAAAAAGAAAAATGAAAAATAAACCTAACTCACTTTCAAGGGAATCACTCTGCTGTATTTAGCATATGCAACAAGTTTTTAAAACCACTTGGTGTCCCAAGTGGATCTGTTGAAGTTCGCAGGGTTTACAGGAACACACCCACAAAGTTCATTTAAAATACTAATACAAGGTTATTATGTTTAAAATGAAAGAAGTAGTGCAGAGGATAGTTACGTTTGTAATCCTAGAAGGAGTTACACCGCACTAGGCAAAACCCGGCATTACTCAGAAAAGTGTAGCTACTGCTAACCATCGGTGATGGGATTACTGCATTGGTAGTGCATATGAAGTTCTGTCAGAAGGGGCCTGTTACGGGCGAACCATGAGAATGTATTACTGCACTCGTCAGATCAAAGATGTCGTAAGAGCAGTTAGAACTTTTCTTGTTTCCTGCAAAAATGATTAAAAACACAAAACCCAACAGAAATGGAAATAAAATAAAAGAAAGGGATAATTCTGTTGTTCCTCGTAAAGAGCACTTTTATTTATTTACTTCAGTCTTTAAGTTAGACCTCGTAGCCTCGGGCTTATGGTGGCCTTTTGACTTGGGCAACTTCCTCCATGTCCTTAATCAAGTTATGTCCACCCAAGCCACATTTATGGCAAATGCGAGGTACTCTTTAGTCTCGATTCAAGTTTGCAAAATTTTTCCTCCGTCCTAAATGGTGTTGAGTGAACTCATACTTTCGTCGTAACACCCCAACCCATTAAGGGTAGAAGTGTCACATTCTCGTGTTATATCGTAACATACAGCTAAAACGGAAGTCTTAAGAATAAAGTATCAAGTCATTTAAACAATGACTTACAAGGAAATTTACATAATCCAAAATGTTTAAAATAAAATGAGATCACCAAACAATAGCCCGACAAAATAAAACCAAATGATAAGATAACTAGGGTTGGTCCACTCGTGATAATCCAACTCTCACCATCATGCCCATCTTCAAATCTAAGACCGCCAGAGAAAAGAAATGCGGCCAGCTTAAAAGCCCAAAGGAATGATATAACAAACAAAAGCTAAATAAAATCTGAAATGCAAAATGAAACAAAGGAAACGGATAACACAAATCGCAATAAATGAGAATAATGAGTCAATGAGGATCCTGCAGAACACAATTTTACGTGATATCCAAAACTAACAACTAACAAGGAGAACGGCAAAACAAAGCATTGATGACATATAAAATGTGCACATACAAAACGTGCATACAAGACAAACATAAGCAAGTATAAAGAAAGTAGCATCCACACAACATATATGTCATAATCAATTCAGAAATCGAGACATACAAGCCAAACAGATGTCTACAGAAAAGCGAAGCAATTAATTAATAAGTGAGTAATGGCAATTCACATGTGTCAAAACCCTTAGTTGAAGACATAATCGATCATAACGGGAAGTCAAAACATGGCAAATACACGCACAAGTAGGAATACAAAGATGAACACTATAATTAAATGAATTAAATACATAGCAGGGCAATTAAACAAGTTAACAAGCTAGACTTCATAAGTTGAACCATTTACCCAATCAAACCATAGCATAAACAGAAATGCAAACATGGCGTGTCAACAACAAGCGTATAAGGACACCACGGATGGTCGTAGTCCGAGATAAATCGAACGAGGTACAAAAGATAAACAGATCAACAATCGATTTCACACAAGTACGTTACCGACAAATCAAAGGATCACATAATGCGAAGATAGCATATCATCGATGACAACAAAAATCTTATATCGCATACATACATATCACATAGTAATCAGTCGTGATAAACATGAATATCATAATCAATCTAATGACATATAATAACCCTAAGACGTGAATGGAACCATAGTTCAAGTAACGGAATGAAAAAGTGTGCATCAATGTAATGGAGTATCTATATCTTGGTAAAAGTGAATCATATAAGGGTATTGAGTTATGAACAAGTAATACGATTATGTTGGGGAATACGGAAGGTACAATATAGGTTTATCAAAAGTGTAAGGGTTATCGAATCTACCCGAGTCCGAAACATATCATATATCATATCATATCATAATAGCCATTGTATTCTGAGGGGTGACCCTAATACCATACATATAGGAGGGAGACCTCAAGAACAAATGGAGTAGCTAGCTCTCTAATTGTGAAGACGCCAGATGTAATACCTCCACATCATTTACCATATCATAAAAAACGTGATCGATCAAATCCTCTAACATATCATATCTAGATGCATCCATACGCGAACATATCATCATAGTGGCCAACCATATACATATAGTGAGCTCATAATCATATCATAATGGGGACGGTGTGTAACATCACTGCACACCGGAGTCATGCCATTGGTGCATCAATGACACGGCCATGTTACCTTCATGACTAGGGAACACATATTTGGCTCTAGTATCAAACCGACGCGTCAAAGCATAATCATATCATAAGGGTTCATATCAAAGGTTCATAAGTCAAAGGTTCATATCAGGTTTCCATAACATAAGTTCATAATCGAGGTTCATATCGAGTTCATATCGAAGTTCATATCGCAGGGAGCATAGCAAAGTCATAGGATGCCCTAATAAAGAGGCTTAGAGTAAAGCATAACAAAGCTCAAACTAATATCAAAGATGAAATACTAATCATGAGAAACCCAGGTAAGGTCGAATATCTCACCTTTATTCCGAAAGCAAATCACAAAGAAAGTAAAATCAAGAAAGGAGATCACGCCTCGAACCTATGAATTGATGACGCTCCATAAGAATCGATGACTCGTTTAAGACGGCTTTCCATTTTTAACAGGTTCCCACTTATAGTAATCTTTCCATTTTAAGTAACTTTCTATTTTAGGTAGGTTTCCATAATTAGTAAGTTTCCATAATTGGCAGGTTTCTATATTTAACAAGTTTAGCCATTTAGGATGCATTTTAATGACACATTAGGTTAAGTGAGTATTTATATACTTTGAGGATCTTTTATGCCAAGTTACACCAATTTAAGGTCTAAAGTGTAAATATTACAAAGTGTAAGGTTTTAATTGTAACTATGCCACATTTACTTATTTTACTCATTTAGAAGCAAAAGAAACATGCGCCTAGTGATGAAAACCCATGACCAGAATGCAAACAAAAATCAGTTTTATAAGATGTAGATGCCAAAATGTTTAGGCTTGTCTCATGGTTTAATAACACACAAACATAATAGGTTTTAATATTTAGTGTTTAACGCCATGAACCGTAATTAATGGCTTAAAACATGCGCATGGATACCCCATACCACCTGTCAAGTCCAACAAACACAAGCAAAAATAAGAGTGCATCCACCTTCTCTAACATCATACGAGGCATGTTATGGAGGTCAAGACAGCATGATGGCCCTAGACCCACGCACCAAAATTACAAATACCACAGAATGAATGTAGCTGATTTGATGACATGAAAAGGGTCCATCTCATGGTTTTAATGTAGTTTATGTTAGCTAGTTTGTAGCGTATGTTTTATTTGTGTTTCAAACGTCGCATTAGATCAAAATGGTTATTCGCGGATGCCCTTTAGCCTACCCAGAGAGAACAATGGATGAAGACCGAGAAATCAAGCAACTGCTTGTGTCCTAGATCACCACCTACGCTAAAGAATACCAAGCCCACAACAAAACTAAATTAGTACTTGCAAACACCACGTACATCTAGCCTTGAAAAGAAGTCCCGAACCTTACCTTAGCCTGAGTTTTGTGTCGACGTAAAAAGAGTAGGAAAAGAGATGGTGCCGTCACTTTATGCTAGGTTTTAGCGTGAATATTTGTGTGAAAAGTAGGGTTACAATATAAGTTGGATGAAAAGGAATATATGGAAGTTATAAGGCGTGTAATATGGCTGAGAAAAAGGAAATGCACAAACAGAATGTATACTTTCCAATTTTCAATTATCATGGGCTTTTTCATTTAAATATTATAGGCTTTTATAATCCAAGTATTATGTGCATCCATTTGTATATATATATATTGAACTGCCCATGCAAAAAACGATAAACGTGTGATTTATATTTTAGACGAAGGTGTAAGGCCGATTTATTTATTTACGCAAGTTACATATTTACAAGTTGGGTCAGAAACGTAGTTAATGAGATTGACGTATTTTAGGTATTTTATAAGTTTTGAATTAGAGGGGTAAAATATTCTTTTTACGCGTTTTAGATTTTCGGGTTTTACATTTCGGCTATAATCGGTGGCGGCCTCTTATACGGAATGCCAAGAAGTTTGCATCTTCTCTTCTCATGTGCTTTCATCGCTTCTGGGACCCATCTTCACCTTGTAGTTCGAGGTAATCAAAATCATCATCGCGGAATCGTATCTTTAAGTGGTTTATCGTCGAGTAAATTTTCCACTAGCACTTGTTTGCATTCCTCTTTTTCCTTCCTCGATGAATCCTTGGTGTCATTATACGATTCTTCATTTGGAACCTCGTTGTTTGGTTGATCTTTACTCATACATCCATTCCAGATTTTCTCCTTAGTTAGCGCGGTCTATTTTTCCCGTATTTGATTCTCGACCCAATCGTCAATCCTAAATCGCCCTCTGGCAAGGTAATGTTCTTTCCGAGTCATTAGTCGAGGTCCATAGGAACTCGCCTTCCCCAACTTTTCACGCCGCTTCCCTTCACATCTCATAATCAAAAGGGTTGCAGATGCCCAAAATTTCCGCTGGCCGTTTTAATTCTGCTCACACCACGACTCGAAGTTCCTTCATCATCGCGTTGCAAGAAGGAATATCGCTGGAGAGGCTTAATGGTCTTTTCTTGAAGAATATATTTTTCTATATTTGAGCTCTAAATTTCAACAAAATCGACCACTATTAAGTCAATCGAATCCCATCGAAAGTACCAATCTCTCGAACCGACAGGGTCCCCAAAATCA
>OU343217.1:243842622-243924017 GCA_910596185.1 Chrysanthemum makinoi | reverse complement strand
TGTAGAACTTTTCATAAAATGATGTCTTCTAGTAAAAGTAAGTTCGCCAAGCATATTTTTCAAAATGTCCGACCGTTTGTCTAGCGGAGTTGTAAAGAATTATATACGGTTACTTAAACTTTGCCGAAAACCATCCTTAAACTATATTTTGGACACAAGTACCATACTTAACCTATATTTTTCTTTATGTTCGAGACCTCTAGGATGAAATCTTAAATACTAAAACTTTGAGATAATGATACAAGCTTCCCAAAACCGTTGAGTTCGTTTCCTAACACTCGACGTGCATCATTTTGCAACTAGATTTTCGAGGCCATTTAGTCACTTTCATGAAAATTTCAACGACATTATTTTACGACGAAAAGTTATAATTTCATAATAAATCACTAAATGATTATCGTCGGATATCATTTCAACGTAATTACATGTGGAGTAATTTAAAAATGGTCAAGACGTTAAAAGATTATTTTTTCGACGAAAAGTATTATTTTCAAAAATTCATAAGTGGTATAGATATCATCGGAATTGCATGCATAACATTACATCATAACTTATTACGTATCATATCATTCATAATAGGTCAAGTTTGAGATTCACGCTACATTTCGGTGTACTCACTTTTGTCATCGCATCAATTCATCAAGTGAGTTTTCATAGCCCTGTTGTATACGTTTATACTTATTTTCAAACCTACGGGGAGAATACATTGCACATCATTTTTATTACGATACCAAGTATATCAAATTCATTACATTGCTTAAGTTACCTCATGCCAATTGAATGTCCCCATTATATAACATGAACCGTTAATTTCATAGAAGCGAGGGTGAGTGGATAGATCTATCGAGGGTGACTCCTCCATCCGGGTTGGTGGATTCCAACTGGTTAAACGGATGCATTTCATTTAATATCATTATTTGAGTTGTTTGGCAAACACTCTGTTGGGGCGAACATCATGATCAGTCTAGTTTCGGTGTCATGGACTTATAGCAATTGTATCATTTTTGTGACTTATTGTCATATATGGTCTATACTTGTGTAGTCGTATAAAACATCTTTCATAAACCTATGATTTCTCACCAACATTATTGTTGACCGTTTTAGCAATGTATTTTCAGGTAATTAAGACATTCGCATCATGGCACGAATAAGGAACCCTCATAGAGTCGCGGCGTCGACGCGTCTCATTGTATATTATGGCATTTCAAAAACATCGTTTGGACTTGTAATAAACTTATTTCCGCAAACTTTATCAACCTTTGGGACCTATCTTGTAACTCTGAATGTTTTAAATAAATATCAAACGATGTGTTTATAAAACGACACTTTAGGTCGTTCAATATAACTGTGATTGTGATGCTATGACAGTCAATCCCCAGGAATTCCATTCCGCTGCAAAACAGGTAATTTGGGGGTGTGACACTTACAGTAAGAAATGTTGGCGGACCACGAAAGTAGCTATCATTTTTGCTCTTTTTCCATCCTCTTTTGCACGATGGTAGACACCTCAATACATACTCGCACCAATTAATTTATAAAAGGTTTGTATTTGGGGTGATGTAGTCAAGTATATTCAATTCACATACGTCTTTATGCTTTATTGTTCCCATTAAAGAAGTGAAAAGAACAATAAAGTTCAGTTTGAAATTAAAGATCAGCTTCTTTAGAGTTCCTAATCCTGGACTTAACATCACCTGGCGTAATATCCTTACCACTTTCATACTGGTTTGTCCAACTCCAAGCCATTTCATTTCTTTTTGCCCCACCAGCTTGAATAACAAATCTTTCATTTTTTATTCCTAGCATTTCACCAATCAAGTCCTTTGTTAATATAAGTGAACCTGTCTACAACTTAATTTCCATTTTCTTCTCATCAAATTTATCTACCACATACAGACCCAATTTGGATGGGATGCCATATACTTTGAAATCAACCACCCCCACCGAATCCTATTTGTTCCAAACAAGCTTTCTGATTTGGTTTAAGGGTCGAGCAAGCATTGTATAAGGCTTTTGGGCTGGACCTTATTTGTAAAACAAGGGCTGGCTTTTTTTAGGTTGGTTAACGAGACACTTGTATATTGTCTGTTTTTTGTTTTTCAGTTTCTTAGTACTCCCAAGTTTACTACTACCCGCCTTTTCCAATTCTTTCACTAGATTTCTATCTCTTGATCTTTTTGTCCTTTTTATTATTATTGTTCCATGCATAAAAGAGAAGTCATCAAAACATATAGGCACATGGAGAAACATTTTTTCAAGCTACCTTTTCACAGCCTTATGCACACATTTCATGTTTCCAGATTTAAGACTTTTTCCCAACCTTACAAAAATACATCACATGTTTTAATCCTTTTTAACAACCCTTATTAATATTTATGCAGAGACATTGCAATCTTGTAGGGTTTCGGTTGCTTTGGGTCATTTGTATAAAAGTTCATGGTTTAAAAGGTCATAGGTATAGTATGTTATGCCTATGTATTTCATCTATGCACTTCCAGAAACAAATATGCACATAACTGCTTGTACACTAACACATATTACACGCATGTATGCACACATAGAAACATTTATTCATACACTTCATATATCACCATAAACAGATATGCATACTAATTTAAATACACTTTCCCATATTATAAACAACCATCTACATGTATGCAAAACTGCTTACCGTTGCTACCCGAAGCACCTTTCTCCTCTTATCCTATATCAGCTTGTGCATTACATTTGTTCCTTCCACTTATTCTTAAACTTAATATGTATGCATTAACAGAATGTTAAATCAACAACTTTTATTTCTAATAACCCTTGTTTTTTAAACAAACAATGTCTATATCCTTCAATAATCCTGAAACATACACGCAAAACACCCCAACTTGTGATAAAAAATGAAACTTGCTATTACAATAAACCATATTTTCCATCCATTAGCAATGTATATATTCTTCACTCATCCTAAAAACAAATAATTATGCTATTGAATATATCCAAACTCATCAGAATAAACTACATCCAAACACGCATGTTCAATATTCATTCATAACCAATGATATGACATTTTTAATTTTATCCATATCCAAACACCCTGTTCAATGTTTATTCATAATAAATTGCATGATATTTTAACCTTATTCAAACACCATTGTAAGCATGTTACCTCAAGTAAATGAAGTTTTCCATTACGTGTTAATAAAATCATCATCTATTTCCTCTTCTTTTACGTTAATTGGGTCATCATAGTTATGGTTTCATCAATCTGTGCCTTTCCTTTGCTCTTGCTGCTTCTCCTTAAATCTAATAATCATACTTTAACAAAATGTTAAACAAGACTTTGCTTTACAATAAACCATACTTTTTCATCTATCATTACTCTAATCATCAATGTTACTTCAATTAACAATAACAATTACATAAACATTTACCCATATCTAAACACCCATGTACATTACTCATAAACAATCAGTTTTATGCTATTTACCCATATCCAAACACCCCTATTACTCTTTCTTCCATGATTTAAATAGTCTGTTACCCATATCCAAACACCCATGCACATTACTAATTAACAATCAGTTTTGTGCTATTTTACCCATATCCAGACACCCTTGTTACTCCTTCTTCCATGATTTACATAAAATTTTAACCATATCCAAACACCCATGTGCGTTACTCATTACTAATCGATTTTATACTATTTTACCTATATCCAAACACCCTTGTTACTCCTTCTTTCATGATCATTTCAAGTTTCAAGCAAGTTTGTTCGTTTTTCATGAGTTTATACACATCCATTTCATTTTATAAACATAAATACCATATATGAATCATATGAATATCATCCAAGCAACCACGTAGTATAATTTTGTAACATATTGGATTTCATAAACACATCACATATATTAAATATGGGGCGTATAATATAGGTTTTAGAGAGAGAAAGTGGAAGAGTTTAGGGAACTTAGTGAGACAAAGAAAAATTATATTATTAATCTCCAACCCTCTACCTTGGGAGATAGAGGGTATTTATAGTTTCTTACAAGACACGCCTCCTACGGGCTATGGATCAGGCATACAGTGGGTAAAGACCCGTCTGTCCTCCATGGACTACGAGCTTTCTAACAAATACATATACTTGAGGTGACCAACTCTTTAACTACTGGATTTTCTAAATCCTAACAATCTCCCCCTAAGGGAGGTCACCTCAATTTTCATTGAATACAAACAGATATTACATTTTGATTGTTCTTGGATTCTCGATTAAGATCTTTGCTCTGTAGTCCATAGCCTTTGATTCTTCATGTTTCGCATGTTTTGTTAACTCAAGTGGAGGTCTTTAACTGATCCACGTGATGATGAGTGTTGAGCTAGCTTTGAGATCATTTGCCACCATAAATCTCTGACTCATCCTTTGTAGCGTTGCCATCATGTGACTTTATGACTTTTGGACCGACATGCTCACATTTTGGATCATGATTTCTTCTCATCAGAGTTGCGGAAGCTTTTGTTGATTCATGATATTCGCAGCAGCGTAGCAGAAGCATGGAGTAAAAATATCAGAGTCGTTGATGAAGATATGCACTTATCATGAATTCTTTAAACATGACTGTGATGTGTGAGCATGCGGCTATGGATTGATGCCTCAATTATGATGAGCTGCAGCCGTCGAGTGTTCCTGCATACAACAGTTAGCAATAAAAGCGCATGAGAGTGTCTTTGATCACTTTCGTTGAATTGAGGTTCACGGCCCACGGTTCCCCGTTGATCATTACAAGTACAGCCTGTGATCAGGTAGAATTCCGAAGAACCTCCTTGACAGGGTTTTGCAGCTGCTCTAGCCGTTCTCAAACCGAAACGTCTCAAAGAAAACAACACGGAGTGAGTGAACCAGCAAATTGAGATTTGCTGATTGAAGAAAATGATTTGAAAACAATCATGTATTGCTTATCAGAATAATTTTTTGCAAAAATCAATTTTCAATCATAAATACCTTTTGATTTTGAAAACATACTACTCAGTCGACGTGCTAAAGAAAAGAATTATTGTGCACATCGACCGTTTTTTCAAAGGTATCCGTCAATCCATTTCCTGGACCAAGGTTGATTCAAAATATGAATCGCCCCATCGTTTCTGTCCAGTTGTCACATGTTTGATCTATTGGATAGATCTCACATGCCACCTACCAAGAGCTTGTTTGATGTTGGCTCTAGAAGGTTTTCCATCTTCATTGTGAATATGTGAGCATATCACTCAGATGTTCTGGCAATATCACAAGGATAATGCATAGGACTCTTAAGATATATTCTCACTTTCCACATTGTGTGAAACAGTAAGTCTTCATTGATTGTGTCCTAGTGAGATTTATTGATGATCTCGTGGCTCTAGACTCAATTGTGCACATTTGGTTCCTATACCGGAGACTAGGGAAAGGGTCTCCTTCTTCAATATCAACAATCTCTAAGAGAAAGTCGATAGAATATGTGGGTTCCCCGTGAGAATGAAACAAATCCTTTTAAGAGGAACTTGAGTAGCTTGGGAAGTTGTGGTGCAGTGCGTCACTGGGTCCATGACGTCTTGTCTTCAATACCGGTGTTACCTTGGTAACCACCAGTAGCATATGAATTGAATCTGGTTTCTGCCCTAAGGTTGAAATAATGGAGGGCTATTTCTTTTCACCCTTTTCTCATTCATTTCTTTTTCATTCTTCAACCCCTTCAGTGCTTACCGAGACTTCATTACTAGAACCTTGTTGGGTTTATTCCAGTTCTAGCTCTATCTCAGTCCGCACTCTTCCCATTTCTCACTTTTCTCCTTTTTTCATCATACCTAAGGACTTCTACACTATCTAATGGATTGTCCCTGGGTAGATCCCTCCGGCTCTGGCGGGATCGTGGGATCGAATACCTAACCTAACCATCCTTATATCTCCATGCATAAAGTAAATTTGGTCGGTCTTTTTGGTATTGCTTCTCCTAATGAAACAATTGAAAACCATTTAAAAAATCAATCCAGGTATGTGTGATACAAGATCAAATCATTTTGTACCTGAATTGTTTTTGATAATTTTAGAAAACGCTCCCCCTCAACATGTGCATCAAATATTTGAAATGGTTTTGGCACATGGAGGAAAGAGGAATTTGGAATCTTAGATTAAGAATTAATGATCCAATCTTTGATTAACATTTTCTAAAATGATCTTCATCACTTCCCGATCAAATCAGTAATTTTAAATACTTTGGGTAAAATACGTTTGAGAAGGATGAGGTTTTCTTATGATTGCTCCCCCTCAATATGTGCATCAAGATTCGAAAGTGTTTTGCACATATTAGAGAGAACCTGAACTTAGAGACAATTCAATCGTGTTTCAATTCCTTTTGATTTGAGATAGATGCTCCCCCTCAACATGTGCATGAAAAAATTGAAATCGTTTGGCACATTTAGGGAGGAGAGCTTGTTAATGTCTTTATAAAACTACTTATTGAATTATCAGTTTATATCCAATTTAAATCACAAATTCTCCCCCCGATCATAATTTTCAAATCCTTTGAGATATGTGATCCCTATTGATTTAAATTGTTTTTGAAGGCTTTTGAGGAGAATTGAGACAAGCTTTTAAAATGTTTAACTGATAAGGATCAAATTCTGAGACTTTAACCTCCAATGATTAAACATGCTTAAGTATCTTATGAAAACACAACGTTAGCCTTGGTCTGGATCCAATTGTATAAAAACATTGTTCTTTTTGATTATCCAAAGGTAGACCTTGCTCGATTACGTATCAATTGTTTGAAAAATAACTTTTTGATTTCATTGAAATCATTCTCCCCCTCAATCAATGACATAAGTTGTTGATTGAGTGTTAGAGATTTTGACAAATGATAAGTCCAGATGATTTTCAAAAATATAGTCCAAGTTATTTTCAAAGCAATTTTGTTTTCATTAGATAACAAATATTTTTCAGAAGAATATTTAGACGGAAAAATATTTGTGATGGAAACATTTGTCTTTTTGACGACAAACATTTGTTTTTTGGAATCAGAGCATGAAGATTCAAAAATTAATTTAAGCATGGCTCTGTTCTTTCTTTTAAAACTGGTTACTGCCTGATATGACAATAAACTATCATTTTTATCCATCCCATTTTTTTTAAGTTTTTTGTACAATCGAACTTCATCTAAAGACCCGTGCCATTCTTTGAATGACAAATCAAAGTCCGTAGATGTTATCGAAGAACAGAAATATATGGAAAAATAATATTTTTGGCCTTTTTCAAAGATTTTCTGAATTTTTATGGATTTTTGAAATTTTACATTTTTCTATTTTCTTTTTGTGGGTTTTATAATTTTGTATTTTTCTTTTTGAATAATTATGTACAAGAGATGGATGAAGAAAAACCTTTACTCCTCGTCTTCCTCTTGAAGACGTTTGAGTGTTTCCGGTTGTAGACTTTTTAGACCAAGTCGTGGAAGGATAAACTCAAAACGTTCTCTAGGAAGAGCTTTGGTGAAGATGTCTGCTAACTGATATTCAGTCTTCACAAAATATAGTTCCACCACACCATTCTCCATTTTCTCCCTGATGAAGTGATGTCGAATTTCGATATGCTTTTCTCTTGAATATTGAGCGTTGTTGCCTGAGAGAGCAATGGCACTCTTGTTATCACAGTACAAATGGATTTTGTTGAATTCAAAGCCATAGTCAGATAATTGGGATCTCATCCATAGGATTTGAGCACAACAAGATGACATGGCTATGTATTCTGCCTCTATAGAGGATATTGAGGTACTCATTTGTTTCTTTGAAGACCAGCTCACAAGCTTATCACCCAAAAACTGAGCACCTCCTGACGTGCTTCTACGTGTATCTTGATACCCTGTATGGTCAGCATCTGCATAGGCTGTTAGTGACATACCGATGTCCTTCGGGTACCAAAGTCCCATGTTGATGGTTCCTTGGAGATACCGAAAGACCCGTTTAACCGCTTCAAGGTGCTTTTTGGTAGGCTTAGACTGGTATCTAGCACACATGCATACAGCGAACAGAATGTCTGGTCTACTGGCGGTAAGGTACATCAGGGATCCAATCATACTACGATATTTAGTTTGGTCAATCATGATCCCTGAGTGGTCCTCATCCAGTTTAGTACGCTCCACCATGGGAGTGTCAACAGGCTCACAAAAATCAAATTCAAATTTCTTTAAGATCTCATTTGCATATTTAGATAGATTGATAAAAATGCTTCCGGGACTTTGTGAAATTTGTAATCCCAAGAAAAATGACATTTGTCCCATCATTGACATTTGAAATTTGAAGCCCATCTCCTTAGAAAAAAGGTCACATTCATTGGGGTCAGTTGAGGCAAAAATAATATCATCAACATAGATTTGAACATGAATTAAGTGTTTGCCTCACTTTCTGCTGAGCAATGTCGGATCAACTGCTCCTTTGCTGAATCCATTAGTTAGAAGAAACTTTGATAGCGTGTCGTACCATGCCCTTGGAGCTTGCTTCAAACCATAGAGGGCCTTCTTCAAGCGATAGACATGAGTAGGATGCTCTGGATTCACAAAACCTTCAGGTTGGCTGACGTATACAACCTCTTTTAGATCTCCATTAAGAAAAGCAGTCTTTACATCCATCTGATAGACTACCAAGTTCTTACTAGCAGCGTTAGCCAAGAAGATTCTGATTGCGTAGATACGTGCAACTGAAGCAAATTATTCTTCAAATACCATCCTCTTGATGGTATCCTTTCGCAACCAGTCGAGCCTTGTTCTTTAGCACATCACCATGCTCATCAAGTTTTACTTTGAAGATCCATTTTAGAGCAATGATCATAGCACAGTCAGGAGCAGGTACTAATTGTCATACATCTAGTCGATCGAACTCATGAATTTCTTCTTGCATGGCATTGAACCAGTTGTCTTCAGTCATGGCCGTTTTAACGCCTTTTTGTTTGACCTTAGATAATACAGAGTTGAAGAAGCACCACAAGGCATCAGTTGCAAGTGGTTTATGAGTGGATACTGGACGAGAAGGGTTTCCAATGATGTTGTCCAATGGATGGTCATGTGTCCATTTTCTAAGGTGCTCGTATGGTTGTTGTTGAGGGGCTGAAGTAGTAGAGTTTGGATCTCCTGATGAACATGGTTCTGAAGTTGGTTCAGGAGCAAATATGTTCTCAAATGGAGCATCTTCAGGAGTAGCAAAGGGGTTATCTCCATCATAGTTTCCAGAAACATTTCCATGATGTACACTCGATGATTGAGGATTTGATGATGATGATGATGAGTGATCTGCAGTAGGCGCTTCTTGACTCAGTGACACAGAAACTGAAGGGTTATCTACGTTGACTGGGTTATGGGCTGCCACTGTTGATGGATTAGACTGATCATTAGCAATAGGTTCATAGTATTCATCAAATATCGGATCAAACAATTTCTTCAGATCATCTTCAGAAAGAGGTACATATGAAACTGCTGGTGAGGGGTTTTGTACAAGAGAAGAACTAATGGGACTACTTAATGAATGTTGAGATGCGGGTCCAGAACTTGATTTTCCTGGAGCCATTTGCCCAGACAGCTCATCGAACGTGACGTGAATAGTTTCCATGATATCTCGAGTTCTTTTGTTGTAGATTCGATAACCCTTCCTGTTTGGTGCATAACCCACAAAAACTCCAATGTCCGCCTTAGCTCTAAATTTACCTAAATCTTGACCATCATTCGTTGGATAGCACAAAGCACCGAACACACGAATGAAGGAGAGGTCAGGTTTTCGATTATGGACAAGTTCGTATGGAGTTTTTCCATGAGTGATGTGTATAAGGGAACGATTTTGGGTATAGCAAGCAGTGGCAATGGATTCAGCCCAGAGAAACATTGGAACCTTTGAGTAAATTAGCATTGTTCTTGCAGCTTCCACAAGGGTCCAATTTCGTCTTTCAACTACACCGTTCTGTTGAGGAGTACGTGGAACACTTCTTTGATGGCTGATTCCAATGCTTTCATAAAACCGACTTAGTTCTTTGTTAACAAACTCAGTTCCATTGTCCGTTCGAATAATTTTAACAGTCTTGTTAAGTCGAACCTGCAGCTGTTTGATAAGTTTGATGATGACATCTGGAGTTTCATCCTTTGTCCTCAAAAACATAACCCAAGTAAATCGAGAGTAGTCATCAGCAACGACTAACACATATTTCTTCCCATTTATCGTTTGCACTCACATGGGTCCGCACAAATCCATATGAAGAGTATGAAGAACTTCCATAACTGAGTTTGCAGGTTTGGGTTTGTGGGCATATTTCTTGCTTTTTTCCAATTAGCATGCTGAACAAAGATGATCCTTTTCATACTTTAATCTGGGTAAGCCTCTTACTAGGTCCTTTCTAGAGAGATCATTTATGGTGCCGAAGTTCAAGTGATTGAGACGATGATGCCATAACCATGACTTTTTTTTCGAAGCCTTTGATAACAAGCAGATTGGATAGGACTTCATCATGTCTTAGATAGAGATGGTGTACAAATTAGTTCCACGAGTTCCTTTCAAAAGTTCAACACCATCTAGTTCCCTAACGAAGCATGTATGTTTTCTAAAGGTCACTTCTAGATCAGAATCACAGAATTGATCGACAGAAAACAAATTGTGACCAAAACCTTCAACATAATATACTCGGGAAATTACACTATCACCAACCACATAATCTCCATAACCCATAATTTCCCCAAAATGGTCGTTTCTGAATCTAACAGTCCCGATAAATTTACTCATGAAGTTCATGAGCCGCGAGCGATCTCCAGTCATATGCTTGGAACAGCCTGAGTCCAGGTACCACAGAACGATTTGAACGACCTCTGATATGATTGATTCCTTGGAGGGACTGGCCTTTTGTGGTGAAGGAGCCTTTGGAGAGACCATTGGTGAGATGCTAGCCATGAAGATGGTTTGGGCAGTAGGTTCATCATCGACATCAGAGTCAAATGCGTCACAATCAGCAACTTGAAATGGATTTGGATTGCTGTGTCCCATACCCTGCACTAGTTGTTCATCTACATCTGCATCATAAGTTTCGGCATTTCCCTCAGCAAGAAACAGCAATTCTTCTTCATCTAAAACTGCTCCATTATCTTGAGCTTGTACCAGTAACATTTTATCCCTGAAGTACTCAGCATTTTGTGGACGTTTTGGAGATGTGAAGTTCCTTGCAATGTGTCCTTCTCCACCACAGTTGTAACATTTGATTGGCTTCCCTTGACCCTGAGTTGTGTTCCTTCCTCTGTTATACCCTCCACCTACACCAGAATTTCCATAAACTGCTCTTGCCATTCCTTGTTCATTCTATCGTCCTTGCACATTTTGCACCACAACCTTTCCTTCTTTGACTGTAGCATGATTGTGGAGATTGGAAGCTGTTCTGAGATGATTGTTGGTGTGTTGAGTGAAGTTCAAGTTTTGCTTAACCATCGATACCAATTGATTGACAAGGTGTTCCATGAATGTGTCTGAATCTGGAGGCTTATACCCCGGATCTGGAATGAGTTTGTGATTACCATTTCCAGTAGGTATGACTTGTGAAGCTTTGGTGGTAATTCCTACATTCGTGTAGAATGCAGTTGAATCATTTGAAGAGCCTGCATCACCAGCATTGTTCTTGAACTTTTCCAAAATGATCCGTTCAAACACAGATGTTTCTCATTTTGAAGCAAGTAAGCATACAATTGCTCGTAATTTGTGTTCCTCAATCCTTTGTTAAGTTTGACTGCGGTGACAAATTTGTGCCATTCGGGATTCATGTTGTTCACAAACTTTGAATTGAGCTGGATATTTGGCATAGTCATTTTGATATTCCTCATGTCATTCACAAGCTTGTGGAATCTCACATAATACTCAGTAACATTTTCTTCTGGATTCATTTTAAAGTTCTCAAAGTCATCATACAGCTGAGATTCCCTGTCTTCTTTAGTCAGTTCCGAACCAGAGAGAAGCATCTTAACATTGTCCCATACTGCCCTAGCTTCAGTATTGTGATTGATCAACTTGTAAATATCCTTAGGTAAACCCTGGAGTATAATGTTTGAAGCCCTGATGTCTGTATCGTATCTCTTCTTCTCCTTATCAGTCAGTTCATCATACGTCTTTGGTCTATCCAATCTTAATATTACTGAACCATCAGCAGTAGTTTCAAGAATGTCTCTGGTAGTCTCTACTTGATATGGTCCTTCATCAATTGACTTAAGTATGTTAACCCCATTTTCTTTTCCTAAGCAATACAGTCTGATTCTTTGAGCCCAAGAGTCATAGTCGGTTATGTCCAGCATGGGAGGACGAGTGTCAGATCCTGCAGCTTGTACGTCATCAGCAACGGAAGAAGTGATTGTAGACATGATTACAGATTCTACGGGATTTCACAAATCTTTGATTAAACCGGGAAATAGATTCTTTCACGGGATTTTACTAAATCAGGAGAAAACCGTAAATCGTAACAAGAAGAAACAATAAGTCTCAAAAAAACAAATCACACACTTGACAAGTCGCTCTATAGACAAATCGAACCCTAATTCCCAAATCGCTTAAACGAAAAATCGCTTAAGCAGACAAATCGCTAAACAGACAAATCTCTTAAACAGACAAATTACTTAAACAGACAAATTGCTAAACAGACAAATTGCTAGACAGACAAATCGCTAGACAGACAAATCGCTAGACAGACAAATCGCTTAGTACACAAGTACATCCACTACTTCGTCCTTTTTGTCGTTTTGTCTCAATAGACAAGTCGCTTAGTGCACAAATCGCTTCACAAAAACAGACAAATCACTTCAATAAGCAATCTCTCGAGAGACAAATCGCTTAAACACTGGGACAAATCGCTTACAAGAAAACTAGTCCGAGACACAAATCGCTTCCGGGAAACTTTCTAAAAACACCACTTTTCAATCCAAAAACAACCCAACCACGCTGATTCAAGCCTTCCAAATCAAAACCTAAACACTTATAATGATTCTAAACACAAAAGTACTATCAAAATCCAAACTTTAACACTAGAAATGATCCAAATGATGCAAACTACTCTAAACTCATTCAAACCCAAAAACCTTATGAAAACCACTAGAAATCCAAGAACATGAAAGATGAATGATCAAACCATGATACCATTTGTAACATATTGGATTTCATAAATACATCACATATATTAAATATGGGGCGTATAATATAGATTTTAGAGAGAGAGTGGAAGAGTATAGGGAAATTAGTGAGACAAAGAAAAATGATATTATGAAGCTCCAACCCTCTACCTTGGGAGGTAGAGGGTATTGATAACATCAAATAGTCCTGAATATTAAGTATCAATTTCCCCCGTTAATGCTCGTTATTTATATCATTTATATGGATTTACGCTTGTTTTCCATTGTTTTACACTTTCAGGTAAATTGCGAGCATTGGAGCTAAAGAGACGCGGAAATGGAAACGTTACCAAAGATTTATCACAGTATGCTTATTTTGAAGAAGTTACGGTGTAACTCATCTCCCAGATTACGCCGTAACTATTGCGTGACCCAGAAGTCCAACTTATCAAGAGGTTACGGCGTAACTCCTTCCAAAGGTTACGACGTAACTCCATTAGGTCAAAAGAGGTTCCACGCCGCTGATACTTACGCCGTAACTACTACATCACTTACGACGTAACCATGTTTATTGAAGACTACAGCGTAACCACTTATAAGGTTACGCCGTAACTAGCAGATCTAGTGCATTTACGGAGAAATAGAAGGTTACGGCATAACTCGTCTTTGGTTACGCCGTAACCCAGACCTGGCCTATAAATACCCCACGAATTCCAGCATTTCAAAGCATCCCATTCCACACACAACACTCTGAGAACGTGGGAAAAAACTCAAGGGAGGTCTAGGGAAGCATACAGAGCTGTTTCCAAGGGAGAAGTCACACCATTACGATAAGCTTTAGCGTTTATAATTTCTTTTACTTTCAATTCATGTATTTCGTACCTTTGAATATTGAATTGATGTGCATGATTAATATGAGCAGCTAAGCACCCTTTGGTGCTAGCCTAGTTATGATTCCTTAATTGTTTTGTTTACGTTTACCTTTACTTCCGTACAATTATTTCTAAGTGTATGCATGCATAGTTCTTTGGTAGTCACCCTTGGTTCGGTAGTTTTGAATGGCGATAGAGGCCAATTGCCTAGTAGATATGACCAACTGACCCTAGGTGAGTGGACTGAGACGGAAAGGGTAAGATATGACCAGCTGACGACCCTTCCTACTTGTGCGATTTGACCAACTGATCACCTATCGTTTGGATGAACTTAAGAATTGGGGGGTGTAGTGTCTAAGTTCCTAACGGCCGGGCACTCACTATTTTGAATCTAGCATGTAGCGGTACTTAATGACTCGGCTTAGGGGACCAGGAACAACAGGGCTTATGACGGTGCGCCTGATTTCTCCTGTGGTGGCATCTTTGCTGATAGGTTAGGGCGAATTGACCAAATGCTGTCCTATCGAATTGGACCCCACCTGAAGTAATTGGAAGTAGGTAGACGTAGACATAACGAGTTAGGAGGATTAACTAGGTTAGCACCACTATTCCTCTATTGATTTCCTTTATGCCATTTATTTTCTTTTATATTCTGCATTAGTAGTTTAATTAATTAAAACCCTATCAAACCATTAATATTCTGTGACAATTAGACTTAGTAATTATCCGACACAGATAGCTCTTGGGACGACCTCGGCTTTACCATTTACTACACTACACACGACCGGGTACACTGCCCGTTAGTGCATTAGGGTAGACCATAGGTATAGCGAGACACTATAAATATTAAGACCTGGTCAGTAAAACCTGCATCAAGTTTTTGGCGCCGCTGCCGGGGAGCTATATTAGGATTTATATTAAGTCTTTCATTTCATTTTTAAACATTCCTCACGATCATATTTCAAGTTTTCAGGTACCATGGAAGTTGTTAACATCGATGACCTCACTCTTGAGGAATACTTGGCGTTGACTAGAGCAGATCAAGGGCCGGGTCTCGTAAGACCGGCAATCGGAGCGGATGTTAGTTTCGAGATTAAAGACCAATTTATGAGGGAGCTTCGCGCTAACCCTTTTTCAGGAAACAGGGACGAAGACGCATATGAGCACGTTGAAAATGTCCTATACATCACTAGCCTTTTCAATATTCCGGCGTGTCTCATGATGTGTTATGCTCAGGTCCTCCCTATGACTCTAACTGGAGCAGAAGATGGATCGAAAGATTGCCGCGGGGCGTTAATACTTGGGGACTACTTAAGAAACACTTTATCCAAAGATATTGCCCACCATCAAAGATTTCTAATCAACTCTTGGAGATCCACAATTTCAAACAAGAAGACGACGAAACTCTGTATCAAGCTTGGGACAGATACAACGATCTTCTTTATAAGTGTCCTACCAATGATCTTAATAACCAGCAGAATGTCAATATTTTCTACAAAGGAATAAATGTAACTACGAGACAAATGCTGGACTATCAAGGACCTATCCCGAATATGACCCCTACTACTGCAATTGAAGCCATTCAAAAAATGGCGGACCATTCACAAAAATGGCACGACGGTGGAAGTAAAAGATACCAAGGCGGAAGTTTCGGCGGAATTGCAGCGATTGCTAGTAAACTTGAAAATCTCGGTAGAGATATGCTAAAAATCAAAGAAATTGTTCATGCCATCCAAGTCGGCTGCGAAAACTGTGGTAGGGGACATTTGACTAAAAACTGTCCTAAAGACGACAAGGAAGATACGATCGAGGAAGCTAAATACAGGGAAAATAGGCCCTTCTACGGGGATAATCGTAATGGGTTTCGTGGAGGACCCCCACCGTATTATGAGCGTAATGAGAGAAGAGCTAACCTGGAAGGGATTATCAACAAGTACCTTGTGGACACTACCAAGAGGCAAAAATAGCAAGAACGAAGAACAAAAGAGCAACTCCACTATATGGAAAGCTTGGCAACGGAGGAGGTAATGTAAAGAACGAAGTTTGGATATGCCCACACGAGTCTGGGAGACACGACGTTGATTTTGGAAATCTATCATTCAGTGATTGGTATTTAATTAGGTTCGGGGATGCGATAATTAATTCAACTCTGTTCAAAAATCTGGAACTGAAATATGAGAAACACGTTCTTCGAGGAAAAACCATTAAACCCCTCGACGATATTCCTTCTGAAGATGACTATGACGAAGGAGTTAGGAATCATTGGTGCGAACAAATTAAAACCAGCAACGGAAAAGTTTGGGCCTCCTGCAACCCTTTTGAGTATGAATGTGATGGAGGAAGCAGCATCGAGAGAGCTGGGGAAGACGAATTCCTTTGGACTTCGACTAATGATTCCGAAAGAACAGAACTGCCTTGGCCAGACGATCTCGGATTCAACGATTGGATCAAAATCAAATACGGAAAAATTGACACGTTTACCAAAAAGAAAATCTGGGAAGGTTGTATGAGTAAAAATCAACCCAACAACGAAGCTCCTGATGAAGAACCAGAAGATGACACCAAAGACTCAGTAAACAATGAAAAATGCAGACATATTCTCAACCAACTTGAAGATACCGATTCCGATAATGATTTCGATTATCTCGAGTTGCAAGGCGAAGACGGTTTCATCGACCCAGATGATGAGATACACGAGAAATGAAGATGCAAGCTTCTTGGCATCCCATTTAAGAGGCCACCTCCTATTATAGCTGAAAATTTTGAGTTTACGCGATACCATTTGGGGCCTGAAGAAAAATTTTGCAAGATACGGGAAATTGAAACCAAATAATACCTGCGCACTGCAAAAAATGTCGGATGGGTTAGGCGCAACTTAATGAAAGACGTGGATGAAGTCGGGGATGTTCAAAGACCCCCATAGGAGCCCCGCGGCTCTGAGTATAACTTAAAGACTCGTTAATAAAGAAAAGTGCTCTTTCGGGAGACAACCCGAATTATCCCTTTCTTTTGTTTTTGTTTCCTTTCTGTTGGGTTTTGTGTTTTCTAACCATTTTTGCAGGAGACAATGAAGTAATTACTGCTGCAGTTGCTGATCTGAACAGAGTTAAGGCGTAACTCATCTTGGTGATTACGCCGTAACCAACATTTTAGCAGCATAATTCTTGACGCATTACCAATTACGGCGTAATACCATCTCGGTGGTTACGCCGTAACTATTCGCTTCACAACTCATACCAGGTTTTTCCAGTTACGGCGTAACTCTCTCATAGGAGTTACGACGTAACTCTCCTCTGCTTTAATTCTTTCATTTTAAAACACAGTAACCTTGTATTAGTTTTTAAATGAACTTTGTGGGTGTGTTCCCTGTAAACCCTCACGAGACTTCACTCGTCCACTTGGGACACCAAGTGGTTTAAAAGGCTTGTTGCATTCGCTAAATGCAACCGTGATTCCTACGAAAGTGAGTTAGGTTTATTTTTCATTTTATTTTTTCTTTTTAGAATTATGCTTGTCGGTATTGTGATTTCAGGGATTGAAGTTTGTTCATGACGCTTAAACGAAGGCACGATCCTTTCTCGTGGGCCTTCTTCTTTTTGGAGCAAATTTCAGGGAAGTTCTCGCTCTAATTCTACCTTTCTCTTCACCTTTATTTTAATGCCTAGTACAAAAGGGACTTTGTACAATTCAAGTGGGGGACGGGAGTAGAATTATCTCTTGAACTTTATTTCGCCCTCATTTTTCTAGTTTATTTTGAAAAATTATGCCATTTTTTAAATTTTGACATGTTTTTCCGAACCTAACTAGATTAGACCTTAGCCGAGCACATACAACCCTTGATATTACATGGTGAGATTAGCCTTATCCGTTTCCTATATTTTACCCCAAATCCACCAAATTATGAGTGTGCCGGTAGCTTGTAAACTTTAGAACTTGGCCTTTGTATCATTTCGAGACCATAGACGAGGTATGTTGAGTTAGCTCGATGTATTTGGACTTTTCAGTTTTAGAAGGCAGTATTATAGGATTATCACCCAAACAGCCTACCATTGTGAGTCTATCGATTAGTCACCTCGACTTTTCGACCCCCATGTGAAACCCTTTTGTTGCACTCCCCTTTAGTGCAAGATACCCCTAAATACACCCTTCTAAGCCATTCCTTTCATTTTGTCACCCCTATATATTGTTTCGTTACACCCTTACACCTTAGCCTACCCTGTAGTCTTTATTTGTAATTGGGAAGCCATCATTTGCCTAAGTTCAAGGTTCGAGTGGAAAGGTTTGGAAATCACGCTTTCATCGACAACAATTATGAAGATCATTGAAGACCCCCCGTATTCCCATTGTTCATCTCAAGTGGGGGATGTTATGTTATCATGTTATGATTCAAAAAAAAAGTTGATTAAGTATGATTTTGTAAAGTGCGATGTTATAAGCACTATAGTATGAGCTTTATTGTTTAGTATCGAGGCGGCCACCTCGGTCACATTTGAAGATTGGAGTTGGAGTTATACCAACTGAAGAAGAAAAGGTAGTGTGCCCATCACGACGTCCTCTAATGACACATCTACCTTACATTTCATGATCCGGTCTCTAGACTTCTAAGCTTGAACTTTGGGCGGACGGTAAGTGGTGATGACTTAGTTATAGATTTAGACTACCTGCTTGTTTTTCATTTTACACCAATTATATATCCCATGTCTTATCCTACCCTTTAGTCATGAAGCGTGTCTAGGTGATGCAGCGAGCAATCTTTGGTGTCTTGGCCATGGATTTGGTCATGTATCATTGATTTTGTCCACTTCGCCGTGACATGTTAGTAATGACGAGTCACCCCTTAACCTTTGTCGTGTCTACCCATATTGCCTTCGAATATTGTTTAGCCCTTAACTCTAGTGGTGGAGATTTGTGTAACCGCCAAGCTTATGATAGAATACATGCTATGACTGCGATTGAGTGATCACCCCGAAATTGACACTTAGAATAGTTGAGAGATTTGAGTGTTTGTTCCCCTTTCGTGAGGTGTTGGGCTTTGTTTTATTCTAGCATAAGGGATTTGTAAACTCATATTTTCCAGGTTTTAGAAGATATCTTTTTAGGAATCTATCTAATAAGGTCTACTTGAGGGCAAGTAGAGTTCAAGTGGGGGGATATTTGATAACATCAAATAGTCCTGAATATTAAGTATCAATTTCCCTCATTAATGCTCGTTAATTATATCATTTATATGGATTTACGCTTGTTTTCCATTGTTTTACACTTTCAGGTAAATTGCGAGCATTGGAGCTAAAGAGACACGGAAATGGAAACGTTACTAAATATTTATCACAGTATGCTTATTTTGAAGAAGTTACGGCGTAACTCATCTCTCAAATTACGCCGTAACTATTGCGTGACCCAGAAGTCCAACTTATCAAGAGGTTACAGCGTAACTCCTTCCAAAGGTTACGACGTAACTCCATTAGGTCAAAAGAGGTTCCACGCCGCTGATACTTACGCCGTAACTACTGCATCACTTACGACGTAACCGTGTTTATTGAAGACTACGGTGTAACCACTTATAAGGTTACGCCGTAACTAGTAGATCTAGTGCATTTACGGAGAAATAGAAGGTTACGGCGCAACTCATCTTTTGGTTACGCCGTAACCCAGACCTGACCTATAAATACCCCACGAATTCCAGCATTTCAAAGCATCCCATTCCACACACAACACTCTGAGAACGTGGGAAAAACTCAAGGGAGGTCTAGGGAAGCATACGGAGCTGTTTCCAAGGGAGAAGTCACACCATTACGATAAGCTTTAGCGTTTATAATTTCTTTTACTTTCAATTCATGTATTTCGTACCTTTGAATATTGAAATGATGTGCATGATTAATATGAGCGGCTAAGCACCCTTTGGTGCTAGCCTAGTTATGATTCCTTAATTGTTTTGTTTGCGTTTACCTTTACTTCCGTACAATTATTTCTAAGTGTATGCATGCATAGTTCTTTGGTAGTCACCCTTGGTTCGGTAGTTTTGAATGGCGATAGAGGCCAATTGCCTGGGAGATATGACCAACTGACCCTAGGTGAGCGGACTGAGACGGGAAGGGTAAGATATGACCAACTGACGACCCTTCCTACTTGTGCGATTTGACCAACTGATCACCTATCGTTTGGATGAACTTAAGAATTGGGGGTGTAGTGTCTAAGTTCCTAACGGCCGGGCACTCACTATTTAGAATCTAGCATGTAGCGGTACTTAATGACTCGGCTTAGGGGACCAGGAACAACAGGACTTATGACGGTGCGCCTGATTTCTCCTGTGGTGGCATCTTTGCTGATAGGTTAGGGCGAATTGACCAAATGATGTCCTCTCGAATTTGACCCCACCTGAAGTAATTGAAAGTAGGTAGACGTAGACATAACTAGTTAGGAGGATTAACTAGGTTAGCACCACTATTCCTCTATTGATTTCCTTTCTGCCATTTATTTGCTTTTATATTCTGCATTAGTAGTTTAATTAATTAAAACCCTATCAAACCATTAATATTCTGTGACAATTAGACTTAGTAATTATCCGACACACATAGCTCTTGGGACGACCTCGGCTTTACCATTTACTACACTACACACGACCGGGTACACTGCCCGTTAGTGCATTAGGGTAGACCATAGGTATAGCGAGACACTATAAATATTAAGACATGGTCAGTAAAACCTGCATCATGTATTTATAGTTTCTTACAAGACACGCCTCCTACAGGCTGTGGATCAGGCATACAGTGGGTAAGGACCCGTCCGTCCTCCACGGTGTTACTTAACAAACTACTTATTAACATTACATGACTACGACTACGAGCTTTCTAACAAATACATATACTTGAGGTGACCGACTCTTTAACTACTGGATTTTCTAAATCCTAACAAATTTACATAGTTTTATAAATCTTTTTAACCCAACCGAAACTAAGTAACATTGTTATCGTTCTTATTACCTCATAATTATTTTTCTTATGCTTATCAATTCGATTTAACACACATGCATTACCCATTTCAATTTCAGTTTCAACTTTTGTGAATAAAAATATGTTCTTTATTGTAAAAAAAAAAAAAAAAAAAAACTATATGTATAATCACATAATTAATAGGCTACCTTCCATTTTTCTTCCAATATCTACCGATTGAATCGTAGCAAATATGCTTTTGAAGCCGATCTCCCAAACCCTAATTATGTGTGTGTGTGTGTGTGTGTGTGTGTGTGTGTGTGTGTGTGTTTTATGAGGAACTTTGTGTTTGAACTGGGGTGGGTAATGTGTGTATTATTGTTGAGTTTTGAAAGAATTGTGGATGAATTTTTGTTATTTAAGTCAATCATGTATGCAACTTGCCCTGTAATATTTGCAACTCTTACATTCAGTTAGTGTTTTACTCCGTATAACTTTGTTGAATACCAACTGCACCCTTATTAAGAGTTTTCCGCAAAAAAATAATTATTATTATTTATATAAATGCCATCATGTATTATTAACAATTGATTAAATGATTCAAAGGTCTAGATTGGTCTAGAATGGTTCAGTAAAGTTCTACACCTAAATATGGGTTCTGCAGACTATTTTGTATTTTAAAATGAAATCACGTGACATATTTGAGAATGAAAGCACATTTTATATATACGAATGATATTAATGATTCTTTTAGTTAATTGTTTACACTAACCAATAAAACAAATATCTAAAATCACTCGTTAAGTGGTATAAAGCTTAGTGTCATAAAAACCGACCTAGGTGCTAGGCGGCCACCAGCCACCTCCGTTTTACCA
Source organism: Chrysanthemum makinoi (assembly GCA_910596185.1). Lineage (NCBI taxonomy): Eukaryota > Viridiplantae > Streptophyta > Magnoliopsida > Asterales > Asteraceae > Chrysanthemum > Chrysanthemum makinoi. Next base: position 243,902,220 of record OU343217.1, on the reverse strand, counting down.
AGTCGGCCTAAAAAGGAGTCAATGTTGGTCAACATGACGGTCAAAGGTGGTCAGCGGCGGTCAACATCGTATTTTAACTTTAAATTAGGTTCTTTCTTTTCAATATCGGATCTTGATTTTAAATGGTGTAAAATAATAAACTTTGTGATGTAATTGTTGTAGATGTGAAGAAAAAAAGATGAAAGACATTTGATGGTGGCTAGAAAAGAAAAAAAAATGAGATTTGCTTAGAAAAACCCAAATTTAACTAAGGGGCTTGTTTGGTATGGGCTTTGTCAGAGTTTTTTCAGAGTTGTTAGTTTTTTTGTTACAAAAGTAATCTCCTCTAAAATAAGTAGCTTCATTCGGATATATCAACTCAAAACTTTTATTTTAAACAAGTAGCTCTTAAATGAAAAGCTAATTCTTGAAGCTTCTAAAATATTTTGGAGCTGTCAAAAACTTTAAATTACTGATATACCTTCCAAGGCTCCAACCATATTACAATCTTTTCAAGATTGAATATGATTAACGTGATTTATGCACACAACCCTTACGTCCAACTGATATGTTGCTCTACTCGTGGGATGGAGGGCTTGATGTATGTGTTGACTTGACTGGCTCATCGCCCTTGACGCAAACTGGTATGGCTGATTTTGTGGCGGGACATGCGGTGATTGAGGTTGCACAACGTGAACGCGTCAAGTATGAGACTAAATGCGCAAATATTGATATGGGTTCCTCCCTTCTCTTTCTTTTCTTTTGGGGAACTCGAGATGGATGTAGTGACCTTACTGAAGCGAATCCGAAAGTTCTCGATGACCCAAGACATTGGAGCATGTGTTGATGCTCATATCTTTAGTAGGATTAGCTTTTCTATTGCTAGAGGAGTGGGAGCCCAGTTAGTATCTCGGTTTCCCACTAACTTCTTGTAAATCTTTTGAGGTTCTAATAAAGTGATGTTTATTAAAAATAATAATAATAATAATAATAATAATAATAATAATAATAATAATATGGGATATATTGTAACACTATGTTAATACCACAATTTATAGATTTGTTATTGGATATTATTAACGACAATGATATATATTAAGGGATCATTTGATATTTTAAATAAACGGTGAAAAATAGTTGGTAAAATGTCTAATTTAGTGTGCAAACTCAAATTGGTATTATTAAGGTTCTATTTGCTTTGCATAACTACATTCTTAATAGTGATAAAGAAGATATGATATTTACTACGATCGAGCAGCATCCATATTACATAACACCTGATGAACTGTATGATGTTCGTGGCCATGAAAACTGAAAATGTCTCTTAATGAACATCTAGTGATATTAAATGAACCCAAATTGATATTGCCACATTAATATAGAATGCACGTGGTCAATGCTGTTACAAGCAAGTTCTCTTTGAGCACTACAATTATTATTAATAAAATGAGTTTATTATTTTTATTTTTACATTTGTTTACAATTATAAATAAATATGGCATTTTACATCTTATAATTACTGATGACGTATAGTCTGGAGTCGGGTCATAAACCCGACTACAGTCCACTACTTGCAAGCCCGGTACGAACTGGGCCAATATCAATACGCGTTTGGGTTCACGAAGCCCAAGCCCATATCTATTTACGGAATAGATATCCGATATCTTCTAAAATATGAAGATAATCATTCCCAACCGACTTAGGCGGGATACGCCGAAGGTTGGGAACACGGAACCAACAAGGATTCCGTGTGTATATAAAGGGAATTATATCCCTCGTTTAAGGTACGATCTCATAACCCTAAAACTCCTTAAACCCTAAAACCGATTACTCACTCTCACGCCGGAGGATAATCGTGGGAGACAATCCCACGGTAAGCCTAACGGTGTTTCTTGTCTCTTAGTGCGCAGGTCTCAAGCAGCAATTCTCAATTGATACGAGAACCGGAGCTCCAAACCAGGAACGCCCAACTTTTGTATCAACAAGTGGCGCCATCCGTGGGACACAACACTAAGAACCAACACTAGAATGACAAAGCACGGTAATCGGCGATCGCAGATCGGACCTCATGGGAAAGAAGTCGCAGTGGACTAACCCCTAAGCAGACCCCTGGGACAACCAGCGCTGCTAAAAATAAGGGATCAAGCCAAGACTTGATCTTCCCTTTGGTGGAACCACACTCGGGAACAACCCAAGCCACTACAACCACCACGAGTGGAGTAGACCCATCGCAAGACCGCCTTTACTACTCCCTTCCAATCGGTGCTGGAAACTAACCTGACAAAGGTACCAGAGGCACCAGACCGGAATAATGGTATGGCGGCAGAAACAAACGCACCCACTCTTGAGGGGGTAGCGGCGGAGTTAGCGCCAGAAGTTTTCGTATCCCAAAACTACGAAACATTAACCGCCCTCATGCAAGAGGAAGAGAAGAAGAGATCAGGTCGGAACTTAAAAGCCCGACTTAATTTCGATTCTGAATATGAAGCTTCCCCACAGCGCTATCAGAAAGAGAAGCGCGGAAAAGAAAGCCGCCGACCCCCAGTATTCAATAGAATCGGGAGGAGAATCGAGGGTGATGAGACATCTCACTCGCAACACTTGAGTGATAGTGATGGAGAAGATCGGCGCACCGGTGTCTATGCCGATTGGGTAGCCGTAAAGTACATGACGGGACGAAAGCATTCCCCAGTGAGAGTCCCTCGATCCGACTATAAGTCGACTCGAGGACAATGCCGCAAGAAACGCCGTAAGAAGGGAAGCTCATCTTCGATAACTCCTCGGACAACGAGGATAGCGATACAGACATTGGAAGTCTAGAAACAGATGCGACAAACAAGAGGAAGACATGTCTCTCCCATGGCGCCGTCAGAAAGTGGATGCGTTCACCGACGCGATTAGTGACTTCTCTGAAAACAAGAAGAGGCGCATGCCTACAAATGTCAAGACCTATGATGGAACAGTGATCCCGACGATCACCTAAAAATCTTTGAATCAGCCGCGACCATCGAGAATTGGCCACAACCAGTGTGGTGCCACATGTTTAATTCCACGTTAGTGGGAAGCGCGCGGAACTGGTTCAACAAACTCCCACGAAGGAGCATAAATGGTTTTGAGGAGTTGAGAAAGGCGTTCCGCCTAAATTTTACTCAACGAAAAAGTGCGCTAAAAATCTGTTGAACTTGCTGGGTAAAGCAAAGCACCAAGGAGAATCTACAAGTGCATTCATGGAACGCTTTAAAGATGAATGCATGCAAGTTAAAGCATGTCCTGAAGTACTAAAGATTTCGGGCTTCATGAATGGGATTAATAACCCATAACTCATCAAGCGGTTGAACGACAAGATCCCGGAGACCTTTGATGAACTCATGAAGCGCACTCGGTCTTTTGTCCAGGGAGAAGCCGCCGTGGCGGATAGCAAAAAGAACCACTCGAGCTACCGGCCACAGAACAACCCGGGAGGCAATCGAACGACCGAGGTAGTAACCGCAACAGAGCTATCGCAGTGAGGAGCGGCAGAGATAATGACAGGTATACTCCCCTGATCAAAACACCAAAGGAAATACTCGCAGCAGAAGGTGCGAATTTCCCAAGACCACCGCAGATGCGTACACCGTAAGATAAGCGCAGGGAATGGATACCGTGACTACCATGCACAAAAGGGTCACACTACCAACGAATGTGTCCAACTGCGCCAACTCATCGACAAGATGGTCAAAGAGGGTAGACTGGACCACCTGGTTAAAAACATTAAAGAGGGAAGAGACAAACAAAAGAATGGAAACAAGAAAGAGACACCCAAAGATAAGGCTGACACAATCTATATGATACAAACGTGGCAACGAGTCACTAGACAAAAGGTCACCAGAGTTCTCTCGCAGAAGCGATATCTCTTTCCCTACTCTCACTGCGGACAACGCAGCAGCAGAGCCACTCACCATTGAAATCAGTGCTGGTGGTCACGACATACACCGCATGTACATTGATGGTGGGGCATCGGCAAATATCATGTACGAGCATTGCTTCAAAAGACTGCGACCTAAAATACGCAGCCAGCTTAAACCCGGTCAGACAGCCACCGATTTCACGGGTGAAAAGATATGGCCCATGGGGCAACTGCGATTGCTAGTCAGCGTTGGCAACGCAGAGCACTCTACGACAACCTGGATGGACTTCATGGTGATTAAATCCCCCTCGCCATACAATGGCATTATTGGGAGACCGGGATATCACCCATGCGCTACGGTGCCATCAACAAGACGGATGCTTAAATTCCCAGTGGAAGGAGGCATTGTGACTCTTTACAATGCCACGGTACCAAAGAGAATGTAACACGTTACATGCGAAATGGCACCGCTCCAGAAACGCGGCCCAAAGTCCCCAACTTGAAGGTCGCGATTCACCCGATTACCCGAACAGAAATAACTATCGGCGGTCATTGTCGGACAACGGCAAAGCAGCGTGTCGCGCTCCTACAAGAGAACGTGGATATTTTCGCATGGGAGCCAAAACACATGACCGGAGTACCACGCCGATCACGAGCATAAACTAAGAATCCGACAAGGATGCACACCGATACGCCGAAGAAGCGTGGCCAAGCCCCGAAGCGGCGCAGCAATCTGGCAGAGGTACGTAAATTGGTAAAAGCAGGAATTATGCGTGAGGTCTACTACCACGACCGGCTTTCTAACCCAAAGAATGGTGAAAAGAGCGACGGTAGTGGCGAATGTGCGTAGACTTCACCGACCTTAACAAAGCATGCCCACAGATCGCTATCCACTACCGAGATAGACCGGAAGATAGAGTCCTTGTGCGGGTACCCGTTAAAGTGTTTTCTCGACGCACAAGGGATATCACCATATACAGATGGCTAAGGAAGACGAGGAAAAGACAGCTTTCCACACAAGCCAAGGCGTTTACTGTTATACAAAAATGCCCTTTGGCTTGAAGAATGCGGGTGCCACCTATCAGCGGTTAGTAGACAATGCCTTTGAAAAACAAGTGGGCCGCAACCTGGAAGTCTATGTGGATGACCTGGTCATAAAAAGCCATACTGAAGTTGAGCTTGTGCGCGACATAGCAGAGACGTTCAAGACTCTACGGAGATCAACATGAAGTCTGAATCCCAAGAAATGTACTTTTGGCGCCATGAAGGCATGTTCCTCGGATACCTGATAGAACCTGACGGCATAAAACCTTGTCCAGAAAAGACAAAGGCGGTAATAGAACTCCCCTCACCACGCACGCTGAAGGAAGTCCAATCCCTAAACGGAAAACTGGCCGGTCTAAACAGGTTCCTGTCTAAGTCACAGAAAGTCATTGCCTCTTTTCAAAACACTCAAGAAGTGTATGAAAAAGGTGACTTCCGTGGACAACGGAGGCGAAGAAGCCTTCACCACACTCAAACAAAGATCTAGCAACACTCCCAACACTTGTTGCACCCCGACCAGGGGAAGAGTTGATCATGTATTTATCAACAACCCATGGGGCAGTCAGCGCAGTGCTACTCACAGATAGGGACTCAGTGCAAACCCCTATCTACTTTGTCAGCAAAGCGCTCAAGAAGACGGAGGTGAACTACAGTGCCATGGAAAAGTTAGTCTTGGCACTAGTGTTTGCCGCCAAGCGATTACGCCGATACTTCCAAGCGCACCCGATAGCGGTAATCACAGATCAAGCCATCAAGCAGATCATCTCCAAACCCGATGCGTCAGGACGACTCCAGAAGTGGAGTGTGTTGCTAGGCGAACATAACATCTCTTACAGACCACGTACCGCAATAAAGGGACAGGTTCTGGCAGACTTCATCATTGAGAAGCCAGATACTGACGAAGTACCTACACCAAGCGAGAAGGAACTACAAGATCCATGGATTTTGTTTACAGACGGGTCCTCATGCGTAGACGGGTCAGGAGCTGGCCTTATTCTCACAAACCCAGAGGGAATGGAATTCACTTACGACCGCGTTTTGAATTTACCGCGACAAACAATGAGGCGTAATATGAAGCTCTAATCGCTGGACTACGCATTGCAAATGGGTGTACGTAACTTGGAAGCAAACGTGGACTCCCGGCTAGTGGCCAACCATGTGTTGGGTGAATACGTGGCCAAAGAAGAGAATATGATTCAATATCTTGAGAAGACTAAGACACTGATCAAAGGCTTTGACAGATTTACTATCAAGCAAGTCCCTAGAGGAGAAAATCGCAAGGCGACGACTGAGCAAGATTGCCTCTACAAGCTTCGCACACTTATCAAAGCAAGTGCTGGTGGAAACACTGAAAAGCAAGTCAATATCGGAGATGGAAGTCTCCGCAGTCATAGAGGAGGATGGTCCTACATGGATGACACCGATTACGGAATTCTTAAGCAAAGGAACATTACCTCAAGAATGCATGAAGCTCGCAGAATACGGCGCACAGCGCAGAGATTCAATTGCGACAACATATTGTACCGACGTTCTTTCCTTCAACCATGGCTCCGCTTGCGTTGGCCCCTACAAGCAAATTACGTGCGCGAGAAATCCATGAAGGCTCATGCAAAGATGCATGCAGGACCACGGTCCGTTGTAGCACGTGCCATGCGATCGGATACTATGGCCAACCATGCATCGAGATGCGCGGGACCTAATAAGGAAATGCAATGATTGCCAAGTTCATAGACCCGTCCGCGCCAGCCACAAAGACGAGCTAACGCCAATCACGGCGCCCTGCCATTCTACAAATGGGGCATTGATATTGCGTGTCCTTTTCCAATAGCAGCAGGCGGTCTTAAGTTCCTCATAGTGGCTATAGACTACTTCACCAAGTGGATAGAGGCAAAAGCAGTGGCGACAATCACCGGCAACCAGGTGAAACGCTTTGTCTGGGACAACATTGTATGTCGCTTCGGATTACCTAGTGAAATCATCTCGGATAACGGAAACAATTGCGACAACCCCTTCAAAGATTGGTGCGATAAGTTAAATATCACCCAACACTTCGCGTCGGTTACACACCCGCAAACCAATGGCTTAGTAGAACGCGCAAATCGAAGCCTGGGCGAAGGAATCAAATCGCGCTGGACAGCACAAAGGCAGGTGGGTCGAAGAGCTTTCGCATGTCTTATGGGCACACCGCACTCAATAAAACCAGACGGGGGACACCCCTTCTCTATAGTCTACGGGACGAAGCCGTTATACCAACTGAGATCGGCATGCCAACTATCCGCACCGCGGAGATCAATGTAACAACAAACAATGACGAAAGACGTGTCGACTTGGACCTGCTGGAAGAAAGACGCGAACGCGCAGCCATACGGGAGGCAAGGTCGAAGTCAAAAATGAAAGGATACTATGATGCCAAAGTGCGCAATGTTTCATTCGCACCAGGCGACTTTGTCTACCGTGCCAATGAGGCGAGTCATGCGAAGATACAGTAAGCTCGGACCAAAGTGGGAAGGACCTTATGAGGTTACTGAAGCAATAGGCACAGCATACAGCTACGAGGCTTGGATGTTCGTGACCTACCACGCACATGGAACATCGGCAACCTCAAGAGGTGCTACCTATAAAGAATAGCTACGACAGCGCACAGACGCTCTGCACTTTTAGTGCCCAATAAACATTCATGTATTCATTTTTATTTTTCATTTACTGTTTCTTTTGTGTTTCTCAAAAAACTTGCAAGTATCAATAAAACGCCGCGGTTTCTAGCTAACTCCGCGACACATTTTAAGTTGTTATCTCCATATACTGTATATGTTAACAATTCTTTATTTCTTGCCCACGATGGCGTGCATGCACTACGAATAAACCCACGATGGTAAAAGGATAAGTTAACCTACTAACTAACTTGTTGAGTAAGAGGGTTGCAAACCCATCGACACTGGATCACGCATCCTTGTTAAACACCTTGTTCTCAAGACGTTGGAATAAGATATGTGCGCATCCCACGACGGTTGCGTAGCAACGCATACGTTCACGTTTAACAACTTAGGAACCAATTCCCACTTGATTCCTTAATAAGATATTTACAGTACGCTGTGAATCAGAACATACACGATTATGATAAAGTACTTAGAATTATTTTCCAAGTATACTATGATCTTCATACATGACTATGAATTTCCTACATTCGCTTTGGCTTACACGTTTGTTTCTTCGGCAACAAATACATCTTTCATGCAAAGACAAACAGATATGTATACATTACACGTCTCAATAATACCCACAGCAAAAACAGCAACTTTTATTCATAACTACGAGTTATTACAAGAAAGTATTTTGCAACATATCAACTACCAGCTGCTACAACGCTTAAGTGACGATGTGCCAACATGACTTGTTGCATCTTTAGCTTCGCTCACACCCTTCAACACGTCGCATCTCGACGCGACACAAGAGCCACACCGACCGGCACCCCATCAGACCTTGGCAAGTGAGCCGCACCAACCCCACACAAAATGGCTTTACCTGCAATACCTTCTTTCTTAGCAAGACGGGTTGCATGTGCTTCCAAGACTTCCCTTAAAGGTACCTCCTTCTCCAAAGCAAATGGATTCTGACTATCCCTAGGACGCGCAAAGACAGGTACTTGAAGCTGTGACTCATGGGGCTTCAAATAAAAATCCGACTGTGTTTCGGCATCCTCAGTACGATGCCGCGCCAAGGTCAACCCCGCCATGATAACATTTATCGGATAGTCTTGATCGCGCTCAAGCTCAGAAATCATAGGGAGCTCCAAGTCCTTCATTCTCTGCATAGCAGCCACCAAGTGATCATATGACTCAACATCATAATTTGGTACCTTATCAATCGGCGCCTTCAACAGCTTCTGCTCATGGAGCTTCTCAATCGCTTCTGATTTACCACGCTCCAAAGCGCACTGCACAACCTCCCCGAAGGCACTCACCACCTCTGGTGATTCCAGGGTACTGAGGGCAGCTAGGCGAAGACCGTGGCCTATGAGCCACCAAGGCCCGCTATGGTGGACATGAGCTGAGGATACAATTCCTCGTCATACTCGATGCTCAGCTTGCGCAGTTTAGCCTCCTGCACCTCCAATGACCAGCTCACAGTAGCTCCAAGCTCCCCTAATTGCGCAAACAAACTTTCCTTAGCCTGCTCTAGATGTTTAAAGGCCCAGTTGCATGACAGCTTATACTTGACCGCTTCAAAGACGCTCCCGCTCTATTTGAGATAGTAGAGACATTTTTTCTCCTGCAAGCCTCTCCGCATACGCATTGGCGTCTTTAATTTCATTTGATCGCCAGGCGCCTGATGCTATGCGCCGTCCTTTGAACGTCCCGCCTATTTTCCCCAACACATTTTGCCTTCAACAGGTGTACCAGAGAAACCGTGTTATCAACCAGCTGACCCATTGACGCATCCTCTATCGCCATCGGCACTGCGCTACCGATCTCCGGTTCTGAAGACTCGGACAACACAGGGCTCTCTTTGGGTGGCGATTCCGCACCCTGTTCGAACCTACAAATACAGACAGACTTATCAAGACCGCATGCGCAAAATTGATGAAAACAAAAAAAAAAAAAAAATATAATAATGGTGACTATCGAAAGTACTTACTGGGGGCCAGAAACATCTGCTGACGGGTGTGATGATGCTGCCTCACTGGCAGAAGATTCAACATGAACAGTCACGGGACGCTTCTTCCTTGCCGAACTAGCACCATCTCCGCTGCGCGACCTTTTACGCAATAGCGCCTGCTCTTGCTCCTCCATTTCCTCATCAATGGGATCCGCCACTACGGGTGGTGGTTGTGCCATAGAGGAGGGCGCACGAGGGCTCGGCACACCTTGCACCGGTGTTGCCTCTATCGCAACGGAAGAGCTGGTCCCTGTCACCCCTAAGTTCAGCTCCATTGTATGCCCCATGTACTCGCTAGTATTGGCTCTTCGCCTTCTTTCAAAGGCCGTGCCTCTGACCTCACACCCAATGGTTTGGCCAATTGCACCACAGCGAATAGATCCATTTCTCAAGCAAAGGAAGCAACAAATAACATAAGGTATATAATGTGCAAGTACATACAGAAGACTCACATTATTTACACAGAAGTACAGCGGAATGAGTACCCACCCTGGCCATTGGCGTCCAAGAAGATTGGGATCTCATCTTCGGGACCATAATAGTTACGGCTGATTCCCATATGCACTAAAAATCCCTCAGGATAGGCACTAATGGGAATGCGGTTAGCATTTATCAGTTCCGCATCCTCGGCGACATATGACCCAGGCAACGGGCACTCATCCCTCTCTAATGTACCCCGCGTATAAAACTCATAATTCCAGGGAAAGCATGTATCATCTACCCAAAAGAAATACTCCCTCCAATTCCTAAGTGAATCTAATTTATCCGTATAACATTGCAATCTACCGGCCAAGAAAAGACACCCACCCATGCGCCCATGTAGTGTGATAAAAGGCGCGGAATAGGTGGATGGTGGGGTTGATTGCCAACAAACGACAATTTACCTCAAAATTGGTAATTTTGGCCGCACCGATACAGTGTAACTGGGATATATGCAGGCTGTAATAGTTTAACACATCGCATAGAAAGCGGGACAGGGGCACGCGTTGGTTCGAAAAATCGAACAATCGCGTATAAACCCCCACTTTCCCTCTGGGGAAGTCCGCAATGGTGGCCCGCATATCCGGCACAACCGGATGCACGTCAAGGGGTATAAAATAATCTGAGGAGAACTCTAAGAGATCGCTCTCGGATAATAAGGAGGTAAAGTCCGATAATTGTTTCACCATGGTGTTGGATGTACAGACACGCACGCGTGGGTACCTTGAGGTAGTTTAATTTCTGGATTGCAGCTGGAGTTCTATTTCAACAATGACGGATTTCTTTTTCGTGGATTACATTGTGACAATGAAGTGTGCTTTTATGCTTTTCTCTCATCCACACGATATGTGCCACGTGGACTCCACTAACTTCACTTGTGTGGTTGAGATTACTCGATGGGACGCGACGCTTACTTTCCCCGAATAACGAGGCATTTACAAATCCATTTTATGTCTAGATACAACGCACCTACGGGTATGTGTATGGCTTCTTTACTACGTTTCGTAAGTTTATTTTATTTTGGACTACGGTCATTAGTCTAGCATCCGCAGTTACGCACTGCGCATACTAGACTGGGGGACATGATGACGATAGTCCGAGTCGGGTCATAAACCCGACTACAGTCCACTACTTGCAAGCCCGGTACGAACTGGGCCAATATCAATACGCGTTTGGGTTCACGAAAGCCCAAGCCCATATCTATTTACGGAATAGATATCCGATATCTTCTAAAATATGAAGATAATCATTCCCAACCGACTTAGGCGGGATACGCCGAAGGTTGGGGAACACGGAACCAACAAGGATTCCGTGTGTATATAAAGGGAATTATATCCCTCGTTTAAGGTACGATCTCATAACCCTAAAACTCCTTAAACCCTAAAACCGATTACTCACTCTCACGCCGGAGGATAATCGTGGGAGACAATCCCACGGTAAGCCTAACGGTGTTTCTTGTCTCTTAGTGCGCAGGTCTCAAGCAGCAATTCTCAATTGATACGAGAACCGGAGCTCCAAACCAGGAACGCCCAACTTTTGTATCAACAATTACAGTCAACATCTAACTTACTAAACACTTTGATTGAAAAAAAGATGCAAATTGTAGCTCATGTTAACAGTTTTGCAGTTTACAGCTTACACCTTACTGCCTACAACTAATTTTGCTAAAAATACCTTAAATGAAATCTCTAATTTACATTTAAAGCCCTACATCAATTTTCTTTTTAGAGTCACTTACTTATTTATGATAAAAAATTTCAATGTGCATATTATTTTTAAAATTTATATTTAGAAAGTTCAATTCGCCTAGGCTCCGCTTGCCTCGGCCGATTACTAGCTAGGTGGTGGTCGATTGCCCGACTAGCGTCTAGCATTTTTTGAAACCATTGGTTCGGGTCCTAGATACAAACACCCTTGAAGTGGTCCCGCCAACCTCATCAAACGAGGGAGTACTTACCTAGTTTAAGTGTTGCGATAATTTAAACCTAGTGAATTAATTGACCAAAAGTTCGAAAACAATCGTTACCAAAAGGAAGAAGAAAACAAGTTTCCTGATCTCCACTTTGAAACCATAATATGTTGTGAAAGAGAGATGTTGCAATATCATATTGGCTATATTTGTTAACTTATGTAGTGCTAGGCCATTGAGATCAAAATTACAAGTTTCATCAAGAAGTTTTTAATCAATATGTTAATGATAACATTACTCATGTGATTATTGGACATCCCCCACACATGGAAACCAGAGTATACATGCACGTACTATATAATATAAAAGCACTGCCAATAACAAATCACTACCTTAAAACTACTATAAAATCCACATCCCTCTTAAGAAGAAAAGACACTTTGATCTTCACCTATCAAGACACATCCCTCTAAACTTGATGATTTTGGAAAGCTGTTTTATTATATATATACTTCTTAAAAAAAGGAATTGATGTGTACACCACGAAAACTGGTTCGTAACACCACTATATATAATACTACATGCATAAACAACTTAAATGATCAGATAAGCTGTTTTCAAGTGCTTGGCAATTCTGACTGTACATTATTTTTCACAAAAAGTGATACGAAAATATCAAACACCCAAAAACACAGAATGTCTAGTACTTACACGCTCTGTAACAAGTATATATTACAGTATATGATTAAAATAAGCTTGAAAATAGAATTCATACCTTTAACAAGTGTAACTTTCAAACCTAGATGAAAACTCGAGCTTTGATATATCGACCAAAATAATCACACAATCTAGGGTTTAAATACGGTACATAATTTTGAAAACTAGCTTAACTTGGGTTTCCCAATTGGGCGATCATATGTGGGCCGAAGGTAATATTAGATAGGGTCCGTTTGAATACGGGTGTGTATATGGACATGAGCTTTCAAAATAAGCTATTAAAAAAAAATGCAAGACAAAAAATCTTTGTGTGTCACTGTATGTCCAAGTCAATTGAAACGGACTTATGTGAGATTATAGGGGTTATAATTAGTCAAATTATTTACATACCGTTAAAAATATAATGGTTTAACATCCAAAAGGTTGCTATATATGTGAATTTAATTTGATGTATTTTAAGTTGGTTTTACAATAATAGCTTGAGCTCAAAGTAATTCGTCAAACAACTTTATGAAAAAATAAACTCAAGATTCTAGATTAAAATATAAGCTCTAGTTCCCGCTCGTTTCGCCAAACACGTACACTCATAACGTTTGAGGCTCTACATTGGAAAATGTAATGTTGGCTAGTTTAACTTAGAGGTTGTTTCAAATTACTCAAATTGCTTATTATTGTTTTTTTGTTCTTTAAATGCTCACAAGTTGTTTGAATTGTTTAGATGGAAACGTTTGTGTGTTTATTTTATAGCGACATGAGGAGATTCAAATTTGAATATGTTTATGAGGTAGAGTAGACTAACACTTTCAGCAATCTCAAATAGCCCTTCATTCAAGTTTTTAAAAATTAAATCTGTTTATGCAATGTAACCTATAAAAACACCCTATCTGACTGAAGTTTAATCGTTAAAACATTTTGAACACACTATTATGCAACACCTTTTCTGAAAAAAAATAAAAAGACAATTCTGATTTCTGACATTTTCTGACTGAAGCTCAAGGTTAGAACTCAGAAAAGACTATTAGTGATGGTGGCGGTAGTGATTCTTTTGTGTTGATTGAGTAGATAAGAAAGCGTAAACCGACTGTTTTAAGACTTTTACTGACATTTAACATTAGTCTGTAAAAGTCATATATATCTTGTTGTGATATTCTATACGCTTATGCATACAACTTTAAAGTAACGTAAACTTAATAAACCCGAAAAAAGATTCACCAAGTTTATGATATGATAGTCCAAAAAAGATTCACCATATTTCTACCCGGTGTTCATAAAATTTGATCAAGGGTGTCCTTTATGGTGGGTGACTGTCCAGGTAGGAATGTTTATGCATATGTTGTGTTAGTTACTAAAATTAAAAACTGAACTTTGTATTAGGGCCATGTTTGACGAAAGTAGCTAGCAGAAAGCGGAAGCAGTAGCGGTTTTATTTGTAATGTTTAAAAAAAGTACAAATGCTAGTTGCTTGTTCCCTGTGTACGAAACATTGATTGCTAATTGCTTCAAAATGCTCCTAAATGATTGCTACCTAACCTAGAAGATACCCTTGAAGTGGTTCATTTAGGATCCGAAGCTGATATTCATGCTCTGTCTCCAATATGTTATTTTGCGTTAAAACTACAAAATCAGTTGTTTACATAATAGGCTTCTATTAACGTTACCAAAGCATTATCAGGATCTGTAAAATTTTACTCACAACTTTTGCCAACTTTACTATAACATCAACAAAATCAAACGCTAACAGCATAACAAAAGCCATTTTATTTTGGATATACAGAATAATGAAACCTTCTTTTGGATAAGCGACCAAGGAACAAGAGACATCTTTCACATAACATAAACAAATCAAATGACTACATATAACCAGTAGTCCAGTACCATTTTGATGTAGACGCACACAGAATAATCGAGTTTCTTAATTGCAGGATAGCGAGGAGGAGCTGAGGAGGAAGACACATCCCTGTGGCAAAGCTTCAATATTAAACTGCTAGCACACCTCTTGAAAGGCTTATCCTACACTGTACAGAATAACGGAACCTTCTTTTGGATAAGCGACAAAGGAATAAGAGACATATTGCTTGGCCAAGCTTTGCCAGAGACCAAAGTGGGCTGCTAGGACTTGAGGAAATTTAAAAGACATGAATATAAAGGACTAACGCTGGAGTGTTTTTTTATTCCAGAAGGCTTCAGCTTATTTACTTTTGAGTTTTGATACAAGGAACATAATTATATTGCCACAAGCTAAAGAGGTAGAGAGATGGCAATGTGTTTAAAATATACTCAAATTCGGATGCAATGATTTGAACGTCAACCTTCCCAATGAATTAGGAGGGCTTTACAAAGTTTTGATATTTTTTTAAACCATGATAGATAGGGCCCTAAAAAATATGGCAGATGCACAAAACTATAAAGATGTAATGGATATGAACAAAAGTAGAGCCTCAGTGTAAAGATTTCTCGTAAGATAAGTAGAACATACTAATATTTTGCCAAAATAATTCTGAAGGTATTGACATTTTACGTACACGCAAGATAAGTAGAACATACTAATATTTTGCCAAAATAATTCTGAAGGTATTGACATTTTACGTACACGCCTTTCATTTGAATTTAGTATTCAATTTGAGGCACCATTTCAGTTCTCGCCTAGGCCTCCGAAAATCCAGAACGGCCCTAAATACACATATCTGTTTAAACCTATAAATAGCTGAATAAAACTTGAGACTTGCCAATAGAAAATAGCAGGATTCTGCCATGTACGTATATACCAGCAAACCAAGTTTTAAACTTTATAGAACCATCTAAAGAAAGAATGATCGAACTAAACGCAAATCATAAGCATAATTAGATAAATATAAGGATGCTACATATTCCCCAAAGTGTTCTTATAACATAATATGATAATTACGATACTAATGAAGTTAGCTAGTTAGTGCCAACTTGGTTCAATCCAAGTATGAGGGAAGTGATGACCTAAATTTGTGTGCCAATCCATTACACATTCTTCCATCTTTTTTCCATCAAAAGTGTAATACCTGCATGATTCGAGAGAATACAATGTTATCTTCCCGTTTTCAGGATGTAATCGGGAAAAATAAATCTTGTTCTCCATTTCCGGTGATTTGGCTTCAATGCAGAAACATGTTGCCTCACAAATATAGATCATGTGTTTTCCTATACCATGTATTTTCTCCCATTCTTTTGTAGAATCATTCATCTTAAATACAACAATTCCTACAAACTTGCCAGCCAGCACGACTAGTAAAATATCTTGATCACATTTCATTAGAAAACATTGCGCTGAATATCTTGGACAAATTTTTGGAATTTTAGCTACAACTTGCTTCCTAGGATAATCGTCTTCCTCCAAATCTTTGAAAACATTAAGTCCGTTGTTACACAAGACATAGAGATCTTGACCGTCAAATGTTGGAAAACAAAAGGGATATATATTTGAATAACCAAGATCCAAACTAAGTACCCGCCATGATTGTTTCCTAGCTATGCAGTAGAAAAAAAGTTGATTATGAGTAAATCCAACAACCATACAATTGCGGGAAGTAGGTGGTGCTGAGAAACATAATGTTTTTAACTTTAAAGGCAATACCAACGGAAGTTCGCTGATAACTTTTGTGAAGGGGTTAAAGAAGACGAGACATTCCTTATAGTTCGAACACAACAACCAACCAAACTTGGAACACCATATCTTGTTGATCCAAGATGGAAACGTTTCCTTAAAGTACTTATCGCCCATTACGGGATGTTTGAAAGTGATGATGCCTTGTATTTTGTTTAACACATATAGCCATGGTGCAACAGACGAATAAATCTGCACTCTAAATAAGGTTGATTGGTCTCTCCATTTTCTAAGAGGTGCTGCTAAATGACAACTTTTGCATGTAGCACGAAAGTACATGTATTCGGTATCAGTACAACACTCCCCAATCAGCTCTAAAATATGCAGTGGAAGATTAAGTAGGCGTGATCCATTCGTCATGCCATTATATCCAACATCATTATCTGTAACTACTGATGTTCCAACTTTCTCATTGTCATCCACCTCGTCTTGTTTTAAATTGCCATGATTGCTGTCTAAACCAATAGAATTATGCTTCTGGTCCATCTAAGATGTTCACAACAAACAATTTAACTTAACTAACTTATTCCAATATACTATATGTCAAACTAATAAAAAAAAGCTTACATAACAAAAAAATGTACATGCAAATTAAACAGCTATATAAAGGATCGAGTTTGCGCTTGCAACGAAGAAAATGGTTTTGAATTTAGTTATGTTGTGCAGTCGGAGCCGATAAGCTGTTTTCAAGTGTTTGACAATTCTGCTTATTAGTTGCATCAAAATGCTCATTAGCAATATCAAAAAGGTCTATAAAAAATCAAGCCTCAAAATACTCCAAAACACAATACTATGATAGCAGTCATAAAGTCATAATAAGCAATGAAAACAATATGTACCTAAAAATGGTTCCCTAACAAGTATATACTATAATACAATCAATTTAAGCTTAAAAATAAAATTCATACCTCAAACTTCATAAAAGTAACTTAGATCTATCGACCATAATCTCACAGCCTTTTTAGTTAATCTAGGGTTTTGATACTGCAAAACCATTTTTCATTTACTTTTTATAGGCATTATTATTATTATCCTTAGACCCATCAGATTTCAAAATATTAAATTTTAGTATGGACTTATAAGGATTGGGCTGTATTTGGGCCAAAGGCATTGCCAGTCAAACTTTGTGAAATACTACATGATTTAGGATTTTAGGTTCTACATTGGAAAATGTTAATTGGCTAGTTTTT
The DNA here is from genome assembly GCA_910596185.1 of Chrysanthemum makinoi. Taxonomy (NCBI): domain Eukaryota; kingdom Viridiplantae; phylum Streptophyta; class Magnoliopsida; order Asterales; family Asteraceae; genus Chrysanthemum; species Chrysanthemum makinoi. The sequence goes on along the minus strand of OU343217.1, from coordinate 243,884,725 downwards.
GTATAAAGAATTATTCTGATTGCTTATCTAAACTGCTTCTTATTGGTCTTTTGGTTCTTAAACTCCCACAAATTGTTTAGAACTTTTTAGGTAGAAATGTTTATGAGTTTTTATTTTAGAGTGGCATGAGTAGTTTTTTTATATGATATGTTTATTAAGTAGACAAACACTATATAATAAGCAATCCCACCGTTTAAAAAGACTCCAAACTTCATAAAGTGGTATTTCTGATCAGTTAATAACTTCTGTGATGAAAATAAAATATAACTTTCTTTGGAAATGGGAGTATAAACTATAGTATTTGATGTTATCCAACTAAACTTTTGCAATTGTTTATTTCATAGCAGATATGTAACCAGTTTTTAACAATTAAAACTGTTCATGTAACTCATTTCATATTTGTAAAACTGACTCAACTCGCTCGTAGACCCCTGATGTTGTACTTGTATATGATTCTGTGACTTTTACTCAGGTGCTATTATCTGAATCTGAAACCAAACTAAATGACCAAAGTATCAAGTTGCAAACACTCCTAATTGCTAAGTCATTATAAATCTTAACCTTTATAAACCGATTGAGAGAAAGAACAAGATTGGTAGAACGCAAATCATAAACAGAATTCAGTAACAAAAAAGCTGCAACAAGTTTCTCCATAGTGTAATTATTGGATGGAAAGGGTGAAAGTATTATTACAATATTAATTAATTAAGCAACTATTTGCAACTGATGAACAAACCACTTTTCAAGGACAAACTCCTATGATAAACTGAACTTCATCTAACAATAGACACATGGTTGCAGCAAGAACCAGTGGCCACACTCTCCTCGCTAGGCTCCAAACATTCCTTGTACAAGGCATAGAGATCATATCTTGAAAAATTGTAAGCCAATATCCCTTTCCTGTTTTGCTATCTTCTTCATCTCAGACAATATTGGAGTTGCATACTCACATTTAAAAGAGTTCCACAGGTTGTTTATAGAACACGATTATGAAAATAATGATACTAATGAAGTTAGCTAGGACAATACGGTTCAATCCACGCATAAGGGTAGCCATGGCACATAGTCTCGGAGAGATTGCCATAACTTTCTTCGATCTCTTTTTCATTAAAAGTGTGATACCTACATGTTTCAAGAGAATAAAATACTATCTTCCCGGAAGATCATGGCTATCAAATGTGAATGGGTTAAAGAACACGAGGTATCCGAAAGTGTCATAACACAACCACCAACCAAACTTGGAATAACATATACTCTTGATCCATACAGGAAACTCTTCTTTAATGTACTTATCACCAATTATGGGATGTTTGAGAATGAGAGTGCCTCGTTTCCTATTTATCTCAATTAGCCATGGTGAAACAGATGAATATATCTGCAATCTCATTCGTATTCTTTGGTTGCTCCACTTTATCAAAGGTGCTGCTAAACTACAACGTTTGCATGTAGCACGAAAGTTCACATATTCGACACTAGAAGAACGTTCCATAATCATCTCCAAAATATGTAACGGGATATTAAGCAAGTGTGATTCGTTCGCCGTACGTACTATTATATTCAACATCATCATCATTTGTATCTCCTGATATTACCAATAACATATCATCCTCATCGATCGCTTCTTGTCTAGTCTCAACATCACCTTCTGAACCTCTAGCAATATACTTCCGCTCCATCTAAGATTTTCACAATGAATCAAGAAACATAATTGACTAATGACAACATACTTATCAAATAAACTTACTTACTACTTGTAATCACAATACTCAAAAAGAAAACCAGTTTTATAAGTTGCGCAGTAAACATACATATTTCAAATCTTAATTAATAAACCAACCTATGTTTTCAAACAATTGAATGGAGACCAAAGGTGCAACACACTTTGGAATCATCGTAAAACAACACAAAATCCCAGGGTTTTTACTTATAAACTGCTTTATAGATGCTTGACAAATTTTAATTATTGTAAAAGGTGGATACACGAGAAGCAGATCGAATTAGTTTGATTTATCAAAACACTATAAACTGCTCATCTACTTTTAAATAAGCAGATAATACAGTTATAAGCAATTCCAAACACCCTCAATTATATAAGCAATACTAATGTTTGCGATGAATTGTAAAGTTTTTCTTAAGCACTTAAGTATATATTAAGCATTTTATAAACACATTAATAAGCAGTTGTTTTGCCATTCTTAACCATAATTGATACAACATCTAAAAATATTATACGATCAACTATAACTTAAAAAGAGATATAATATAATCGTTACCTCAATATTTACGATGGTGACTTTCAAGCAGAAACCAAACTGCGAACAAAATCATAATTAAGCTAGGTAAAAGAACGATGAACAAACTCGTAATAGTTTTCCTTTTAAAATAACTTTTGATATAATTATTTAAGCCATTAAGTTTCAAACTATTTAAACTTCATCCTTTTAACATACTTTCCATTATTCTAAATCTCGATACTTATTAGTTCTTACTATACTCGTATTTGATAAAACGGTGATTCCAAAATCGAAAAAACTGCACTAAGGGAACCGAAACCGATAAGCACCTAGGCCAACATTTGACGATTGTTTTTTTGGGGTAAAGGGGTAAGAGCCCCGGTGAAATAATATTTGACAATTGTTATTAAAAACTATAATGTGAGACAGCTTAGGTTTGTGCTAGATGTTGATTTGGTCTAGTTTTTGGTTCAGATTACCAGTCTCAATTGGATTATCACACGTGACGTTGCTAATGAATTTTTTTACCAAAAAGAATATGAAAAGGAAACAATTCAAACTTGTGCTATTTGTATGAACTTCAATCTAGTAACAAGTTATACAGTCGAGTTCTGATGTCATCACGATTTGCAGTCTTATACATTCGATGGACATGGACTACATAAGTCTTGACGTAATTGTAAAACATAATTTAAAATAAATATGATTCATAGACATGCACAACAGATTTTGTGGTAAAAGTATGCAAGTCAAAAATACTATAAGCATGAATTTTCGTCAAAGTGCTTGATAAGACAGTGTCATGACAACTATAAATGGTTGGGGCTTGTTTTCTTCTGATTTTTACATCTATGTTAATGTAAAAATCATCCAAATCGGGTATTAGCTCTTTTCTAGATGAGAGGAATTGAAGTGTCATGGTTTTATTTCTAAAGTAAAGGGTAACAGCTAGACCCTCTCACGGCCCCCACCGACCGGTTCTACGGCCAACATGAGAGAGCTGAATAGCGTAATTCTATTATTAAAGAACACGGGCCAGGATTGCGACCTCCACCTTTTAGCTGCATCACCATTGGACGACTACTGTGGGGACATTCATTTCTACACTATAATCCATAAGGTTAAGTTCTTTAAATCATGTTTAGCAAATAATAATCCATGAATTGAACATGGATAAGTTCCTTAGCATCAAATGATGGTTTATCATGATAATTCTTAGGAAATTTTCTGCTGATACACATACTTAAAATACATGATCACATAATAAGCAGCATGACTTACAGAACCGAAAACTTGACAAACGTAATTAAAATTCATAGTGGAATCTGCACTGACCTACAAAATATCATTTACCTGCTGCATCATTGTAAGTTAAAAGATTTTAGCCATGTAGTGGATTGGTTTAGGTTTATCTTAACAAAGTTTAGTATCGTGTCTTCTATAATATCTATCATACACAGTTACACACTACATATTTTGAACTCGTCCAGCGGCTCCTTCAATTCTTTACACCTCCAAATGTAGTCATATATTCCATTTCTTCACTAGGCTATATCCCTGCTAAGAATAGCAGCCATTTAAAAAAATACTAAATTTAAGTCCATTTTGACTTTTTGAATTAAAGTTTGACCCTAAATATTTTTGTTTGTATTATATAATACTTGATGAAAATTATACCAATGAAAAATATATTTAAAACACAATCCATTCATATATTTTGCATCAAGTATTATATAATACAAACAAAAATATTTAAGGTCAAAGTTAGATTCAAAAAGTCCAAATGGACTTAAATTTTGGGACGGAGGTAGGTAAAAGTTATGATGTCTAACCGGTTTGCTTTCCATTAACTTGTTCGGCTCGCTTCCTTTATTTGACTCCATTAAGTGGGAGGCAATATACTTCTCACAACTATCATCTCTTTCAGAATCAAGTGTGTCAATTTCTATCTCAAAAAATGGTATGTTTTCTGAGGTATCACCACAGGTTTCGGTGTCTCGGCTCTCGAATATCACTATGGATACATTTTTGGAGGTGCTTGGAGAAGATATCGTCTCAGCCCTAATCACCACTTTGTAATACAAATTAGCTTGTTATGTCAAACCTAAAGGAGACAAGTATAAATAATCATCTCTTATGAACTATGCATTTTTACACATATAAATATATTACACTACTTGAGATAATATACGCATGTGCATATACAAATTTTTAAGTATTTTAAATTTAACAAACCCATTCAGAGAAAGGAGATAATCTGAAAGCAAATCACAAATATAAATCAGATGATAAAAAACAAAATATCAACTTTACACATATACTAGTAATTCATAAAAGTGGAAGTTAATTAGCTACGTACACCTTGGTTCAATCCACGCGTGAGGGAAGCGGTGTTCTATAGTTTCGGAGAAATTCCCAAAACATTCTTCGATCTTTTTTCCATTATATATTAAAAGTATGATAGCTGCATTATTCAAGAGAATAGAATACTATCTTCCCGTTTTCATAATGTGTCCGTGGAAAATAGCTTTTGTTCTCCATTTCTTGTGATTTGGCTTCCATGCAGAAACATGTTGTGTCGCAAATATAAATCATATGCTTTCCTAACCCATATATTTTCTGCCATTCTTTTGTGGAATCGTTTGTTGGATCAACTTAATGTCTTGGATGCCAAAAGTAAAAAAAGCCTGCAAGATTTCTGTGATGGGCCTACAACAAACCCATTAGGCAGAAAAACGGTTATTTAGTTTAGGTTTAGGGATATAACGTTTAAAGAAAACATTGCATCGTTTAGTTTTATATGAAACGTTGTGATGCTTCCATTACATCGATTCATTATGTATATATATGTATCAATTTCTGTAACAGAAAACAACCTCTTTCAGTTATATATGTATAACAGATATAAGGGGTTCAACAATCTTCTTTGTTTGTTTTTATTGATTCTTGATTGTGATAGCATGATGTTGTATTGATCATTCGATCCTGGAAGACTCCCATTCAGAACCTGTTAACATCGTTCAACTTAAATACCTCAGCAGTTCCTCCATACTCACCCACTATGACTAATAAATAATGTTGATCACATTTCAATAGAAAGTATTGTGCTGAAGAACCGCAACAGCTTCTTGGGGCTTTAGCTACCACTTGCTTCGGACTATATTTCCCTATCCCCACACATTTGAAAACATTTAGTTGTCCATTGTTACATATGACATAAAGATCTCGTCCGTTTGATGTTGCAAAACAAAAGGAGTGTCTATTAACAATACCAAAATTTAGATTAAATAAACTCCATGACTGTCCCTGAGCTACAAAGTGGATGATCATTAGACCTTCACAAAATCCAATAACCATACAATCAGGGAAGTTGGTGGTGAAACTTAATGTTTCAAACATATAAGGCAAGACCGGAAGTTTATGGATATCATTAGTGAAGGGATTATAGAACATGAGGTGTCTGCAAGTATCATTAAGTAGTAACCACCCAAACATTGAAAAACATATACTGTCAACATGGATCGTTGCTGAAAACTTTTCCCTAAATTACTTATCACCCATTATGGGATGTTTAAAAGTGATTTTCTCTTGTTTCTCGTCTAACACAACGAGCCACAGCGAGTCAGATGAATATATCCGCAATCTAGTTTGGTTACTCCATTGTGCTGCTAAATGGCAATGTTTGCTTGTAGCACGAAAATGCATGTATTCGATACCAAAACAATAGTCTGCAATTATTTCCAAAATATTGAATGGAAGATTGATCGAGAAGGTGTTATTCATTCGTCTTGTTATTATATTCAACGTTATGATCTGCAACTGATGTTACTACTGTCTCATCTTCTAACGCCGGTCCTGTATGGTGACTTATGAACCACTAGAAATCTGCTTCTGCTCCATTTTGATCTGCCAATATATATATTTGAAACAATTTAATGAAACAGCTTCCTGAAAATATATAGATAAGCTTAAAACCATAAGTTTTCAACTTTATCTAAACATTATACAACCTTATTAAGTTGTAACTATTTCTGAAACATTAGTAAGTTGTTTACAAGTCCATAAACGGCTATACGAGTTACGCTACATATATCAGAGCCAAAATGGCTAGACTTTTCTGGTTAACCTGAACAAGTACTCTTTCAAGTTTACCCGTTTATTAATAATAGTTTAAAACATGATAATGCACGTACAATTAAAAAAAAATCGTTTGATTCTAATTTCTAAGCTATTTAGCCAATGTTAACACCAATTATAATAGTCTCCTAAAAAGTATTACACGATCAAAATACGGTTAACAAAATAATTCTTACCTTAATATTTGTGATGATGACTTTCTGAACGGAACCAAGTTTGAATCTTCGATTTATCGATCAGAATAATCTTTAAAGCTCTTTATAATTAGCGTCAAATATATAAGTAGTATGTATACGCATTATTCAAGTACATAAACAGGAAAGTGTAAGCCATATACAATTTGGATACAGGCCCATGTTATTTAGTATTTGCATAATGGCCCACCAAAGTCATCAAACGACTACACGTCTACACTTAGAGCACACGGTATAATAGCCGCGATGCTCGTATTATACCTTAACGTCGGGACATTAACCCTTGTTACCCACACCGTGCCAGGCGTTAAACGACGCTTATGGCAACAAAGCATTATATATATATATATTTATATATATATATATATATATATATATATATATATATATATATATATATATATATATCGATTCACCCCCAAACGGCTAGTAGCCGTTGGGGTTTAAGGTTTTTTTCATTTTACCACCCCCGGTTTCAAACGGTTAGTTTGAATAATATATATATATATATATATTCAAAACCATTTTTTTACCACTATAAATACCCAAATAAAACACCATTTTTTTCACACTTCCACTACTCAATATTATACTTCCATTTGCTAAAAAAAATGTCGGGAGGCAACAATAACGATGATTCATTCATGAATCTTCTCCGTGCGTGGAATACCTCAAACCCGGGTTCATCTTCAAACCTGAACGCGGATTCATCATCACCCAACATCTCTTTTCCTAACCTACTAGGCTTGTCGAGCCAAGATCTTTACCTACAACATCAACAATTTATGTTTTGGCGACAAAGTCAACAAAACACACTAAACACCAATTTTTAAAATCTACAATTCTCACAACACTCACAACATTCACAAACTGAAACACATGATGTTCCCGAAACACCCACGTTTCCTCCAAAGCAAAAAATTCGTAGTAAACGAAAGTCCAAAAAATCCAAAGACCCGGAACCAACCGATGAGGATGACGAAAATCTCAACTGCGCCCCTGGACGATGGCAACCAAAAGATGAAGAATTACTTGCCACGTGTTATGTAGCTGCTACAGAGGATCCGATTTTCGGGCGTGCACAAGGATGTGATACGTTTTGGCATCGGGTCAGAAATGAGTTCAATAGACTCAATTTTCAACGACGCACCATGGATATGATTAAAAGCAAATGGAAAACGTTGAACCGTGATTGCTCAAAGTTCAACGCGTATTTCAAACGTGCGCAACAGGAACAGAGAAGTGGGGAAAGTGAGATGGATGTCCTCAAACGGGTGAAACAAATGTATCATGACGGGCACAAATCCGCGCCGTTTGCTCTCGAGGAGGCTTGGGAGGTTTTGCTTAAGCATAAGAAATGGGACTCGCCGGATCCGGTTGATTTAACCGGCGATGTCCCAAGCCAAACAAACGAGGCTTTGTTTGGTCATGATGAACAACCACGCCCCATGGGAAAAAAAGTGCTTCCAAGAAAGTAAGATCCGAGAGCACGACAAGTACTGGGGGAGCGAGCACCGGAGGAACAAGCTCGTCAAGCCAATTCACCGAAGCTATGACAAACGAGTATCGTATCAAACGGGAAACCACCCAAGCAACGTATCGGGCCGCCCAAGTAAAAAATGAAACGATAACAAGGGTGGAAGAGATGAAATTTTTTATGATTGACACTGAAGGCAAAGATCCAAACGTCGTGGCTTGGATCAATGAAGAAAAAGACCGAATCATCAAAAAATATAACTTGCAACCTCGTCACTAGATTGTATTTTCGTCATTTCCTTTATGTTGTAGTTTACTTTGCAGTGTGTGTTTTTATTTCGTTTTTTTTTCCGTTGTAACCTCTCTTTTTTCTAATTTCATATTGTAATATATTTACAAATTAATGATATGTTTTTTAATAAATAAAGTGTTTGTTTTAGTTTAGAGGTTGAATTTGAAAATATTTGAGTTAAGGTTTAACTTATGAATGTTATGATAAGGGATTGTTTTTGTTAAGTTAAAGCTGATGTGACGCTGACGTGGCAAATATTAAACCTTAACCTAAGGTCAACATACCTTACGCTCTTATAAATTCAATATTGTACTTTTCATTATCTTATAGTTTTACATAAGGGCATTAACATATATCATCAAGAAAACATTAATATTACATGTTTCTTCAAAATATGCTTTAATAGCATTGTATATTATGCATTAAAAATTTGTGTTTTGAAAAAATATGTAATTTTTGAAATTTCCTTAAAGATATATGTAATTTCCCTTGTCATACAACATCATAATTGCCGTTTAAAACGACACCTTTTTGTGTCTTTTTGCACTTGAGTTGATTTCTTGGGCTATTTTGTTTGTCCAGCTCATGTTACATTAGGGCTAATTACGGTTTGAAAACCGGACCGGACCGGACCGACCAAGACCGGACAGGATCGAGACCGACCAAAGCCACGAGACCGGATCGTATGTGTTTGGTCCGGTCCGGTCCGAGAAGGCATTATTGATCAGTTATACATAAGACTCGGATCAAACCGGACCGAAGACCGAACATGAGGTAAATTGTGAACTGAGGATCGGATCGAAATAAATCACAACATTAGCTCTTAAACTCGATACTTTCATAATCTAACATCTTTTTATGTTTAAGATTATAACAAATTAACCTCTTGACTCACTCAATGCTATTTTTCTACTTCTTTTTTAGTTTAGTGTACTCCTTTTACATCATTCTCTTATTATTTCTAACACTTTTCTACTCCTTATCTATCTACAAAATGAACGGTGATCGATTCGCTCAAGTTTATATTTTAACAAATTTTAAGGCTAGCATTATAAAAAAAAATAACCGCTAAAATCATTAAACTTTATATTTAACTCTTTTAAACCATTTTCTGTAACACTTTATTAAAAAAAATATATTATTATTAAAAGCTTTTATCGTAGCAACAAAAATAATATTTTTACAACCGCCGCAACGCGCATGCCACAATTACGGCAGCAAAACACGAAACCAACACTAAAAGAACACATACAATAACAAAAACCTAAACATAAGCAAAGAGCCTTACTACACGAATGACACTACAAATATACTAAAATCATGTTATCAACCTGACCCTTTTACTTTATCATTTTTCACACATAAGAAAATTAACCCGAAACATTAAACTCGGAAAAAAATCGCATCCAAAAAAAATAATACACGACCGAACACAATCGTTCAAAAATATTGCCCCGCCGCGAAGCGCGAGTCGCTTCCACCCCGCTACATACTAATAAATAAGTAATCACCGCCTGATATGTCCTAATGGTTACGCATTCTGATAGCCTCAAAAGAAATATTAGGTTTTAACCTCAGTAAGAAAACACTGTTAGAATTATTGGAGCGACTAAAGAAAAAGTTTAAAAACAGTCACCGAGACACTGTTAAAAGATAACCAATATTTTACATTTTTATCTAGGGATATCGTAGTATAATCTAGTTACGGACTATAGTTTGAGCCTGTCAAAATTCAATCACTTCTATCTAGTGTGATCAAACACTCTATGCATCTGTTTGTTACGATCTTATATCAGTCAAGTATGTGATTGGTTATTGATTTATAAGTTTAGGAGTTATCTTCTCTTACAAAGCTAGCTTTTTAAATGAGTTCTTTATTTTGACTTATGAACTAATACGAGCTTAGTATAAGATAGGTTCGTATCAGTTTTGTTGTATCATCCTTTCTTTTTTTTCTCTTAAAAAATAAAAATGTAATTTAAAAGCCCAACCCAAGAAAGTGAGAGAAAAAAACTTACAACAAAAATTGTAGTTTGATTGTTTGAGCTTTGAAGTTTATTTTAGTTGAAAGCAAATCTAGTCATGCTATAGTACTTAGAGTAAGGATCAAATGAGAAATATAATTAAGATGAGAAGAATGAGAAGAAACCACAACCACAAATATTAGATGTATTTACAAAAATATATGCATCTACCTATTATTTCTCTTTTCTTATTTAAAATATGTGTTTACAATTTTTTCTCACTTTTCTCATTTCAATAATTTTTCTCACTAGATCCACACTCATAGTAATTAAACAAAGATGGTTTGGTTTTGCGTAATTATTTCACCACTTTAAAACCTTGAATTGGACCATCAAATGGCTTGTAGCCTAACATTTCTGGGTAATGCTTCACGTCTAATGGTAGCGTATGCTAAGCATACGTGTAAATATTGGGAGATTGTTATGTTTCGTCTTTCAAAAAATACCTTGAATCGGACCTAGCGACCCATCAACTTGACAAAGAAATCAAACTATACAGTCAAATAAAATGAACCAAACAGACGAAGACACAAAGTTCGTATCGCTTTTATTTGTCTTATAAATATGATTAAATGCCATGTTTTATGATTTGACTATTTGGTAAGCACATGTACTTTCCAGTTACTAAGGCATTAATAGTATTATTACTTTTATCTAAACGAAAGGATGGTTAATATGCGTCACATTTTATGGAATCCACAGTTGCAATCAAGGTTTTCATGATTGGGGATCCTACCCAGGATCATTTTCGTTTTTGAAAGATCGGATCGGGATCATAAAATCCTACTCTAATGTTATTTTTTACTGTAATAGTTTTTGTAATATCATACAAATCTACAAATTATTATATATTATAAACACAAAATAGTATGAATGTTTTATAGAAATGTTGTCATAAATTATGATTATCAAATGTTTAAAAAGATTAACATGTCATTTTTTGAATTCTACAAAAAAATAACTCATAAATTTGTAGTTTTTTATTGTAATCCGAGAAAACTAAGATCGAATCGGACTAAATCTTAAAATCGTATAATCAATATCGGGATCCTATAAGATCTTAAGCTTGCAAAGATCCTATGTAAGATTCAAATCGTTTTTGATTTATAGTATCGTCAAATTATAAGATTCTAAGATCACGATCGTGATCATCACACTTATGTATGGTTGAGATTGAACACCTTTTAGTCCACTTTATGGACATCTATTGATGCTTGAATACATTATTGGTTCAACCTACCTCTTTTCACAGCTTTCATAAAAAAAAGGATAGCACCAATAACATTTTTCCTATATATAAATTATGACCAATTAAGTGGCCCCTCTACTTATGCCATTAGCTTCTCATTATTGCTTTACATCAGTTATTACATAATGAATCAACAAATAATATCAATAGTATAAAGTCTACAATGAATATATATCTATTATAACATGACCTGAATAACTGGGCCAGGTCATTTCATAGGATCAAACCAAGTCCAAGGCACCACCATTGTAACTATGTTCTGATGAAGAGGTTGAAATGTTAAGTTGACCATTGAGATCAGACACACTATCTTGTAAAGTTAATAACAAATGTGAAGTACTAAAACTCAATGCTGGTTTAGCCCTTGAAACAACAGGCACATCAGCCTCACCCACAAGCATTTGGACCACATTTCGCATAGTGGGTCGAACTGTCGGGTCAGGGTGCGAACACACCAACCCGATTAACAAGATTTTCCGCAACTCTGCTGCGTCATACTCACCACACAATCGTGGGTCAGCCGCATCCAATAATCGCTCTTCCTTATGCAAACTCCATACCCATTCCACCAAGTTACTATTTTCCCTTGATTTCACAAACCCGGTCCCCTCTTTCTCAATGGGCCGTCGACCCGTGGCCACTTCTAACACAACCGCACCAAAACTAAAAGCGTCAGTTTTCTCACTAGCACGACCCGTTAACAAGTACTCGGGTGCTAAGTATCCCATTGTCCCTGCTGCGACCGTGGCATCAGGTGACTTATCATGCTCAATTCTTCTCGCCAACCCAAAATCACCTAATTTCGCACAAAACCCTTCATCCAACATAATATTACTCGCTTTTACATCTCTATGTATAACTTGATTTTCACACTCTTGATGCAAATAAGCCAAAGCGGATGCCACACCCATCAAAATTTTACTTCTGTGAACCCACGGAAGAACCAGTTTCGACTCAAAAAGAGCTTTATCAAGTGACCCATTTGGCATCAAGTCATAAACCAACAATATCTCACCTTTTTCATGACACCAACCTTGTAATCTCACAAGATTCCGATGTCTAAGCGTCCCAATAATTGACAACTCCGATAAAAACTCATCCATACCTTGACCACCACTATGACTACACCTCTTTACCGCAACCACCTCACCCGAATCCAACAACACACCTTTGTAAACAGTCCCAAATGCTCCATGCCCAATCACCCGGGTCGGGTCAAAACTTTTTGTAGCTACTTTTAGCTCTTTATACGAAAATTCCTTAGGGGTTTTAATAATTTCATCACCAAAAAACTGCGGCTTTTTTCTATCTTTCGTTTTTTTGGAACAAGCCCATACTAAAATAATCGCACACAAAGCTAAAAAAAATGCACCTGCTGTCACAACACCAACAACTGCCCCTGCCCCTTGCTTACACAAACTGTTGGTACATTTACTCTTCTTCTTTTGTGTAGGATGATGCACCCGAGGTGACTCGGTTGGCGCGATAGACGGTGGAACCGATTCAACCGGGCCAACCGAGTTAGCCGCGGGTGCGGTGAAATTAATAGTAGAAGGTGGCGGTTGTGATTCCGCGTCATCAAAAGATGACGCGAAAGTCCACCACTCAACTGAGTGGACTTCAGTACTCCCCTGAGTTGACCCAGTAAACCCGACATACATAAACTCGTTTAAGTACTTACTTAAATCGAGTTTAACTGATAAAACGGGTTTACCCGGTTTCATATTCGAGTACGAAACCGAGACATTTAGTTCCCGAGTCGACCCGTTATACTCCACCCATGAGTTAACCAAATCACCGGATTTTAAATCCACGTTGATCAAATCTAAATCCGAAGAATATTCAGAAACCATCGAGGCTAAATCAACACCTACATGGTTCCCATTAATATCTTTAAACCCAACATCCATTAATGTATCAAACTCGATTCCAATAGCACTGGTGGGTACACCTAGGTACCCACCAGAGCCCCCGATGACGTCATCATCGGGGGAGATCACAAAAGCCAACCCACCACCTATAGAGTCTGGATTTAAGTTAGATATAGCGAAAGAAAAAAAAGTTGCGAAACTCGCTAGAATGTTATTTGACATTCCAGCGCGTTTAAAACGCACTGGTTTTTTGTACAAGACCGCGCCGGCCCCAGAGTTGGGGACGGGGAGGTCTTGTGTAAGCATTATGCTAGTATTAACTAAATGGGCGTCGTCCATTAGTTTTAATGTGTTTAATGAAAGGGATTGGAAGTCGAAAGATATTGTTTCAGCTGCAGCGTTGTTATAAACACTGTAGCTGAAACAATATATTAAATGGGCATAAAGTAACGCTAGGAGTCGCATTTTTTTTTCTTTAATGTTGGATTTGGTGTAAGAACATCATAGATTTTGTGAGTTTGGAAGAGGTTTTTTGGATTATGAAAGTGGAGATGAATGAAAATACGAAGTGCTGAATGAAGATACACAGGTGGATGAGGTGGATGACACGTGGACAGACATAACGGTCATATTTTTCGGCCTATGTATGAAAGATTCTTTATCCATTTCACAAATGTGAATGTAACTTTACAAGATATTTAATGGTGCAATAATGTTGAATAAGAAAATAAGATGTAATAATATTTTATTAGTTTATAAAATTTTGGACTGAAATAAAATAATATTACTATGTGAAATAAGTGAATGTTTTGTATGTATGTCAGATGTTAATATTTGTTATTAAGAAGGTTAAATAAATAATAAATAGAGTTAATCGAATGAAAATGTGTTATATTTATAACTTTTTGTCATTATGTGTATTATTTTTTTTTTCAATTTGTTATAAATTTTTTGAATTCGTATTAATGTGTGTATTTTGTAATTATTTTGTCATTTATTATATGAACGAGAGCGATGAATAATTTTAGCCCTAAATTTAACGACCGTTAACCAAACTTCGTTAAATATTAACTATCATTAAGTTTTATTTCGTGACAAATAATTAATAATAATAACGTTTATATATATTAATTATTTTAACATCAACTCTCATACGTAATGTGTGCAATCCCGAAGTCTCGAGTTCGAATCCGGTCATACGTATATTAAATATATCCATAAAACCTTTCAAATTAAACCTCATTCACAGGTTAAACATCATTATACGTGTTCGTCACGATCTGAACAGGCTCCGCATTAGCCTTATGCTCCTCTTCCACCATAGTTTCAACCCAATGGAACTACCCCCATTTGAACCTAGAACATCATCATTATCCACCGACTTAAAAGCATCAAACGGGTTCGAAGTTCTTGCCTCTTGTCTAGTTGTTTCAGGATTATTCTTCGTACCACTTGTGTTAGCACCATTCTTCTTTGAAACAGGTTTATATACCCGTTTAGTTTACCTAAACTGAAATTTAGGACCCATATTAATGGCACACACTGCTCTTTTAGAAGCATGTTGAAAACCATCATTATTCTTGCTATTTTGCTTCTTGGTTCATCAACAAGACGCTTTAAACATGTCTCGTCGTCATGACCAAAGACAATACACACTCCACACCTTGGTAGTTCCCATTCGTATTTCACTCTAACCGTGTGAAGCACATCATCCTCACCTTCCAAATTCGGAATAGCAATAACCATGTTTTCCTTAAGCTCTCGATCAACTCTAATATCAATTAACGTGCGCATAATTCAAATTCCCCTATGATTGCATGCACATAGTACTAGTGTAAGAATCAAGCATAATCGTATTACCAAGTCTAGTAGCTATAGCACTCAATCCGTCCTCAGTAAAGGCCACAATTGGAATATCGTGTATTTTAGCCCAAACCGGAATCGAACACAAGTCTTCTTTCAACAAACTTGGATTAGGCATCCACCTTTTCAATAAAATAGGAATGGATCGAATAAACCATGCTCCGATCCATTCTCCAACACTCAATTCATACCCTCAATCGAAGAAAACATGAAAAAGAAAAGACCTTTCGAGTTCATCATTGCACGAATAATACCATATTTCTTCCATGCATTCCTCACGTAATTCTGAACAACCGGAAATGCAACTCTCTTGCCCATAAAGTAACTATACAAGCTGAATTCAAAACGCGAATGAACTTCCAAAACAGATGACAAAAGAATTTGAACTCTAGCCATGACGTTAGAGGGCCGGGTTTGCTCGAATCAAAGATCTAAAATTAACCTTATGATTAATTGATTTATTATTTATCACACTAGCAAAGGGGTTGTTTGTATAGCATGTTCTAACACGACATTAATACCATTTCCTTCACTAATAAGTATTTTATTTTATGATTACTAACTACATATAATTTATACTTACATATCTTACAAATTATTAAAAAGCATTTTTGTAAGGATTTTACTAATATATAACAACCGAGGTTTGATACCATAGTATTTATAGGTTGAAAGAAGTCAATCCGTCACATTTTTTTTAAATGCAAATTAGATAGTGGATTTTATACAACTCAAAGATTATTTGTTGTTCCATATCCTTAATATCCATCAACTGATATCTTAAATTTTGTTCCTCTTGAGTTAAAATAAATATGACTAATCATATCATCTCAGTGTGAGAATATTCATGTTCAATCATCTCAATGTGATAGGAACCTAATCCATTGATATTGTGCCACTACATTTTAGAACAGTTATCATAAAAAAATGTTTTTAACCATTATGAGTATATCATCATTATACTTGATCTCATGCAGGATGTTTTCTTCCCACCTTTAGTTGGATTCCTAATCAATTACATATAAATCCAGAGAAATGATAGAACCACAAAAGAACTTCCACAAAAACTTTTACAAAATGAGGTGTCATTTCATGATTGGTGCATTTTTCTATACTTTCTCTCTTCTCTCTAATAAAACCAATCAAAAAATGACATCTCATTTTGTAAGAGTTTTTGTGAACGTTTTTTTGTGGTTCTATTATTTCTTCATAAATCCAAATTGGGGTATTATTTAGTCAATGTTGTCCATCGCTTTAAACTATTTTAGCATAAATATCCTATTTTTTTTTTGGGTAAACAGCATAAATATCCTATTGCTACACACTGTCAAACAGTTATATAGTTTTGGAACTTTGGTAGAGACCATAAATAGCAAGTTTGAATATCAACAAATTGTGAGTATAACGATTATATATTGGTCGCAACAACATGTACTGTAGAGGCACCCTACTAGTTATATATAAATATAAACGAGTTGGGCTACGGCCGCCGCGTTGCGGCGAGGCTACGGCTAGGTGTTTGCTATAGATTTCGACCCTTTCCAGTGTAAAAATGTCGCTAAAATTGTTTATAGTCAGTATACAACAAACTTGTCAAACGTCGTAAATATACATGGGCTACAGCTCACACCAATATGAAGAGATGCAATGCATATAAGTGTGAACCTCATATTATACTAATCTGTACGAAATGAATTCGGCATCACAAAGCAAGAATACGTACTCATTCAACTAATTAATAAGCAAGTTTCAACTTATAAGTACTTATACTCCAGTTACAACTCACAACTTGTTTATTAATGGTTACATATCAGATGAGTTATCTGTATATGGCTAACTTGTAAGCTGCAGCCTATTGTTGCGTGTGTGGTTGCCCCAATTATTCGTGTAGCCGGTGTTTGCGTTATTCTAATTCTTTTGCAAGCGTGATGATCAAACTTGGTTGGTAGTCAGTAACATATCCATCACTATTAAAACACAATTCCAAACATCCTCTTAACAAAAGATTAAATGATACAACAGAGAAATAACACTCGTGTCAAAATAAGGTTAATTAAAGAAACCGTAACTAACCTCTGGAATTAAACTCGTTTGAAAATGTCAATGTCTTCTTCCTTCCACCCTCCACTCCTGTTGCTCGACTCATCTTTGCTACTTATCTTATTCTTAACAAATGGTCACCCACTCGTGACATAGAGTCCATCATCAAATGCTGATATCGTTGAAAATAATTATGAGTTTACCCTTTTCGTTAGAAACCCCTTCTACATACTACTTAAACCCAATTTATATTAACACAGTCTAAAAATGGCAAAATCATTCAAGCTGCTCTAATTTGAACCTAAGAAAAGAAACAGTGTTTTCATTTATAAAAATCATCAAAGTTATTAGTAAAATAGTAGTTATATTTGTATACTGAAGGTGAACTTACGCACAACGATCCCGATCCGTACACTCGATTATGTTCAGATGAAGTGAGTTCCTAGCAACGTATGTTTGCAATACATTATACACATATCCACCGCTCATATTTAGTTCACGGTTCCTATCGCGGTTACCAATGTGCATCGACACGGAAAAACACATATTCAGTTTACAAACAAACCTAATAAGTCGTGATTCCTTTCTTACTTTTCTGCTTCTACTTTCATTTGGTAATACATCGGAGCCAGTCTTTACAGTTGCATTACCTAATTATTGAACCTTAATCTCGAAAAGTGAAATAAGATTCAGATGATCATGTTTTGTACAGTTCTTTTGAAGCATCCTTTCAATTATAACAAAAGTGGGTCTGAAATACATAGTAAATCAACATATAACTAAAACTAATACAACTATTGAACTAATTGTAAACAAACTGCAACAGGAACTTACTTGATACCAATATCAATGTGCTCCTGAATACGAAAACGAAAGCAGCAGTCGTCACTGAAATTGCGTCTGAAAAGCTCTTATTCCTTAAAGTTCAAACTAACTTTCCAAAAGCTGTGTGGCCTTATCTCCCCTAACAGTGACGTTGCTCTAGGAGTAGTGCGCGTGCCTGCAAAGAAACACCGACAAAGAGCCAACGAAATTAGCAGAAGGGATCTGGCAGCGCAGCATGAAAATAAAAAACACCAAGCATGACAGCAACAAAAGAATGTAAAGTCAATAAATGTGAAACGCACGTGCATACGCGGCGGACCTGGGCGCTAGCACGGCTGGCTGAATGGACACGTTAACGCCAATATTCGGATCAGCTGCAGACACGACAGCAAAAAAGAAAAAGCAAAAAGAGCATTAGACGGACTGACAGCAAGTACGGATTACAGATAGAGAGACGCAGGGAAACTCACCCACAGGCAAAACATCGGCCGCAAAATTATGAGCATCCGAGTAGCACACGCTAAAACAAAGAAGAACAGAAACAAATGAGCACATCCATCACGAACGGAAACAAAATAGATGATACTATAAATAAGAAAAGAGAATGGGAGCAAAGAAGCTGATGTATACACATAACAACCGATCTTCATTTGGCTGAGAAATTATGCAAGGACCACGCGACGTCCCCACTCCAGCTATAGTAAGAAAAGAAAAAAAAACATAAACACGACCGAAACCAAACCCTAAATTGCAAAACCCAATATCACTAATATCTGAATTCAACAAAAAAGAGCCAACATTTTAATTATCTTACTGCATAAATTAAACATACCGTAGATATTAAATAATTTTCCGCAAGAACGACAGCGACAATACACCACGGTCGACTTTTGACCCATACATGTTTCCTTAGAGGCTATATGTTATAAACTGAACCTGATATGACAATGGACTATTATCACTACAACTAATTTCATAAGAAACTGCCAACTCACCTGGTTAGAGGTAGCCTCAAAGGAATCCATGGCGCTCTCAATCCTTAACCTTTGAAAATGTTCCTGCAAGGAAAGGCATACACAGTACAGATCATAAGTGTTTTAAAACTCTAATACACAAACCATCCTTTTATGGGAAGTTTTTAACTGGTTTCATATTCTTTCTACTGGGAATTCACGATATACGATTATCAGTGGCGGAAGTTGACATTTCAATTCTTGATTTCATATTCTTTCTACTTTATAATAGTGTAATCAATATAAAGTAAATTGGTTTCATATTCTTTCTACTTGGCTTATTAGCAATAACAACTGTAGTTAATAGTGATAACCCAAATCAATATAAAGTCAACTTACATAGTAACGTAGAGTATCAGCTTCAATGGGTTGAAGATGCCGAGATAATAAGTTTTATACCCATCACTCGTAAAAATTGCATATGTAAACGACCAAAAAAACCCGCTTGCCAACAGATCATTAGGCTCAGATTTATGAGTGGAAAATGGTCAAAAAGGTAAGAATTCCGCCATGGCTGCAAAAAAACGCGGTTCAATGACAGCAAGTATGGTTTCACGCCATCCGGTTATTGCCGTGCCAAGTTACGGTTCAGACCTCAAATAACTAATATCATTTGACTCAGGTTGATTAGTATTCAAGAAAAGTGAATACATCCGCCATGGCTGCAAACCTTATAGGTCGCCGTGCCAAGAGACGGAGACTCACGACTTTAATCGAACCCACAAATTCATCATAGCCTATTATAACCAACAAAGGGTGGGGTAACTAAAAACTCGAGAAAAGAACGTAAGCAAACCCCAATCTACGAAATAAGAAACTCGGCCAATACAACATTCTCTTTACCAAATACTTAAATTTCATCAGCATGAATACAAATAAAGTTAAACCCGAACAAAACCACGCAAAATCAAATAAGCTAATTAGCCGGAATAATAAGTTCATCCAAACACGCCCCTAACAAAACAATAAAACCACCCTAAGCCATAAGCAAAATCAAATAAGCCAATAAGCTGTGATAATAATCAAAATCCCAAACCTAAAAACCCAATTAACATCGACATATTCAAATAGTAACTCCAAAAGATATCTATTAAAAAAAATCCACCCAGAATCATAAATAAACCCATACCTTCATCTTTTTTTCACAAATAATCAAAAACCCACAAATCAGACGAATAATCAAACACAAACAATAATTAGGGTTCATACCCTTTTTATTTTTGTAGTTGTCTTCCAGTACCTTTTTATTTTTGTTTCTTGATTATTGGTAGTTGGCTAAACACAATCAAAGGTAACAGCCTTTGTTTCTTGATTATTGGCTAAACACAATCAAAGGTAATCGAAGCAAACCCCTTCTCGTTTAGCCAACTAAAAATAATTTACCTCCAACGTATATACCTGCATCCGCTCTCTAAACACAATCGAATTTGTTTCTTGATTAACCTGTTTTGGTTTGAGTTTGCTGAGGATCTGTGGAAATGTTCTAGGATTATCGCGTCTTTATGTTAATGAGTGAGGAGGTGAACACATAGCAGGCCGGCACATTGGGCTAACTGAAATGGGCCGAGTGTACTGTTCATCGAACGACGTCGTTTTAAATGCCTTTTAATATACTGTATATAGTAATAATATATATATATATATAGTAATGAATACATATAAGATAATATGATTACAGCCTTTCCATTAAACATATAGTTTTTGACATTAAAAGTTATAAACTTTTGTAATGAACAAAAGCATCCTCAACATTCATAAAACTGGTATTTCAGATATGCACCAAAAAGTAGCATCAATGCCTAGAAAACTAAAGGCCATGAATTAATTGATTGATAACACTTTATAATAAATGCTGTTAACATAATACTCTTTCAGTAATCAATGGTAATAATTAATAAACTATAAAGTGAATTTAGTATGCTAAGATTTTATTTTTGATATAAAAACAAACATTTATCACAAGAGTTAGTTAATTATTAAAGACTTAACGGTAACTATAACTTCATAGGATATAATATAAACGGGTATCTTGCTTACTTTGACTTTAAAGGCTTTGATCTTGACTTCTAGTTGTTCCATACATCCATTGATCCATGTATTTCATGGTGTGACCAAACAGATTTCACATTGCATGTTTTCTAACAACTATTAAAATATTATTGTGATTGCCGACTTATATACATTACTTCCCGAGGGTACCAAAATTAAACTACATCAACGAAACTATATCATAGCCAAAATAATACATTTATGTTTTAATGAGCTTTTTGTTATTACCATTTTTTTTTTGCCCATGTTACACAATCGTTTTTGAACCTCGAAAATTTTGTTCACTTAAAATGAATGAAGTATTTTGACGAAGGAAGTTTGATTTGTGCAACACCGTTTTTACTTCACACACTACCAATCTTTCATAACAATGTCGTGTATCATGTATCGAGTATAAATTGTGTTTTTACAAATTATCTTTTTTTCATGAACAAAAGTTCACTAAGCGGTTTTGGCTTTATCTATTTGTTACATCTCTCCGTTTTTAAGTATGTGTAGTTACAAGTCTTGTTTATCTTTAAAAATAATATACTGATTAACAGATTTCAGTGAATACATTGTGATCTAAAGTTGTCATATCGTAATGTTTCATATGTATCTCTATTTGGATTTCTGTCCTATCGATACCGGCCCCGATTTAAAATACTTTTCCTTGCTTCTCATGAGATTGGGTAAGGGAATCAAAAGGGGTACGAGTCTTGGCTCGTGCTCACTTCAGTTAGTGCTTCATTAAGTCAGGAGAGTTGCCGGATTTATCCCTTGTGAGATGGATAATGTTAAGTGCCAAAAGGCACTCAGAATTAGAGTGTTTTTGACAATCTACACCTTTTGTGAAAATGGGAGTAATACACAGTTTATGTAAGACTAGCAGGGTACCTGCGTGTTGCAGTAGCGGGATCATGAAATAAATTTTTTAATAATGTATTTTAATTTATTATGTTCTTTTTAACAATAAATTTATCGATATCAAGAATTTCGTATAGCCCGTGCCCGTTCAGGCTCGAACCCGTTGGACTTGTCTGCTCGGGCTCGAGCCTGTTTAGTCATTTGCTCGAGGCTCAAGCCCATTTGGCAAGGTTCGCTCGGGCTCGCCATTTGGCTCGTTGTCCGTTCGGGTTTTTTTTTTTTGGGTAAAGGGGAGTAACCCTGCACCCTGGTAAAATATATTAACCAAAACACATTGAAGTACAATGGATGAGAGAGCTTGCATATTTGTATAATGTGTTTTATTATTTGTAGTAGTGAAATTTAATGCACGAATTGTGTTTAATTTGGTTGTACAATATGTTTGATAATTTGTATTTTTTATGTAAGGGGTGTTTTAATAACTGTATTAATTGTATTTATTGACCAGTTAAATAATTGACTACATTAAATGGCATTAATGTGATGTTTTGTTGTACACTATGTTTCTTGTCTTGTACGTCTGAAAATTATGTGCATTAAAGTGTTATACACTATGTTTCTTTTCTTGTAAGTTGTAGTCATTATAGTTATTAATAACATTGACCACTTTAATAACATTGATGTTGTAAGTCTGAAAATTACATCATGCTTATTTTGTTGTACACTATGCTTATTTTGTTGTAAATCGAAAATTGGTTTATCGCTATTGTACATCAGGCTTAAATGGTTGTAATTTTTGGTGAATGAATGTTTTTAATGGCATTAATGTTGTTTGATAGAATTTTGGTCTTAAAATGACACCACGCTTTATTTTGTTGTACAATATGCTTACTTTGTTGTAATTCTGAAAATTGGGTGCATTAAAGTGTTGTGAACTATGCTTAATTTTTTGTACGTTTTAAAATTAAGAGTGAGATGCTTTCATGCATTATAAGTAGTATAGAAAAGTAGCATTTACAACTTGTCTTTTCAGTCAAGTGTTTTGAAAAGATAGAGCAAAACTACGAATAAATAATAGACTGCTTTGAAAAGAAATTTAAAGCGTGATGTTAACATACCATCTAGATTGTGTAACTTTATCACAACAAAACTAATTAATATGGACCTTTGGAATGAATAAATCGTAGACTTTTACAAAAGGTAAACAGAACGTTTAAAGGACCATGCTAGCCAAAACTATAATAAGGTTTTCTACTTGTACATATTTTTGGCAACATTAATGGAATAATAGTCTAAAACACTTGATGAAATTTTAAAAAGAAGGTAAACAATAACCTTAGAATAGACTGCAAAATTCTTTTTTCTGATTGTTCGTTTTTGTTGAAACCAGTATAAACGGAAATTATTCGCAATAATCATTTGTGAGAGTGAGAGATGATTCATGTATGTAGTATGCAATAGAGATTGTTTTAGGCAAATAAACAGACCACATAAACAAAATGCTGCATTTTATTCCATTTTTTTTTTTTTTTTTTTTTTTTTTTTTTTTTTTTTTTTTTTAATGTTAACCATGATGTGAAATTAGAGCTTATTTTAATTTAGAGTAAATTACATGGTTCGTCCTTGTGGTTTACGTTGACCGACAAGTTTCGTCATTTGACCAAAAAACGTTTACCGTCCGTCCTTAAATGCAAAACGTTATGTACCGTTGGTCCCTCCTTCTAACGGCCCTTGTTAACGACCGTTAAGTCTTATCATGTAAGGGTATTTTCGTCCTTTTACATTTGTCACTTGTATCTATAAATAAAATATTTAAGAATCATGTTTGGATTGGGTCGTGTGTTCAGTTATATACCCTTCATTACCATCATCAGTAACAACAAAACCCAGAAGTCCTCTTTTAACCCAAATCATAATCATCATCAAGAACAAAAAAAAAAAATCTAACACATAACACCAAATCAAGCTCCGATTGTTGCTCCAATGCTTGACCAAATCACACGACACCCTCCAACACCACTACGACACCATCATCATGAAACCCACCATGACACCATCATCATCAACGCAAACCACAGGGACACCATCCACCACCACCAACCGACTGTCGCAAACCACTGTTACAACGCCGCCATCACCACGTCTAATCCATCAAAAATTCGTATGTGGGTAACCCAAGATGAAGTCACAAGTTTTCAGCTTCAAGATCTTATACAAGGTCTCGGGTAGGTGAATTTTTTTGTGTTTGTGTTTGTTTTTGTTTTTGATTTCCAGATCTATGATGGTTTTTGGTAAAGATCTAAAAAGATCTATTGACTTGAATATACCAAATTTGAGATCTTGAAAATACTACAGATCTGTTGGGGAAAAACCTTTATGATACCACAGATCTGTTAACTTGAAATTACCAAATTGATGGTTTTTGTTTTATCAGGAAATACAAAACGAGTGAAAATAATTTTTTTATCTACTATTTTTTTTTTTTAATGAATCTCTGGGATGGTTTTGTTTTAATGTTGCCAAAAATGATTTTAAACCACTAAACAAGTATAAAGTAAAAATTGCCCAGCCAAGAAAATAATCTTGTATATACCACTAAACAAGTACAATCTTAAAAGAATATAAAAAAATATAAATTTTAAGTAATTAATTCGTGAAAATATTGATGAGTATGATGAATAATGATAGAAATTATAGATATGAAGTTTTAAAGAGATGTGTTTGGTGTGCGTGTTTGTGCTTATGTGTTTGGTGTTTTAGTGTATGTTTTTTATCATTTATGTTTAGGTGATTCTTTATGAAATGAGAAGTGAAATTTAAAGATGAATGTATAAAGATAGTGTTTTTTTAAGGTAGTGGTTACGAAAATAATCAAAAGGTTGATGTATTGTTGGTGAAGATAAGTGAGGATGATGAAGTGAAGAGAGAAATGGTAAAAGGACAAAAATACCCTTACATTTTTAGACTTAACGATCGTTAGTGTGTTCCGTTAAAGCAAAGGACCAACGGTAGATAACGTTTGGCATTTAAGGATGGACGGTAAATCTTTTTTAGTCAAAGGACGAAACTTGTCGGTCAACGTATATCACAAGGACAAACGGTGTAATTTACTCTTTAATTTATTAGTACTATTGATCATTTAAATCCGTAAACGATCAAAAATTAACATCACGTCATCACGATATCATTTATCAATAGTCGACATCACAGTTTTATGTTAGTACTTTCATAAATTAAAATGAACCAACTTTAAGGTTTTTTAAAGCATGGTCCAATCTATAATCTAGGATGTGTATGATCAAATATATTTTTTAAAAAGTATTGGATCCATTCCAAAAATGAAATACAATGCTCATTGAACAATGGTAAGGCATATTAAATAACATATTCTTTACATATTTAAAGTACTTATTATATATTTAACAAGCTTAAAGACCCGTAGAATCACGAGGTTTTTAAAGAAATTATGTATCAAGAAATTAAGTGCGAGAATAAAGAAAGAACAATGAACGTAAACCGTATAAAATGATCTTTGAACGGAATAATAAGTTATAAGTCAATGATACTATCTATACTATATAAAATGGAAAAATGGTCAAAGTGGAAAAAGTGAAAAATGTTGAAAGTTGAATGTTGAAAACATGGTCAATGGAGAGAGAAATAAATAATATAATTAATACTCTTATTAAAACACCCCATTACTTAAAAGTACAATAATTTATTCACATTGTACACCCAATTAAAAGCACATCTACCAAATTAAAAACAACCAATTGAAACCGATACCGGGTTGACCCGTTGAAACCGATCCCGGGTTGACCTGTTGAAACCGATACCGGGTTGACCCGGGACGCTTCAAACCCGGCGGTTTTGGTTTAATTTGACATTTTTTCGACCCAACCTATCGGTTTGACTCGGTTTAAATCGAACTGTTTTTTTTATCGGAACGGTTCAACCAGTTGAACCACCCGGGTGAAATCGGTTTTCAAATTTGACAAAATTATATGAGAAATGATGAAGTAGTTGTGGAACCGTGACAATTTTTTTTGAAAGGAGAGGCCAAGTAATTGTAGTTTTTGGTTTATTTTGCTTTGACACATGTAATTTGTCATTTGTATAATGTTATATTAAAAAAATGTTGCTCTTGCACCATTTAAGGGACTAGCATATATGAATCGTCATTTAAAAGTTAATATATATTGTATAGCCCCTTGTCCGGTGTATCAATAATGTTATGTAAGTTTATTAAAATCACAAAAATAAATAGTATTGTTATCTTTAGCGATAATTATTTGTACCTCAAACAAATAGCTTTGAACAATGCATAAATATCTATACAAATTGATAGTACAAAATAATCTTATATAGTGATATCCAATTTGCAAAGTTACAATTTTAAAAGCCACACACCAAATGATAAACGTTACACATGTAAAAAATAGTTATCAATGCCTAAATTATCGACAAAAACAAGAAAAACGGTCACACATGTTGGCTATACCTCTAAACTACAATATAATATTGCCAACTACATAATACCGTTGCTTTTTGTAATGCTTGAATCTATTATTACTAAAAATCTTAATAACTTAAAACAATCATATTAGAAAATATACTCACACACTTAGATCGACTCCATATAATTTTTTAAAAAACTATATATTTATGCTGCTATGCAACCACGCATCGGAATTGTAGTTATTCGAAAACGATTCTCTAATGCTACAAATACAGTTTGTTGAAAAAAACTTATGGGTCATCGGAACTTTGCAGAAAACTAGACATAGCTGCCGCTAGGCGCGGGTACTCGTCTAGTAAACTACTATGCTTGTAAATATTTATGTAATAAACACCCATTGCCTCGTAATCTCCAATTTTGATGGTCTTGAGAAGCAAATGTACATAATGTTTGAAGATAACAATGCCGAACCTTCTTGAACACCATCGAAACTTGATGTTGAAGTTGTGGAACTCCTTTGTAGATGTCTTATGCAAAGAGCTGCTTGAAAGGTGCATGTCTTGGTGACCGGGATCCCTCTTTCCTTTTGTCATCAATGTACTTTCACCAGAAAAGTATTCTTACTTTTCATAGATAAACTCCAAAGATACACAACTGACTGAAACAACCATAAAACATTATATCTTTAAACTAAAACGGAAGGCCGGTGGACTTTTTAATACTATTTTCCGCATGGTCGGTGGAGTAAAATATTCCGTTCCACCTCATCCTTGACGGTGTGTCACCATATGGGCGCTTGCATGAACGCCACCTGTTTCCTCTGATTTTTATAGTGGTGAGATTGTTATTACCTCTTTGCAACCACCTTTTTTTCCGATTACACTTAATCGAAATATAATAGTTAGGGTTTCGGTTTTGGGCTTTTTTGGTCGGCTAATTTTGGGCTTTATGGTTGATTCATGTTCAATTTCACTTAACCGGGAGAAACCACTTTCCAGGTAGCTTCTTTTTGCGGTTACGTTTAATCGAAATAGAAGAGTTAGGGTTTCCATTTGGGGTTTTTTTGGGCTGCTGATTTTGGCCTTTATGGTTGATTCATTTTCAATTACAGTTAATTGAAAGAATCAATAAGGTATGTAAATTTAATGTTGGCTTCCTTGTATTACAGGGTGAAGGTCTTGACGGAAGAGATAGTTAAAGTCTGAGTTTTTGAGGCCTGATTGGCCTTCCATTTTAGTTTAAAGATATAATGTTGGCTTCCTTGTATTACACGATGGAGGCCTTGAGGGAAGAGATAGTTACAGTATGAGTTTTTGAGGGTTGATTGGCTTCTTACTTTTAATTGTTTTTTAGTAGGCTGAAGAAGTTATCAAGCACTTTGTAGCTGTTAACTTTTGTAATGCCTAATAGGGTAACTGAAAGGTTGTGATGATAGAATTTGAACGCGTTCAACTGGATTGGACCAAAGTTGAGATTCTCCATCATTTGTTGGCAACTTTTGAAGTTTGACCATCTTCGTTTGTGTAAGCAACTTACAAAGTTTGCAGCCACATTGGAGCAATCATCTTTATTCAGTTGTTTACGAGTCTGAGCCTAATGAAGTGCGGGGTTTACCTATTATACATTACCCAAAATACATAAGCCATGGGAATCGTGTGTTTTTTGATGGCTTTTAAATAAATGCACATTTGTTGTATTGGAAGTTCAATGACGTTGTGTCTTGCTAAAAAAATTATTATGGCGCGTGGAACACGTTGCCATTTTAGGTTGCTAATCATGATTAAGAAATTAAGGGCGATTAAGAACTTCTGAAAATGTTGCATTGAGTTACTGATTTCAATACCAATCGTGGTTAGTTTCGCCGAGGGGTTTTGAGTATCACGTTAAAGATTCTTGGCCTGCGCCTTTTTAGCTGTGTATAAACTGTTCATACATACGAGATGTCGTCATACTCACGACAGATCTGAGCATTAGTGTAGGATATTGGTTTTCACATACACATCAAACCATAGCACAAAGTAGGCGTATAAGTGGAATTCTAGAGAGAAAAAGTTAGAGGTTTAGGGAACTTAGTGAGAGAAAGAAAATTCTTATTATGAGCTCCAACTCTCTACCTTGGGAGGTAGAGAGTATTTATAGTCTTACATAAAACGCCACACAACGGCGTGGATCGGGCATACAGTGGGTAAAGACCCGTCCGTCCTCCACGGTGTTACTTAACAAAATACTACTTAACTAAATATAACTATGACTACGAGCATTCTAACGATTACATATACTTGAGGTGACCGACTCTTTAATACCGGAATTTCTAATTCCTAACAATCTCCCCTAAGGGAGGTCACCTCAAACATATACTAAAATGACATTGAATACAATCGGATATTACATTAACAATTGATCTTGCATTCTTGATGTAGTACTTTGCTCGGAAGCTCGTAGTCATTGATTCCACTCATTGCATGTTTGGTTAATCCAAGTGGAGGTCTTTTAATGATCCACGTGATAATAATGTTGAGCCAGCTTTTGAGATCATCATCTAATAGAAAATCTCGGATACATCCATTGTGGTGTTGGTATTATGTGATGTTGTGACTTTCGGACCGACATGCTCACATTCGGGATCATGATATCTTCTCATCAGAGTAGCGGAAGCTTTAGTTGATTCATGATATTGGCGTAGCCAGAAGCATGGAGTTATAATATCAGAGTCATTGATGCACCAATCATGATTTCTTTTGATATGAATGTGTTGTGTGAGCATGCGGCTATGGATTGACCGCTCCATTCGATCAATGCAAACGCGGGGTGTACTGCATACGACAGTTAGCAATAAAGCGCACGAAAGTGTCTTTGATCACTTTCGTGAATTGAGGTACACGCCCACGGTTCCCCGCTGATCAAGATAAGTACCGCCTCGTGATCGGTATAATTCGAAGAATTTCCTTGACGAGGGTTTCGCAAATGCTCTAGCCGTTCTCAAACTGGAACGTCTCAAAGAAGACAACACGGAGTGAGTGAACCAGCGAATTTAAGTCCAGTGATTGATGAAAAGAGATTTGAAAAACAATCGTGTATTGCTCAATAGAAATTGTTTTTGCAATATAACGAAGGTTTTAATGAAAATCAATTATCAATCATAAAACACCTTTTGATTTGAAAAATTAGTACACGGTCGACGTGCTAATGAAAAGAGTTTTAAAGCACAAAGACCGGTTTTTCAAAGGTATCCGTCAATCCATAACTGAACCAGGATTGATTCAAAAGATTGAATCGCCCCATTGTTTCTGTTCAGTTGTCACATGGTTGATCTGTATAATAGATCTCACATGCCACCTACCAGGAGCTTGTTAGATGTTGGCTCGAGAAGGCTTTCCATCTTCATTGTGAGTATGTTTGCATATCACTCAGATGTTCTGGCAATACCACAAGGATAATGCGTAGGACTCAAGATATAATCTCTCTTTCCACATTGTGTGAAACAGAGAGTCTTCATTGAAAGTGTCCTAATGAGATTTATTGATGATCTCGTGGCACTAGACTCAATTTGTGCATATTTGGATCCTATATCGGAGACTAGGGAGAGGGTCTCCTCCTTCAATATCAACAATCTCTAAGAGAAAGTTGATAGATAATGCCGGTTCCCCGTGAGAATGAAACAAGTCCTTTTAAGAGGAACTTGAGTGGTTTGGAAAGTTGAAGTGCAGTGTCCACCGGGTCCATGACGCGTCTTGTCTTCAATACTGATGTTACCATCTGTAGCATATGAATTGAACCCGGTTTCTGCCCTAAGGTTGAATAAATGGAGGGCTATTTGTTTTCACCCTTTTCTCATTCAATTCTTTTTCATTCTTCAACCCCTTCATTGCTTACCGAGACTTCATAGCAAGAACCTTGTTGGGTTTATTCCATTACTAGCTCAGTCTTAGTCCGCACTCTTCCCATATCTCATTTTCTCCTTTTATCATCATACCTAAGAACTCTACACTAACTAGTGGATAGTCCTTGGGTAGATCCCTCCGGTTCTGGCGGATCATGGGAACACATACCTAACCTTATCATCCTTATATCACCATACATAATGTAAAGTTGGTCGGTCTTTTTGGTATTGTTCATCCGCCATAGGAACCAATTGAAAACCATTTGAAAATCAATCCAGATACTTATGATATTTTATCAAAGCATTTTGTACCAATTGTTTTGATATTTTTAGAAGAAGAACTCCCCTCAACATGTGAATCAAGTATTTGAAATAGTTTTCCACACGGAGGCAAGAGAAAGAATTAACTTCTTTGATTACCATTTTAAAAAATATCAACATCACTTCCCTAATCGAATCAAGTAGATAAAGCATTTTGGGGAAGGATGAGGTTTTCATGATTTTGCTCCCCTCAATATGTGCCTCGAGATTTGAAAAGAGTTTTGCACATACTAGAGGGAACTGCACTTGAGATAAGTTATTACGTTTCAAATCATAGGTTTAAGATAGATGCTCCCCCTCAACATGTGCATGGAAAATTTGAAATCGTTTGTCATATGTGGGAAGGAGAGCTTGTACATCCTTATAAAACCATTTACCGAATTATCAGTTTAAATCCAATTTAAATCACACATTCTCCCGATCACAATTATCAAATCATTTGAGATTTGTGATCTCTTATAGATTTAAATTGATTTTGAAAGCTTTTGAGGAGAATTGTGACTTGATTATGAAAGCGTTTTAACCGATAATGATCGGATTTTAAGACTTTAAACTCCATTGATAAAACATGCATGAATATCTTTTGAAAACAATTGAATGCCAAATAACTTTTTAATTTAATTGAAATCATTCTCCCTCAATCAATGACATAGGTTGTTGATTGAGAGATTGATATTTTGACAAATAAGTCCGGATGATTATCAAAAATAGAGACTGAGTTATTTTTCAAAGCAGTTAGTTTTCGGCAGATAAATGTTTAAAGAACATGGAATTTTGAAAACATGATAAAGTATGGCTCTGTTCTTTCTTTGAAAAAGCGGTTACTCACCTGAAATGACAATAAACCATAGTTTCTCTTTCTCCCAAAAATAAATTTTTTTTTTTTTTTTTTTTTGGAATTTGAACAACATCTAAAGTCCCGTGTCATTCTTTGAATGACAGCACAAAGACCGTAGATATTATCGAACCGAGAAAACGCATGACAAAATGACAATATTTTTGAAGATTTTTCGAATTTTTCGATTTTTATGGTTTTTAAAGGTTTTATAATTTTGTATTTTGATTTTCGAATAGATATATACAAGAGATAGATGAAGATAGACCTTTACTCCTCGTCTTCCTCCTGAAGACGTTTGAGTGTTTCGGGTTGAAGACTTTTCAAGCCAAGACGTGGAAGAATAAACTCAAAACGTTCTCTTGGAAGAGCTTTGGTGAAGATGTACGCTAACCGATATTCGACCTCACAAAATAGAGTTCCACCACACCTTTTCCACTTGTTCCCTGATGAAATGATGTCGAATGTCGATATGCTTTGCTCTTGAGTGTTGAACGTTGTTGCATGAGAGAGCAATAGCACTTTTATTATCACAATACAGAGGGATTTTGTTGAATTCAAAGCCATAGTCAGATAATTGAGATCTCATCCATAAGACTTGAGCACAACAAGATGACATGGCTATGTATTCAGCCTCTGTAGAGGAAATAGAAGTACTCATTTGCTTCTTTGAAGACCACCTCACAAGCTTATCACCCAAAAACTGAGCACCTCCAGATGTACTTCGACGAGTATCTTGACACCGCATGATCGGCATCTGCATAGGCGTTAGTGACATACCAGTGTCCTTCGGGTACCAAAGTCCCATATTGATGGTTCCTTGGAGATACCGAAAACCCGTTTAACCGCTTCAAGGTGCTTTTAGTAGGCTTAGCCGGTATCTAGCACACATGCAAACAAACAAGATGTCCGGTCTACTAGCAGTGAGGTACATCAGGGATCCAATCATACTACGATATTTTGTTTGGTCAATCATGATCCCCGAGTGGTCCTCATCTAGTTTGGTTCGATCAATCATGGGAGTGTCAACAGGTCACTTGAATCAAATCCAAATTTCTTTAAGATCTCAGTTGCATATTTAGATTGATTTATGAAAATGCCTCCGGGACTTTGTGAAATTTGTAATCCCAAGAAAATGACATTTGTCCCATCATTGACATTTGAAATTTTGAACTCATTTCATTAGAAAACGATCACATTCCATTGGGTCTGTCGAGGCAAAAATAATATCATCAACATAAATTTGAACATGAATTAAATGTTTGCCTGACTTCCTGGTGAACAATGTTGGATCAATTGCTCCTTTGCTAAATCCGGTTGATAGAAGAAACTTTGACAGTGTATCATACCATGCCCTTGGAGCTTGCTTTAAACCGTAAAGGGCCTTCTTCAAACGATAAACGTGAGTAGGATGCTCTTGATTTACAAATCCTTCAGGTTGGCCGACGTAGACGACTTCTTTAAGATCTCCGTTCAGAATGCCGCTTTACGTCCATTTGATAGACTACCATGTTCTTACTTGCAAATTAGCCAAAAGATTCTAATTGCCTCGATTCGAGCAACTAGAGCAAAAGATTCTTCAAAGTCTATACCCTCCTCTTGACGGTATCCTTTAGCAACTAATCGAGCCTTGTTCTTCAACACATCACCATGCTCATCAAGTTTCACTTTGAAGATCCATTTTAGAGCAATAATCATAGCACAACTGGAGCGGTACTAACTCCCATTTATCAAGTCGATCAAACTCATGAATTTCATCTTGCATAGCATTGAACCAGCTATCTTCATTCATGGCGGTTTTAACATCTTTTGGTTCGATCTTAGAGAGTACGGAGTTGAAGAAGCACCATAAGGCATCGGTTGCAAGTTGTTTCCGTGTGGATACTTGGACGAGAGGGATTACCAATGATGTTGTCTAATGGATGATCGTGAGTCCATTTTCTGAGGTGATCATGTGGTAGTTGTTGAGGACTGAAGTAGCGAGTTGATGTCTCCTGACGAAGATGGTTCAGATGAAGATTCAGGAGCAAATATGTTTTCAAATGGAGCATCTTCGTGAGTAGCAAAGGGATTAACTTCATCATTGATGCTAGAAACAGTTCCATGATGTACATTTGAAGAATGATGATTTGTTGATGAGACTGAAGGATCAGTGGCAGGTGCTTCTTGACTTAAAGATATTGAGACCGAGGATTGACTTCATTCACGGAATATGAGCGCCTCGTTGTAGGGATCAACACCTCATTAGTACATGGATCATAAAGTTCATCAAACATAGGATCAAACAATTTCTTTAAATCATCTTCGGATGGAGGTACATATGGAGTTTCTTGAGAAGAGTTTGGAACAAGGGATGAACCAATTGGGCTGATTTGAAGTGCGGGTCCGAGGCTGAATTGTTCAGGAGCCGTTTGACCGTCACTCATCAAACGTAACTGGAATTGTTTCCATGATGTTTCGGGTTCTTTTGTTGTAGATTCGGTATCCCTTTTGTTTGGTGCATACCCTACAAATACTCCAATGTCCGCTTTAGCTCTAAGTTTGCCTAAGTCTTGACCCTCATTAGTTGGATAGCACAATGCTCCAAACACACGAAGGAAAGAGAGATTAGGTTTTCTTTTGTGGACAAGTTCATATGGTGTCTTTCCATGAGCAAGTGTGAATCGGGAACGATTTTGTGTGTAGCATGCAAAGTGGCAATAGCTTCAGCCCAGAGAAACATTGGAACTTTTGAGTAAATCAGCATTGTTCGCTTCTACAAGAGTTCGATTTCGTCTTTCAACTACACCGCTCTGTTGAGGAGTTCGTGGAACACTTCTTTGATGGCTGATTCCAATGCTTTCATAGAATTCACTAAGTTGTTTGTTAACAAACTTCGGTTCCATTGTCCGTCCGGATAATTACGACGGTTTTGTTAAGTCGAACCTGCAAATACTGTTTGATGAGTTTGATGATGATATTCGGAGTTTCATCCTTTGTCCTTAAGAACTTGACCCAGGTGAATCTAGAGTAATCATCAACTATAACTAACACATATTTCTTCCCAAAGATATTCTCCACTCTCATTGGTCCACATAAATCCATATGAATTGTATGAAGAACTTCAGTGACAGAGTTAGTAGGTTTGGGTTTATGGGCATACTTCTTGCTTTTTCCCAATTGACATCCTGAACAAAGATGATCCTTTTCATACTTTAGTCGAGGTAAACCTACAACTAAGTCCTTTCGGGAGAGATCATTGATGGTGCCGAAGTTCAAGTGATTGAGACGTCGATGCCATAACCATGACTTTGTTTTGAAGCCTTTGACAGCAAGCAAATTGGAGAAGACTTCATCATATCTTCTATAGAGATGGTGTAAAGATTTGAACCACGAGTTCCTCTTAAAAGTTCCTTACCATCAAGTTCTCTAACAAAACAAGTATGTTTTCGGAAGGCTACTTCTAGATCGAGAATCACGAATTGACCAACGAGAACGATTATGACCAAGACCTTAAACATAGTATACTCTAGAGATAACACTATCACCAACAACATAATCACCATAACCCATAATTGCACGAAATGATCATTACCGAATCTAACTGTCCCGATGAATTTGCTCACGAAGTTCATGAGCCGCGACGGTCTCCGTCATATGCTTGGAACGACTGAGTCCGGGTACCACGGAAGCGATTTGAACGATCTGCAGGTTGAACACGACAAGAATGGATAACATGATAATTGGGATCCCCATGCAAGAATGGGTTCCACTTGGTTAGTAACAGAATGGTGGAACACCCACATCATAAAAAGAAACATCCATATCAGAAGTAGAAGCAATGGAATCATTGGGAATAGATGCAATCTTGGTGTCGTATTTGACCTATTCAAAGTATGTTCACTTCTTAAGGGAATAGTTCTACCAAGAGGCATCCATTTTCTAGTGGGCATAATCTTAGCAGTTTGAGAGCAAAACCGATTATTCTTATGGCCAAAAGGTATCCAATAATAACCTATCTTTATAAAAGTTCTTCCTGTGGGTTTCCACGGTTTTCTAACAATCTTTCGTTTTTGCCTTTTTGCCTTATTAGCATTAACAATTTTAACAGGGCATTTGACATCATTAGACAAAGCATTCACACCACATTCATGATTAGCAATGAATTCAAGCAGGACATCATTACAAGGTTTGCAAATAGTATCGAATTGAATTAATTACTGATGACGCCTAAGGCTAATAAAAGAATCAACACGATTCGTTTTATTCAACTCAAGCTTAAAGTTCCTAGATTGGTCTTCTACTCTCTTCCAATGCACATTCTTAGCTTGCAAGGTCCTATCATTCCTTGTATTGTCTTGAGACTTTGACGCTTGCTTTAATGTCACTGATTACTTCTGTAGAGGGAATGGGAACATTAGTTGGTTGATCTAATTTTTGCATTCCTGAACTTGATGTGCAAGGATCTGAAGTACTAGAAGGCACATTAGTGTATACTTTCTTAAGATGTGATTTGAGCTTTTTGCAGGCACACTAAAGTTCACTTTCTTAGCACTAACATATCCGGAATCTGAACTACTTGAAGGCACATTAGTGTTTCCTTTCTTAAGACTGGGCATAGAACGGATTTCTGCTTGGCACTAGGCATAGAACAAGGCATCACAGCTTTGCCTTTTTCACCTAAGGGTTTTGGACATGTTGCAATTACACATTCTAGCAACTCTTGAGATCGTTTGGCCCGGAGGCAAGCAAACCTAATTTCACTATCAAGAGGTTTGTTAATGAAATCCTCTTCAACAATCTCACGGAGACATTCTAGACTATCCTTAAGGTGAGCACAATAGTCATGAAAAGCATGTTCATTATTCCTAAGATGAGGAGGAATATATTTAACTGCCACAGTGTATTTGCAGTCTAAGGGTGACTTTGAGACAACATTCTTATTGAAAACAAGTGGCGTTTCCCATTTCACGACTTCTGATTCTCAATTTCCTTTTGTAAAGACGTTATTTTTCGTTGTTTTGGTCACGGGTGACTTTCATTGAATCATATAACTCTTTAAAATGTCGTTTAACTTTTTCATTTTCTTCTAGAAAACTCTCGTTTTCCTTTTGTAAGGCATCAACTAAGTTTTGAAGATGAAAAGTTTGAGAATTCGGAGAATCTAAAGGAGGAGGCATTTGGGAGCCTGTCATATTGTTCGTTTGACCCTTTAATTGAGAGATTTGGGCTTTCAACTTTCGGATCGTGTTGCAATGAGCTTGAATCTGTTCATCACGTTTGTTAATTTGAAAACTGCATCAAACTCGAGCATCGAGGATGTCTTGATATATGAGGTTTTGACATTTTCTTTAAGATGTTGATATTTTAGTTGTAAATTAAAATGCTCAACTTCTAGTTTAGAAAAATGTTTAACCAAATTGTCGTGATCATCCAGTTCAATTTTCTCGCTTTAGTTAGAATTAGTTTTTTCAAGCTCAATGACACGATCATGGGAGACTTTCATTGCAACCGATAATTCATGAAATTTGGAAGCATTAATGGAACAATTTG
Source organism: Chrysanthemum makinoi (assembly GCA_910596185.1). Lineage (NCBI taxonomy): Eukaryota > Viridiplantae > Streptophyta > Magnoliopsida > Asterales > Asteraceae > Chrysanthemum > Chrysanthemum makinoi. The sequence continues at coordinate 243,847,585 of OU343217.1, read as the reverse complement.
TAGCGGTGAAAAACACATCTTGAGCAATACATTGAAATCGGTTCTCATTTAGTGTTTGCAAGTTCTTCCTCTCAATCTCATTATATTTTAGTGCTCGCTCATAGTCACTAACTTCAACTATCATTGCATCAAATTCCTTTTCCATTCCCTTAATATCAGTTTCTATCCCTTTTTAAGACTCTCAAAGTGATCTTTTAGAAGTTTAAAGAAAGGCATGACATTCTTTCATTTGCTCAAAACCCCTTTCTCCTTCCGTAATACCAGTGGGTGTGATCCTTTTCTTGCAAGTTTTCTCAAAATCAACAAATAGTTGAAGTATAACATATTGGCTAATTAAGGTCTTGCTTTTAGTGGCAATTGTTCTAGGAACAAGATGCATTGGTGTATTAGGAGGATACACAGTCGCTCTAGGCATTTTCCAAAGAGGAGGGTTTGTTTCAACAATATTTTCACTTTTCGCTTATCTAAATCCATTTTCTAGAAAACTTGTTCGGGAGTCAACAATGTCTGAGGTTTAAACATGTTCAAGGAAATCCAGTTTTCCTTCTTGTAATCATGGGGAGTGATCTTTATTTTCTTCTCTTTACATTTAGGATCATCTAATTTCTTGTTCATCTTTTCCCTAGTGACTTCATCTGATTTCTTATCTTCCTCGATGCACTCAAGCAAACTAGGTTTCTGTCTTGGTTTAAGGATTTCATTGCCATCATAAAGAACCTTATGAGCATTTCTAGCCCTTTTAATGACCTCTAGATTTGGTTCCTTAACAAGGGGAATGCTATGCTTATCGCTTAGGACTCTATGCTTAGTGATCATGTGAGCAGTCTGAATGGTGTTCCCTTGTATGTACAACTTGTTTTCAAGTTTGTTTTTCAAAGTTTTCAGATTAGAAAAATCTTTCAAGAGTTTTGATTCCTTTGCATTAAATTCTTGCTTAAGCATTTTCACATTTTCTTGAAGTTCTTGTTTTTGCTTAGCAGTTTTAGAAAGCTTTTCTTGCAAGGAATTTAACTCTTGTTTTAATACTTCTTCTAAAATTACTTTTTATAATGATTGTACGCACTTGGTCATCCATTTCCTGCTCACGAGTGGTCAACTCAAATTTAGCACGTTGTTCATAAATAGCAACACGTTCTTTATAGGCATTTAGTTCGAATTACTGAATCATCGAGGGCACATGAAGTGTATTCATCAAAAATATAGTCATTGTTGACCGCAGGAGATGCATCACTTGGTACAACTTCACTTTCACTTTGTTTCACATATTGATCATATGGGACAACATTGATATTACCCATATTTTCAATATTTGATACAAGAGTTTCAGTTGATAGTACTTTGTCATGCATCTTTTGCACATCGGCATCATCGTATAGTTTTAGTACCTCTGAGATGAGTTTGTCTTTGGATGGGCCGGCTTGTGGTGAAGAGGAGACCTTGGGAGAAACCATTGGATAAATGCTAGCCATAAAGATTGTGTGTGCGGTAGGTCCATCATCCACATCAGAATCGTATGCATCACAATAAAGCGACTTGAAAGGCATTATGATGATTGTGACCTATCTCCTGAATAGGTTGCTCATCCACATCTGCATCATAGGTCTTGGCATTGCCCTCAGCTAGAAACAACAATTCCTCTTCATCCAAAGCGGCACCATTATCACGAGCTTGCACAAGCAGCATCTTATCTCTGAAGTAATCAGCATTCTGTGGGCGCTTTGGAGATGTGCAGTTCCTTGCAATGTGTCCCTCACCACCACAATTATAACATTTGATCGGCTTAGCTTGACCTTGATTACCATTCCTTCCTCGATTCTGATTACCAACATAACCTCTACCAGCTCCACCTCTTCCCCGATCATACTGTCTTTCCTGAACTGGTTGCACCACGATCCTCCCATCTTTAAGAGTAGCTTGATTGTGTGGGTTAGATCGCTTTATCGAGGTTGTTATTGGTGTGTGGGAGAGAATTCATGTTTTGACTAATCAGAAGAGCTAGTTGATTAATGAAATTACCCACGTGTGCATCGGCATCGCCTTGTTTGAACATAGGATCAGGAATGAGTTTGTGATTACCATTTCCCATGGGTATGACTTGTGAGGCTTTGGTTGTGATTCCGATGTTTGAGTAGAAGGCGGTTGAGTCATTAGACGAGCTTGTCTCTCCCTGGTTGGTTTTGAGCTGATTAAGAACCAATTTTTCAAACATAGCATGTCTCTCATTCTGAAGGAGGAAGGCATAGAGTTGCTCATAGTTTGTATTCTTCAATCCTTTAGTGAGCTTCACAGAGGTGACAAACTTGTGCCATTCGGGATTCATGTTGTTCACAAATTTTGAGTTCAAATGAATGTTAGGCATAGTCATTCTGATGTTCCTCATGTCATTCACCAACTTATGAAATCTCACATAGTACTCATAGACACTCTCATCCGGTTTCATCTTGAAGTGTTCAAATTCGTCATAGAGTTGTGATTCTCTGTCTTCCATAGTTAATTCGGAACCTGAGAGAAGCATCTTGACATTATCCCATACTTGCCTTTGCTTGATGTTGTGATTGATCAGCTTGTAGATGTCTTTAGGAAGACCTTGAAGAACAATGTTAGAAGCCCCGATATCGACATCGAATCTCTTTTTCTCCTTGTCATCAAGCTCATCATACATCTTTGGTCCGTCCATTCCGTAAATCAGAGTTCCATCTTCAGAAGTATCAAGTACATCTCTAGTCGTCTCAACTCGATACGGTCCTTCATCAATGGATTTGAGAATGTTGACACCATTTTCCTTTCCAAGGCATACAATCGATTCGTTGAGCCCAAGAATCGTAGTCGGTCATCAAGCATGGGTGGACGAGTATCGAACGGTTGCTTGAACATCCTCGACAGCGATGGAGATGATAGTAGAAACGTTGGTAGACATGTTAACAGATTATACGGGATTTTATAACTCTATGATTAAACCGGAAATAGATTCTTTCACGAGATTTTACTAAATCAAGAGAAAACCGTAAACAATCACCCAAGTCGCTAGAGGATAATGCACCAAGTCGCTAACACCTAATTCGCTACACCCCCAAGTAGCTAAAGTCCCAAGTCGCTAGACAAATGCAAGTCGCTAAGTAGTAACTCGCTAAGCCTCAAGTCGCTAGCAAAATTTTGGCAGCAATTCTCTACTCAAGTCGCTAAAGAGCAACTCGCTACAGACCAAGTCGCTACCACCAAGTCGCTACCGGTAGTGGAGAGTCCACTACTTGTAATGTCGCTAGGTCTAAGTCGCTAGCTCCAAACTTCGCTACAAAATTGTAAAGCAAGTCGCTACGAAGAAAGAGATCCGTATATCAAGTCGCTAGCAAGAAAACCACATAAACATCACTTTTCAATCCAAAACAACCCAACCAAGATGATTCAAGCTTACCAAATGAAAACCTAAACACTTGTGATGATTCTAAACATAAAAGTACTAACAAAATCCAAGCTTTAACACAAGAAATCAACCAAATGATGCACAAACCACTAAACTTTTTCAAACTTAAAAACCACCTAAAACCACTAGAAATCCAAAGATGTGCAAGATATGATCTAACCATGGCTCTTGATACCAATTGTAGGATATTGGTTTTCACATACACATCAAACCATAGCACAAAGTAGGCGTATAAGTGGAATTCTAGAGAGAGAAAGTTAGAGGTTTAGGGAACTTTAGTGAGAGAAAGAAAATTCTTATTATGAGCTCCAACTCTCTACCTTGGGAGGTAGAGAGTATTTATAGTCTTACATAAAACGCTACACAACGGGCTGTGGATCAGGCATACAGTGGGTAAAGACCCGTCCGTCCTCCACGGTGTTACTTAACAAAATACTACTTAACTAAATATAACTATGACTACGAGCATTCTAACGATTACATATACTTGAGGTGACCGACTCTTTAATACCGGGAATTTCTAATTCCTAACAATTAGTTACGATGATCTTTGCTAGCCATAAGAAAACTATGCGTTCGAGGCTTCCTGTTGACATTTTTAGACGGCAGCTTCATGGTAGGTTGTGTAAAAAAAATTTATGTGTGATGGTATCTTGTATGTTTTTCCTGCATATGTGCGTTTGTCTAATATAGCTAAAAATATATACTTTAACGATCTGTTTTGTATGTCTGTAGGTTGTTCGTCGGACCAAAAGTTTTGGGCAGCGCTCTAATCTAAGTCTTGCATTTCTTCGGTATCCACTTATCCTGATCAGTATTCAGTAAATGGATGTTGTGACCCGTATTCGGTCAAGAAAAACTAATCCTATTACCGGTGTACTCGGATTGCTTTTTCTTGGTCGAATACTGATCACCACTTATGATTTCCATAAGGCATCCACCAGAGCGTCTGGACTTTCATACAACATTTCAGTCCTTGTGGATATAGATATTTATTTTCAATCTGAATTTCATTGTTCTTTTTAGGATTATCAGTAGGTAGCAGTAGAATCTTATGGTTGATTCATTATCAACAGGCGACGATGACAATATGCTGACCATAGTGCATACACTTTCTTTGCGCGCATCATGGCACGGCGGTCATATCGAGTTTATGGCTGCAGCCATGGTAGTAGCCTGGTATCGCTATTGTGTACACATATCTGAGCCTCATTTGGTGTTAACATGAACGTGTTTCTGTGACTGTTACCGAAACTGTGGACCACGTGTTGAACAAGCGTACGTTCTCACGGTATTCGGTGCGTGTATCATATCTTTAAACTAAAACGGAAGGCCAGTGGACTTTTTAATACTACTTTCCGCATGGACGGTGGACTAAAATATTCCGCTCCACCTCATCCTTGACGGTGTGTCACCATATGGGGTCTTGAATGAACGCCACATGTTTCCTCTGATTTTTATAGTTTAACAGATATTTTCCAATGGCAGGCGAATTTTTTTATAATTTTCAAAGAATGGTCGATAGACTAAAATATTCCGTGA
>OU343217.1:243748440-243842522 GCA_910596185.1 Chrysanthemum makinoi | reverse complement strand
AGTGTAGAATCTCTCAATTAACAAGCTCATCAACGAAATCTTAACTTCCTTATCTTTCTTTGGGAAAAATGGATCATCATATTCTTCTTCATTCTCGGAAAAGAATCGAAGTCGGTGGGAGCAAGTTCATCGGTGAACTTCTCAAAGTAAATCGACGGATCTTGATATAACAAGTATTCAATTTCGCGTAAGTCGGCTCTAAAATCAAAGATGTCATCCTCACTTCCCGGTGGAAAAGGATCCATGCGAGCGAAGTTCATCGAACTCCTCGAGAAGTAAATCAATGGAAGAATCCTTGAGCTCGGGCCCGGGATTAAAAAGACGACTTGACTTTAGAATCTCCGTAAAGCATTTTTTCAATCAAACGAATATCTCCTTCGATATCGATGTCGGCATTATCAATTTCCGGTGAAACTGAATCACTTTTCAAATAAGCCGCAATTTCTTTTATGATAGAATCATCCTCCTCATATTGAGTATGGGAAGGGATATTTTCAGAAGAAGGAGTGGGATTGCCACTCAAAGAAAACTCGGTGTTTTTAGGAACAAGATCAATCCGATATACAGAAAGCGGAGGTGGGACAAGTGGTGTGCTCTTAGAGCTAGCATTTTCCACCACAACCGTTGTAGTCTCCTTTTCTAGTTTCTTCTTTTGCTCAGCACGTATCGTAGACAAACTCTTAACCGTGAAACGTGAAAGATTTGAATCAATTCTCGATGTCTTAGGCCCAACTTTTTGAACTACCGGAGGTTGGACGTTTTTGGTACTTCCATTATGAGTAGGAATTCCCGTCCTTTGTCACCCGTGTTACTAATTTTGGCCACATCATATTGTCTGGTAAAAGATTTAGAAGTATGGTTAACGTTAAACGTGACGGCTTCTTTTCCAACTCTTAAAGTGATTTCTCCTTCATAAACATCAATCAACGCATGGCCCGTCCTTAAGAAACATCTTCCGAGAATAAGGGGCACACGAGGGTCGGCATCGAAATCAACGACAACAAAATCTGCGGGGAAATCGAACTTCCCCACTTTAACAAAAACATCCTCGGCTATACCGATTGGTGTTGTCGTAGTTCGGTCGGCTAGCTCGAGGGTCATACATGTCGGGGTAAGTGGAGGCAATGAAAGTTTATCGTAAATTGATTTCGGCATCAAATTGATACTCAGCCAAGATCGGCCAAGGCGAGCACCAATAATTCCTTGAAAATCACACGGAATGAGGAACTTGCCGGGTCACCTAACTTTTCGGAAGTTTCTTGAGAATAACCACGAACAATTCTCATTCAAAGACGGTTTTGCCAAATCAACAATTTTCTCTTTGTTACTTAACATTCCTTTTAGTGTCGAAACAAACTTAGGAATGAGAAGAAGAGCATCCGCCGAAGCTAATTTCAAGTGAAGATCTTGAAATATCTGAAAAGAATTTTTCCATTTGAAGATTTGCTTGTTCACGTTGCTTTTGATCATTTATCCTTGACGGGTACGGAAGTGTTGTTTTCAGTTAATCTTTTCAAAGATAACCGAGCATCCTTGGGCTCGAAGACGACAACCGTGGGTTGACATTCTCGACTTTATTAGTAGGAAGCACTGGGTCCTTTGTCACCCCAGTCTCACGGTCTACCACACAAGACGGAGAAGAAGAAATAGTGGTAGGAACCGCTGGTCCATCGTAGTTTACACCACTTCGGTAGTGATAGCTTTCATGTCACCTCTCGGGTTAGGAATCGTATTACTCGGAAGAGAACCGGAACCCAAGGGTTGAGAATAAGAAGTAGAAGGTTGATTGGCTTGAAAGTAACTAGCCATCATATCCCTAATTTCTCTCATATTCCGCTTGTTATTCGAACTTCCATATCTCTTTTGAAATCATTCCTAATGCCGTAATTTGAGTTTGCAAATTTTAATGATGCTATCGTAATTCTTCATGTAAGACAGATCTCATTGTTTGAAATAGCTTGGTGAGGTGATTGATATTGTTGTTGAGGAGGAGGTGTTTGTTGATAAACTTGAGGTGGAGGAGCTTGGTAGTTTTGATTACCATGATTGAGATTGGCTCCTCGGTTTTGATTGTAAGATTGGTTCTGATAACGGTTTTGGTTTTGTTGAGGAACGGGTGCAAAACCAGGTGGTCCCATTTGGTTGGCACGGTATCCTTGGTTCTGATTTTGAACCTGATTAGCAGATGCTACGGAAGCATTTCGGAGATCGCCATCGGTGGCTTGACAATTATAATATGGATGAGGACCACCGCAAATAACACATGTTTCAAGAACGGCTTTGACGGATTCGGATTTATGAATCTTAAACTCTCTCATCATAGAATTAATAGCATCAGTCAGCCCACTTAACTCACTTTTCAAACCGTAATTATCATTAGTAGTGATTTTAGAAACAACCGGACGGTTGCCTAGATCGAAGAAACTTTTGACTTATTTTCGATAATCGTTCTAATATCGGTGGGCATACGACTCAAGATGTTACCACCGCGGCCGCAAGCGTTTAATCTTGATCGGACTGGCCAAGTAAGAGCATTATAGAACGCGATCAATGATGAAGATCGGTAAAACCGTGATTGGGGGCATTTCGTAAAGTTCCTTGAATCTATCCCATGCTTCTCCAAACTCTCCAAATTTTTGTTGAAAATTTATGATTTGATTTCGTAACATTGTTATTTTCGAAGGAGGAAAGAATTGATTCACAAACTTTTTAGAAAGATCTTCCCATGTTGTGATTGATTGAGGGGGTATTTTTCGAGCCAAGTCCGGCTGCCCTCAAGGAAAATGGAAACAATCTCAACTTAATTGACTTGCATGACGCCAAAGTTAATCGTAGAAGCAACTTGATTAAACCAACGGAGGTGTGCATGGGGCTCCTCATGATCTAAACCACAAAAAGGTTTATTAGACACCAATTGTATTAGATTTTTTTTTAGTTCAAAATTTTCGTGTCAAGTGGTGGAAGTACCATAGCATCACCGTAGCCGCTCTACGGAGCTTGAAGTAACTCGCTCATCGCTCGAGTGTCTCCGCCATGACGGGTTCTTCTTCAACGATAGTACGTAACTCGGGTACGCCTATTCTCTCGATACGCCACGTCGTGATTGAGAGCGAGAAAAGCATGCACTTAAAAACCAAGTCAAAAAAAAAAGACCGGTATTCGAAAACACGTTGAACTTAAACCAATAATCCCAAGTGAATAAATCACCTCTACAAGTCAAACGCAAGTTTAGCGGAGGAGAAGCTTTGTAGGTCGTACGAAGCTTATTAAAACCCGCTTCTTTACAAACCGCAATTTAATGTCGCCGCCCTTATACCCACCACACACGCTTTGTTTATCCGATAGAAGTAAATCAATTCACAAGCGACACAAAGGCAAGTTTTTGATCTTTAGTTCGGGAACTTATAATGATAACACCTCCGTGGAGAATGTTATATAATTGGTGTCTTCTATTTATTAGCAAAAACACAAGAGAAAATCTTTTGTATATATATTTTAATATGATATATATATATACAAAAGAAAAAGGAAAATATTTTTTAACTTTTTTATTTTATAGAAAAATAGTAACTTCAATTAATGAAGGATCTCGAGTCACTAATCGTCAAACCTCAAACGATATTGTCGTGACACAACCTCCCGCATAAGGCGCCAAAATTTGATTCGTGCCCGAAACGCAAACTTAACTCCACACAAGCTAGCCACTTATGAATGACTAACCGTAAGAAGCTTAAAACGGCTCTAATCGATTTGATAATGAAGGCTTAAGGGTTATGTGTGTGGATAAATCCTCAATATCAATATCAAAAATAATCACGAAGATAGATTCAAATTCTCTTAGGACAAAGAATAATAAATCAAATCCCGCGGTGTGATCGTGTGTACGGATTAGTCAACCCGAATCGCTTTCCCAACGAAGTGAATTGCCAACGTGTTCTTGGTTTGGAATTTAATGCTCGATGTTTTGATTTGTTTGATTTTGATTATTAAACTACGGAATAGGGAAAGTAATTAAGGGAATCTATTATACGGAAATCCTAAGTGCGATTAAACTAAAACGTAATTAATAAACGTAAATTAAAATGCAACTACGCCTAAATTATAACCTAAAATGCCTAAAAGTACTTTTACTCTAGAAATGATATGTAAAAACTAATTTAGAATTAAAACTATTATTTTTAATTTTTCTGATTTTATTTAAATTAAAAAACTAATTTTAACTATTTAATCTAAATTAAATTCTAAAAATTATGAAATTTAAGGAGAAAAACATGAAAATATTTTCTAAAAATCTAAAATACCATAAGAGACTTTTAAAAACTATTTTTTTGTATTTTTTTAGATTAATTTCCTATTTTCTACTAATTTAAAACTAATTTAATCTAATTTAAATTGTGAAAAATACAAAATAAAAGGGGAAAAATATGGAAAAATCTTTTTATGCTTTTTATATTTTTCTTAAACTGAGAAAAATGAAAAATTATTTTTTGGAACTTTTTCTCAATTAATTGCAATTAAAGCTAATTAAAATGATTAAAAACTAGTTTAAATCTAGAAAAATAGCAAACAATGACCAAAATTAATGAAAAATTCAGGGAAATGCTAAAATGCTATTCCGATCCTAGGAAAAATGTCAAAAATGATGATTATGTGGAGAAATAAGGGTCGCAGTGTAAATGGATACCAAATAAGCACTTATAAATAAGCAAACAGCCACAATAAGCCACCAAACTTCTCAAACCCTAAAAATGATACTCAAATAAGCTAATATAAGCTAAATCCAACTACTCCTAACCTCTGATAAGCAGCTTGACAACTTAATTAGTTAAGCGATTTTAGCGTAACAACGTATCTCCAATTTTGAGCTATGCACTAGCTTATCCAGAAATCTTTAGCCAAAAACAGATATTGAGTCTTAAAGACCACCTAGTGGACTACACCTAAGCCAAAAATCAGACCCTACAATGCTTTATTGAACCCTCAGGCACACCAAGTAAAGTTCTCGCAAAAACCAACTTGGTACATTTTGACTTTTTGAAATGTGATTTAAAAGTTGACTTTTGTGAGATTCCAATGCAAATTTAGGACTGATCTTGATGAAATATGATGTGATGCACACGCGCCTTAACTATTGAGAAATGAGTAACAGATATTCCAACAAAGGAAGTCGACAAGACAGTACTAGATCATTTTGACTTTTAGAAAAATTCTAGCAAACTCTTGTTGAAACAATGTTACTGGTGATATTAGAGATAAATGCAACAAAAATATTTTACCAAGACAATCTTAAACTCAGATTTATTGGACAACCAAACACTCCTAATGACTTATTGCTAATCAATATAAGCTAAAACAACAACTTAAACCTACTCACCCATCAAAACAGATTTAAAATGCCTAAATAGAGCTAGTGAGACAACAAATAACAAGACTTGATCAGATCTAAGAGTTATGACTAATGCTACTATTTATAAGCTAAATATGAAATGAGAACTAGCACTTACAAGAGGTCCTTAGCCACAATGGCTTGCAAACCAGAACAAGGACCACTAATCCTAACCTATTCAACCCATATCCATCATCTAAATCAAACCATCACCATTTCTGAACCATATTCACCAAAACAGTTGACTTTTGTTGACTTGAGTATTTTGTGAATGTGAGTGAATGAGGGTGCAAGATAAGCTCACAAAAGCTACAAAAAGCTTAAATGAACCTACTCCATTATTCCATTAATGCTTATTGATCACTTAAAATAGATTTGCAAGATAAAAGGTGAAAACTTGAACTTTTATTAATACTAAACTTTGATACAAGAACTTGAGAAATACAATGAAAACTTAAGAAAACATTTTAAGAAACTAACAAAATGAAATGATAATAAGCTTAAATGAAAAACTAAGGATTGCACGATTTGTATGTTGAGCCAAGGGGTCCTTAAATAGCCTTGAGGAGGTCTTGGGATGCCCTTGAGAAGATCCTAGAAGTAATCTCGAGCCACTCAATCACCATTGTCACCCAGCCAATCAGATTACACCATATAGCTCAATGAGGTGTTTTGTCCAATGAAATTGCTTGAATTGGCCACGTGGTCACTCTTATCTTGACAAGTCAGGTGGGATAAGGTTTAGGCTAGATTCTTAGTACCAAGTTTGGTGTTTGGGATTGGGGATATGGTGGTGTACGGGGTGGTGTTTGGATGGGGAAGACAAGTTTCTGAAAAGGGCGCCTTTGGGTATTGTTTATAATATCTTTAAAATGTTTGGACGTGTTGTGGTCTTTTGACCGTAAGTATAGCAGGATGGGTTTATTTCGGTAGATAGCGTACCGTTGTGGGATTACCGATATTGGTTTTTGTTTTGGGCCAAGAGTTGCCAATGAATTGATTGATTTTGAGTTGGATAATGGATAGTGTAACCTCTGAGACTTGACTTGATTATTAACTAGTGAGTAATATTAGACCAATGTTGTCAAATCTGAATCTCAAGGACCAAACATGTAAATTGAAAGTATCTTCCAAGGACCAACTTGACAATCTTCAATAGAACAGGACTGAATTTGCAATTTTGATTCTTAAGGGCCATTTCGACAAATGCTGATACTGAGGGACTATTTCTATATTTCTTCAAACTTTGATCAAATCTTCACAAATCATCCTCAGAGATTAGAAATCGTCAAAAATGCATAATCGACCTTCCGCTCAGCTTAAGCTCTCTTAATCTCTCGTGCTCGGATTTACGCCCGATGGTCCTTTTTATGTTTTACATATCCGTACCTGCACAAGCACAAACTCAAGAAAACCACAAATATTAGCAATAAACCGCTCTTTCTTGGTTATTTTGGGTCTATTTTGATAATGAAAAGGTATGTGTTTTAGCATACCAATGCATTTTACTTTTCAAGTCCCTATTAATCGCATCACATTCTTCCACTATGGTTTGTTGGTCTTGTATTAAACAGCAAAATCGATGGAGTTAAAGTTCGCTGTTCAACGAGTCACAACATGATCATTACCGAGATCCTCAAGTATAACCACGGAGTCAATTTGATTATCAAGGGAAACCGTTTGGTCATCTTGATCATCAAATATAACGACGGGTTCAGTTGAAAATCGCCGGAATGAGATGTGGATCTACTCATTTGAACATTCTCGAGCCTTGCCTATCCGTATGTTGGCAGAGATATTAGATTAGAGATGAATATGGTTTGTTCGGGTACCTGGTATCGCTTTTCATCAGTGTCATACACTGGCCTTGTCACTCATGTGTAACTCATGCATATTAGCCATCAACATACTGCATTGGCTTTGCAAATCCTCCATATCATCATCCGAAGTAAGATTTGCCATAAAGCTCGTTCTTTGTCCGTGAGAGTTCCACCGCCTTCATCCTTAAGAGCCAAAAGAAGAGCCTCTTTGTGATAAGCACTGCCCCTTGTCTTCAGCTTTGGGCATGCATAGCCGTGTCCCTTCTCACAGTTGCCAGCATCAAGACCATTCAACCTAGTTTGAGCATTTCCCCTGCTCCACCACTTGAGCTCTATTGTTATTCCTACCCACAACATTAAACCCTGACCACCGCCTCCCATCCTGACTCACTCATAACCACATTCTCAACTTCAACTGCCCATTGTTCACAAATGCCTTGATTCCTTGTGTTAGATGAGGAACGTAATACGTTGTTGGATTTGTTGGTATAACGGCAAAGGCATTAGCAATCATAGCAAATCCTTGTTGCGTTGTTTCAACGGACAGATTCCCTCATTAGTTTCACCGAAAGTGCTTGAGCATTGTTGTTGTTGTATGGAACCAATTGAGTTTGTTGAGATGGAGGCCGAATGATCATATGGTGTGATTGTGCAACCAGTTGAGTTGGGCCGGGTTGAGGAGAATAACCGCTTTGGCATAAGTAAGGCAAGTTGTTGATTTTCCGATGTGTCGTGGAGCAATTGAGCACGGAGAATCCTTTCCTATCAACTCTCTTTTCATGAGGCTTCAAGTAATCGTGACAACAATCCATATGTGTAGAATGATGCATATTCTTCGCTGACGGAGAAAAATGACATACTTCTCCCTTCTGACCAAGACTACTCAGAACTTAGTACACCGAATTGTGGCATGTCGATGTTGTGTTTATCCAAATCATTGATGATGTCCTAAAATGATTATGATAAGACTCTAGTGTCTCTCCAGTTCAATCATGAAGGTCATAAGCCAAGTAAATTTTGGATTCCAAATCCTCCCGATTGAGTACAGATCCTTCCATAAGAAGATGAATATGATCCATCCTTTCGCGTCTTTTGAGCATCAACACTTCCAAGAATTGGGTTAGGTAATCCTAAGAGGATATATTGCATTGCAAGTTCATCGGCTTCATAGTGTAGAAGTTCCTCTGCATTTAGGTCGGCAACAAGAGTAATGCTAGATTGTTCATCTCTTGGTGGATTAGCATTTGGATCACGGGTACGAGCAATGTAGGCATTTGAAATGGACCTTCCAAGATAACCTTCTTTAAGAACTTTCCATGTGGATTCTTCCATCACAAACCTAAAGAACCTTATCACCCATTGATCGTAGTTCCTCAGAGTGAGCATTGATGTCTATCAAGTGATCCAAACTCATGAATTGATTGTTGGTCGCTTAAAGTTACACGATCTTGCAAAACCAAGTGGGTTCCTTCATAGTGTTCCTTGATGGATGTTGATTGAATTCATTTGTGTAGGATTGAACTTGAAGACTCGTGGTGGTTGAATCATTTGAGGTTGTGGGATTGCGAAGTTGGGAGTATGTTGTTGATTAAATTGTTGTTGATAAATTGCTTGTTGTTGATTCCATTGTTGATGTTGTGGAGTTAGTTGTTGTTGACGCTGGAATAAGTGTAAGGGAAATAGTTAGAGTATGGTGGTTGTGACATGTTGAAAACTTGTGTTGGTAAAAAATAGATCTTTGTAGTCCAATGAACCTTGTTGATGAAGTGTCCTTAGGGCGAGAAATCACAATAAACCAAGTGAGACTTATGTGCTGTAAAACACCAAAGTTACGCGTAACAATCACTAGTTACGCCAGAGATTTAGCTTACGCTAGTAGGGAAAAAGACGCTAAAGTTATGAGACACAAAGTTGTATGTGAGAAAGTTAGGCATAGGATTACCTGGTGCGTAAGACCAGGCTTATGCGTAAGATGAATCTTATGCGTAGGATTTCTACTGCAGCTTCTGCTTTATGCGTAAGTTTAGGGTTTTATCCCAAATGATCTTTTTACACTATCACAGCAAGTAAAAAGATATCCAAGTCGACGTATTTCGTGTTTATCCAAGCAAGAAAACACCGAGTAAAACCAATTTAAACTAAAGATCAAGCCAAGGATAAAGTTACGCCAAAAATAGGGTTTTAAATGCCGAGCTTACTCGTAAAAGTGATTTTGCCCAAAGTTGCGTCTAAAACCATTTTTGTTATGGAATAGCTTCAATATCACCAAAATACAAAGTGTAAACTTGATGAAGTGAAAACGGGCTAACAACAAAGTTACGCCAAGAACGCCACCTACTAACAAAAATAAGCTTTAAAACGTGAATCCACGCCAGAAGTTTGAAACTTTGCTAAAAATGCTTATTTTAACACCTTAAAACTGAAAGTACAAGAATCTTGATTACAAAGTGTAAAAAATCGCTTTTTGCTTAACCAAAGTTCTCAAGTATCTTTACTGCAAGTCCAAAAAACTTACTTCAAAAACAATAACGATTCACCCAACTAGTTGGCGATTGATACCACTGATAGGTCACTAGTTTTACAACACAAGCTTCAATGAAAGAGATAGAGAGGCGATTGAACAATACACACACAAACACACACATATAAACTATGATGGTTAGCGAGAGTGTAAAGAAATGCATTGAACAAACAACCCTCAAGCTGAGGGTTATACAAGAGTATTTATAGTAAAGAGCTAGGGCAAACACTCTAATCCTTCCCTTTCTTCCTTATTGGACATGGCCCAAGCTTATTGGCCTTTTACATAAGCTAGACCTTAAACAAACATAAAGGCCATAATAAGCTACCTATTACATATGAGAAATTAACACTTGAATAAAGGTTTAGGAGTGATTCCAACACGCGAGCTAACTAGTATAGTAAATTCTAGAAATGAGAACTGAACTGAACATAACGGTGATGGACGGTTTAATTGAGTCCGGTTCTTGAATTTTGCCATTCTGGGAGAACTTTGCAAATCTCTATTATTATTGAATAAAGGATTATTTACTAAAATCAGCTAACTCCACCTGATTGATGTACTTATGCAACATGGCCTTTAACACTACTACAAAAATGGTCTTTTAGACCTTCTTATAAAGACCCTTTATGACATCAATCTTTATTAAGTATGTTGTATACATTGCAGGTCTTGAGAGAGTCCATGGGTTCACTTTTGGAATAACCCGGATGAGATAAAATAAGAAGATGGTTGGACTTCGTGAGAAAGACTTGTCAAGGTATGAATTTAAAGGCCTTGTTTAAATTTATTGTTGTAACACATATGCAAATGTTATTGTATAGTTCATCTTTCGGGGTGATATTATAGGATCGATCTTGCTATACCTTCACCTTCCTTCAAGATTACGTGTTTGCAGGGACGTTGTTCTTTATAGGATCTTCCGCCAAGAGTGGTTGGGCGAAAAGCGGTGAACAATATGGTGCCCCATTTGTTGAGGAGGAATGGGATGTGGATAAGCCGATATTGGCCACTAGCAAAGAGTTCGCTATGCAATTTCCATGGCCCTTGGTCACTTTATTTGTTAAGCTAAGCCAAATAAAAAATGAACTCCTTCCACTTTGTTTCGGAAAATCGCGACAGATTACAACTAGGTTACCTTTTATCACTTATTTATCTTGGTGTCTTATATCTTATTTTTTATGCGGTAAGAGCCAATAGCAATGTCTTCTTTGTGTCACCGAAATCCATATATTAAACTGTGGAAGGTTAGTCATCAGTATATTATCCCTTTGGCGTCTTTTACATTTTTACAAGTTTCAAGTACAATCTTTTTGATAGCACATATAGGGAGTCGATTTTGAGATTTTATGCCACATCGCAGTATCAAACACCCGTGTCTTTCTGTAAGGAACCTGTCAAATAGAGACTGTTACTATCTTATTATCATTTTGTCATTTTGGATGTAAAGGTGATGATAACGGCGTAAAGCAGAGTAGCAGCGTTGTCATATGAAGAAGCGCTTATAAGAAAACTATGAAAGGTTAGTATTTAGCATGTTAATACCACTACCATATGAACATATTACAACATCTGACTCTTCAAGAAAATTTTAGGAGTGAAGGAACATCACAATATCCATTGTTTTATCACCTTTTTAGACGAGGCTTGAACTGTGTTGTTTGCATAATAGGCCTTGGCAAAGTGCTTTCTCGAGATACTCGGTCAGAACAAATTTTTGTACATAATCAAGTTAAGAGATATTTGATGCTCGTTATAAAGGATGTTTTGTAATGTGTATTTGCAACTGGTTATAATAGATTAAGCGTATTTAGACTACTTCAAATAATCAATTGCCTATTTAGCTCATACGGTGCATTTTGGGTAATAGATTGCCTATTTAGACTACTTCAACTAATCAATTGCCTATTTAGCTCATACGGGTTGTTTGGGAATGCTTAATTAAACAGCTTGCTATATTGGGAAGCGAGAGTTTTGTGATTACCTGTTGAGACTATAATACATAGGGCTGACATCGGTCTAAAACTGATCCGATCCCGATCCATCCCGAACCGAGCAAGGTCGAGAATCCTAACCGAATCCCGACCGATTCTATTTCGGTAATCCCGAATCCCGACCAATCCACGAAACAAACCGGTTTGTATGGTTTTCTTTGTGTTAACCCAAAACAATCCCGACTCGACCACCCGAGTCGGAAAGAGCAAAAAACCCAAAGCCGAGTCCGACCAATTAAAGGTCGGTTTGTGACGGTCGTTGTCGGTGGTCGGAGTTAGGCGTCGGTCGCCAAGTCGGTTGAGATTGCTCACCCCTAAGACTACAGCATGTAGTGGGTTTGTTTCGGATTGCTTATTAAAGTGCGAAACTTTATAAGCAGTTTCAATGAGTAATCCCAAACAACCTATTTTTTTAAATTAAATAAAAAAAAGAAAGCCACATAGAGACCGGTTATTATTATATAAACCGGTCTTAAAGACCTCTTTTAGACCGGTGCAGACCAACCGGTCTTTATGTTAAAAACCTTTTAGACCTCCCCCATTTAGACCCCAGTGTAGGTCTAAAAGGTCTTTTTAGTAGTGAACGAGCAAAACCTTCCCCAAACTAATTCAGCGTTATCATGACTCCTTAACCCGTAATATTCAGATCGCGACATAATCGACTCCCATATACTTATTACTTTAACATGATCAATATGTAAGTTGATTTAAAATATAACCCATGGTCGCTTTTCATTAGTTTTAATGTGATATGAGTGAGGTTTATACGTGGGTTTTACAGGTTCTAATAACAGACTTAGAATGTAAACTAACTTGGCTATATCTTCATATTATTTATGTCGAATGGGAGAGAAAAACAACAAAAAGAATTTGATGATACCTCAAGGGACTTAACACGACAAGAAGAGAAGTAGACTAGGAACGGTGAACACTAAAGCCTTCGAATACTTGGTAGCAGGAAACTTTGTGTGATTTATTTTGTATTTCAATGAGACTTGAAGCTAAGAGGCATTATATTATATAATGTGTATAAGAACGAGATAGACGAAATCTTCCAAATATATAAAATTATTCACTTAATTCTTGGTTATTTTTTAAAAGAATAAAATGTGATATGAGAGAGGGTGAGATCTAACAGTTTGCATATGGCTGTTAATATAGGGTAAATTAGGAATGTCGTGTATTGGTTAAGGAAAAGGATTTGCTCAAAATCTTCTAATTATAGAGATATACATATGTTAATTACCTCTTATCTTTTGCGTCTTTTATTTTTGTTTCTAATATATAAAACATAGCAGATTTAGGCATATAACATATATATTTATTTCTTTAACATATCTACCTATACTATAATCGAAGGTGTGAAGGTTAGTGTGAGGCCTCAAAAAATTACACGTGTGCAAGAATAGTGCCTTACTATTACACACCTTGCTTTTCTTTGACTAGCCTTTTCTAACAATCTTATTTTTTATCTCTTCAACTTCCAAAATTTTCTACTATCTATTATCTCCACCAACCTCCCAAGCTAACATATACAATGATGTTTCTTCTTTTTCGATTTGATTCTTCGCTTTTACCTTTCTATTGTTGGTTAGTATTAACCTTGTTCTCTCTTTTCGACCTAACTTTCACATGTTCACACAAAGGTTTGGAGGTGATGTTGGTGATCGGATGCGAAGAATGAAGAATCAAGACATGGAGCTGTGTGAGGCAAATAATCAAGTAACTAAAGGAGGTGATGACATGAGCATGTTCTTCCATGTTACAATTGCAATAATATGTTCAACTCTTAAAGATTTGATTTTTATATTTTCCTTTTTCGTGTGGTTTCCTTTTCAGGTTTATGATCTTGGAGATGAATATGACTACAGAGGAGCTTGAAGTAGCAACTTGGATAAAAAAAAAGCACGGTGTCATCATTTATCAGTATGTATCTCATGCTTACAATTTGTATTTGTTGTACTTGTGATTGATGGCAATTATGTATTTTGCAAACTACGGGTATATTGCCTTTCATAAAAGAAAAGTATCATGTAAATTAAAACTTTGCTAATTTTGTGTTAAATTTTTTAATAGTAATAGTATGTTTCTAGATGTTGAATAGTTAATCGTGGGTTACAGTTTTGTTAAATACGTAGTATATAAAAGTAAAATATATAAAATCATTATAAAATAAATATATATAGGTGTAGAGGTGAAATGATCAATTTTTGCATTTTTAAACGTAAAATTTTAATTAGCTTATTGAAGTAGTATTTTGAAGTAAGATAGATGAATTCTTTAGTTGCTTTTGTCTTTGTGTATTTAATTTTTTGTATACAGACATTTTCGATTTAAATAATGGTTTTCTTCCAATATTTCTTTTGCTTATTGTTAAGTTTTCTTCACTGATTCCTTAATCATTAGTATTTGTATTACAAAGTGTTACTATCACTGTCAATTGTCAAACACTTCTAAAATCTAACTTCTAAGTCACTGTAGGAATTGTAGGAATTATATGAAGTGGGACTGTTGCAACAAGGTAAAGGAGAAGACAGTGTTGGATTGCTCCTGGTGCAAAAAAAAATTGTTATATCTGTTGGATCATTCCTAAGAAAATTTTTGTTTGTTGAATATTACATGTTGGTACTGTCAACTTTTTGCTTTTTTAATAAATAATTTGATTACCTTGACTGTACCATAAAAACATAGTAGTAGTTATTCACCGGGTACACTTATTTTACCCCATAAAAAATAGTATTGTAGTAGTAAACAATTTAATTGTGTATTGGTCTTATTTTTTTGTGTATACTATGCTCAATACGATGTTTTATAGTAAATGAGAATGAATTGTAACCAACACTTATAAGAAGTCTTTTACCTACCGAGTTTGAACTTTGAAAGATGTTTACTAGAAAAGTCTTCTAGGGTAGGTGAGTTATCAGAGGCATGGCCTCAATTTACTATAGTACTATGGTTGATTGATCATTGATGTGTCAAAGTCAAATGGTTGGAGTCCTTTTTTCTATTTCTTCTATTAATTCTAAAAGGGAATTAGTTGAGACAATTTCGTTTCTTATTTGCACTCGAAAATACAATTTGGTGAAGCATCATGTAATAAGTATTTATTGCACAAATTGATGTGTATAAATAAAAAAAGAGATTGAGATTGCGCAAATCACCTTGGCATTTTAAGAAGTTGTTTTTAATGATTTTTTATTTTTTTATTATTATGAAAAAAAAAATGGTTTTTACATGGTTAGAACTTATAAGATTAATGAAAAACATTGAATAGACAACCAACTTGGTAAGAATATCGCTATAGGTATATAAATTTGTTTGGAAATACGGAGTAGTTTATTTTGAGATATCAAATAAACACTAACTAGAAAAGTATTAAAAAAAACAAAATAGATGTTTTTACCGTTTTGCTCAAGTTCAAAATACATGCTATGAATAAGTTTTAACTTTGAAATATTGCTTTGGAAACAAGAAAATGAGATGATATGATAACTCACGATCTTATAAATGTTTATACACGTTTTTTAGATTTTGTGTGTTTATGATTGTTCTAATCTAAGTAGTGAATGCTATTCATGAGATTGTCTAACGATTGCTCTGAAAGTATTAATTAAACTACATTTATTAAAACAATCTTTCTCTTTGTATTACAAATTCCATTAAATAGATATTAATTAAACTTATAAATTACGAAAATTATATAAACTCTTTTCTTTTTATAGTCCCTTTATACTTTGCCTTTAGAGCACCTATTAAACAAACTTTTAGGGGTGCGTTTGGTATCTCCCAATCGAAATGGGTCTATGGATTTCATTCCGATTCAAAGTGTTTGTTTAATGGTTCCGGGAATGAAATGAGTATATCATAGCCATCGATTCATTACACACCAATTTTGTGTCTATAAAATCCATTCCCACGGGACTCTCTTTTCCACTACAAAACTCAAATATCTACACACTTTTTCATACTATATTTTTTTTATCCAAACATAAACAATCGTAATGATACACCATATCAATTTTCATTCTACCCCATATCAATTTCGATATCAATTGTCGTTCCTAACAACAAACCAAACGGGCGCTTACTTCATATACTATTATCATAATCTTTTTATACTCCTGGGCCGTGCTTAGCACGGCCACAAACTTTACTAGTTAAACGTATAACAAAGAAGATTTAGACAAAGTTTAGGAACAAGCGTACAAGTTTTTAATTACCTAGGTTTATTAGGTACCATATTTAATTATCACCTAGCATATAATTTTAGGCCTTTATTAATAACCGTATGTCTTATGCAAAAAAAAAACTCAAATTTGACGAAAAATTGTGAATTCGGAAATTAGGGTTTTACAAAAATAGATGCATCCCTCTTTAATTTCTCTCTTTTAATTTGAATTGTGTGGCTAAAAATATTCTTCAACTTTCTCATTTTATTTTTTCTTCTCATTGTATCCCTCCCCTAACTAATGTATCCCTTCCCTAACTACAATTGGTTTAAGTCACATTGAGTTGGTGATACACAAGCCGCAAGCTCTATTATCAAGTTGGTTTGGTATAAATTTAGAGATATTAGTTATAACATAGCTAGGAGGACTGTTTAAAAAGATAAAGACATGCATAAAATATCGTCATTCATCTATTTTAAGTTGGTTTTCATCTACTACAATATTAAACACTTTATGTATATCTTTGTTACTTACATATAACTCCATGTATTAGCTTTTTTAAATCACATAAATACAAATACAAATAAATATCAACATCTATTATCTATACGATATATAAAGTATGAATTCCTTTCTCTCTTAATTTTAAGATGTACAATATTTTAAAGTATATGGTACAACACTTTTCAACACAAAAACGCTATCTTTCTTAGTTTTAAATGAGCAATTAATGTGGTTTAGATTTTTAAATGAATACAAATACTAAAGCAAAAGACACAATTAAGTTTGGCACAATTACATTCACAAATTAATTGGTCAATAAATACAATTAATGTAGTTATTAAAGCACCATGTACATAAGAAATACAAATATCAAACATATTGCACAATCAACTTAAATACAATTCAACCGCAATTTGTTTAAAACTGCATGTATCTAAAAATAAAAACTAAAATCGAACCGTAATAAGATGGTTTATCCGATTTCTAATTTTTTCAGATTCGATTTCTTAGTTATCATTTTTTAAGGTTTCGAAATGACGACCGTTTTGTTTGTCATTTTCACATATTTTTTTAACACTAGTATCCACAAAACTTAACTTTATATGAATCAAATAAATATTTTGAGCATCGAAAAACATTGCTCCCTAAAATCTCAATTGTATAATGAAAACATTGTCATTAGTTAACGAGTTGAAATACGTCATATGAAATTCTTGATATCCGTAAATTTATTGTCAAAAAAACATAATAAATTAAAATACATGATTTAGCGAGAAAATTTTATTTCCAAAGTACCCACCGCCAGTAACACGGATACTCGCTAGTACTAATTCATTGCTTATGCCTTTTATCCCGAAAATAGGCAAGTCTTAGAATCCTATACACACTTTACCCTTGAATGGGTTAGGGTAACTTGGCCGACTCTACAATTGATGAGTTGACTAAGGAGAAATGAATTCTTTCAATTTTGTTCAATAACGTCTTTGATTGGCTTAAACCAAAACCAGACAATTACATACTTGCTCATTTGGTTACATTTCCTTTTAAGAGTCAACACATGAAGGCTTCAATATAGAGATTATGTTGTGTGCATTGCGAACGTTTATAATGGACTATTGGTTACTTGTTTTGATAAAGCTACTCCAAGAAAGTCATGTGCTTGGTGAATTTTCGTTTTCTCCCCTTATCTATTTAATTTAGATATTATCGATTTGATAATTATATATCATATATGTATATCGACATGGAGTCATGGAATAAACTGTTGGTGATTTACGGGTCGTTGGATCTGTTTGGAACAATTTCAATGTATTATCATTTGTACGCGATAAATGTAGCATGACATATTGCGACGTTGAACATTTTAGAACGTATATTAAATTCAAAGTGGGTATTTCTTGTTTAACACTGTGTATGGCACTTTGATAATAACTCTTTATATCGTCAAACAACAAATACTATGACCATCAAAATATACCATAAACGGCTTTGCTACAACGCAAAATGTATCAACAACCAGAACCGAAATAAATATTCGACGTTCGGTTTGGTCAATGTTTTCGAAAACCGAATTACTAAATACCAATGCACGAGCTTTGGCATATGAACGGTAACTAATGCATTTATAATAAAAATCGTTCAAGAAAACTGTTTTCATATTAAAGAGAATTTCGCAATTCCTACGTTAGAAAGAACTGATATTTCCGGCGCGTAAAATAGTATCATATACAGACACTTCGCCGCAACACGCGGGTTGAAATCTTCGTTAAGAAAAAAAATACCATACTCAAATTGGTTCCAAAGCAACACCCAACAACCTAATTACCCGTTTATAATTATGTTTGAATTTAGTAAAACTCTTACATTTATATTTATCTTACAGTTAATAAAATTTTAATTTATTATAAAAGTTAATCAAAATAATATGGTGATTTAAAGAGCAGTCACTTTTACATACAACATTTTGGTCCCTTATTTTAGTATAAAAATCAAGAACCAATAATTTGGTCACTATTATAAAAAAATATTAAGCGTGTAATTCAGGTGAGGTGACCATTCTGTGAACTCCTTACTAACGATTTACAAATGACAAAAAACCAGTGGCCACATGTCATATGGTCTCTAAATTGTCTAAATAGTGACCAAATAAAAAGTTGTAACTGAATTTTCATCATTAAAGACCCTTTTTCCTGTATTAATAAGGATATTCACAAAACATCGACTAAAAAAATAGTTCGAGTGAAAAACTTGATAAGATGGTGACAATTTTCAAGTAACAAGTTCTTGTTTTACCATCTATAAATATGACATCCTTTTATCTAGCCATTATTTTTAAGGCTTTTACAAAGTTCTTTCAAAGATTCAGAAACAACAATGTTAATTAAAGATACTACTCGAACATGAATCTTAATCATAACAAGCTAGTTTCAATGTTGAAACTTATTTAGGAATTACATTACGACGACAAGAAAGAACCATTCTAGTAAGTTTTAACATCTTCTTGAACATATGCAAGGATCTCTTTGTCGTTCTCAAAGATAGCCATTTCGTCCTTTCAACGCGTGCATTTACTTCAATATCGTCTGGATGCGTGTCCATCAAAACAAAAACGCCTTGATCTACCTCTTGTACACAAAAAGTCACCTTTATCGGCTTTCCCCACCCAAAATTTGCATTGTGAAATGGAAACCTACATACACTTGTAATCGTATAAACAAGACCTTGATCATCCGCTAATGTTGATAAAGTGTTGGTCCAGTATTGTGCTGCTTCTTTCACATCTCTTAGTCCTTTAACCTCTATTTTCCTTTTCCTCAATTCATTAACCATCTCATTCAACTGAATTTGGCCCGAGTTTTTTATCTTTGTGACCGCCATAGTGAGGACATTACCTGATGTTGTTTTCGGATAGTTTCATTATACTCCTCACGCTAAAGGGTTGATGCAATAATGAATAATCGACGACTTCTATGTGGATGCACCCACTGTGCTTTTAAATAGAAGAGATGATAGTACCTCGAATCGACTAACGTTCATTGGAGAGTTTCCCATATCGATAACATTTTTCTTTAGCTCATTCAGTTTTGAATTAGTAAATGTAAGTGTCCTTGTTTTATAAATAACGCCACTTGTGTACTGTGCACATACTCATTAAGTTCAGTGCTATTATAACTTGAAGGGGAAGAAAGGAAAGTAGGGTTTATGGGCGTTCGCCACACGAGCAATGGTGGCCCGATGATTTACAAAGCTTGCCACGAAGCGATCAGAATCTTGTGCGACATGACATGCCAATGCAACTCCACCATCTAAAAAATTGTTCACCTGGACTGAGTAAGCTAGGGCTTTTTACCAACTTTTGGACCTAGACGATTCGAGTAGATGGTGTACGTTTCATCTTGGTATTTTTAGAACTCAAGTCGCCGAGTCGCCTATCAAGAGAAACTACAACAAAGTCAACCCCTTCATCGGCAAATCGACATAAGAGTAAGGTGATGGGAACCTACTCGCCAATGGATAGTATCTTGCTATAGTTTTTGATAATGATTGCTTCAAGACATTGGTGTTGACACTATTCATGTGCTTTGGATAGAAAAAAACAAAGTCATTAAACAGTGCATTGGGAACAATTTGCTCAAGCAATGAAAGATTATAAGCTTTAAGGTGAGAAGGTGTTGGAGAAGCTGGATATGATAGTGTGGAGTTGCCTAATCCTTCCAAATCTTTGGGGCTTTGTCATGATATTATTCATATTGTTAGACGAGCTAGATAGATTGCAAGTAATATGAAGATTAAGACATGCATGCATCCTATATATATATATATATATATATATATATATATATATATATATATATATATATATATATATATATATATATATATATACACTCATTATTGGTGAAATATATTAACTTACAATGAGTTAGGATCAAATGAGAAGAATGAGAGGAAACCACAACCCTTTAATTTCTCTTTTTTATTTAAACTGTATGGCAAAAAAATTTCTCAACCTTCCCATTTAATTTTTCTTCTCACTGCATCCCTTTCCTAACTACAATTGGTTTAAGTCACATTGACTTGGCTGTATATGACATGCCGCAAGCTCAACTATCAAGTTGGTTTGGTATAAATTTAGAGATATTAGTTATAACATGGCTATGAGGATTGTGTTTGATAATAAAGACGTGCATAAAATATTGTCATTCATCTATTTTAAGTTTGTTTTCATCTAATATAATATACGACAATTTATGTATGTCTTTGTTACAATAGCTCCATGTATTAGCTTTTTCAAATCACCTAAATACAAATACAAATAATATCAACTTCTATTATCTATACAACATATAAAGCATGTATTACTCTCTCTCTTAATTTTAAGATGTACAAATTTTAAAGCTTAGGGTATAACCCTTTACAACACAAAAACGCTATCTTTCTTAGTTTAAATGAGCAATTAATATGGTTCAGAATTTTTAAATAAAAATAAATACTAAGCCAAAAGGTACAATTAACGTTTGCACAATTACATTTACAAATTAACTAATCAATATATACAATTAATGTAGTTATTAAAACATTCCTTAAATAAGAAATACAAATTATCAAACATATTTTACAACAAACTTAAATACAATTCTTGTATTAAATGTTACTAATACAAATAACAAAGAAAATTATACAAACTATTTAAACATAGAAACAATAATTTAAGAAATAAAGTAATAAAGCTAAAATTACAAAATATTTTTCCATATATTTTAGTCTACTGAACATATTTTTAATTCAAACGCAATTTGTTTAAAACTACATTTATTTGAAAATAAAAACAAAAATCGAACCGTGAAACGATGGTTTATCCGGTTTCTTATTTTTTCAGATTCGATTTCTTAGTTATCGTTTTTTGAGGTTTCGGATTGAGCGGGCCTACTCTGTTTGTCGGTTTCACATTATTTTTTAGCACTAATATCCATAAAACTTAGATTTTTATGAATCAAATATATATTTTGAACGACGAAAAAACATTGCTCACTAAAATGTTTATTATCACAATTGTATAATGAAAAACATTGCCATTAGTTAATGAGTTAAAATACGTCACATGAAATTCTTGATATCCGTAAATTTATTGTCAAAAAGAAAATAATAAACTAAAATACATGATTCATTTGAAAATATTATATCAGAGTACCCACCGCCACAACACGCGGGGTACTCTGCTAGTACTAATTCAATGCATATGCCTTTTATCCCGACATTAGGAAAGTCTTAGAACCCTATACACACTTTACCCTTGAATGGGTTAGGGTAACTTGGCCGACTCTATAATTGATGTGTTGACTAAGGAGAAATCAATTCTTTCAATTTGGTTCAATAACACCTTTGATTGGCTTAAACCAAAACCAGACAATTACATACTTGCTCATTTGGTTACATTTCTTTTAAAGAGTCAACACATGAAGGCTTCAATAGAGAGATTATGCTGTGTGCATTATGAAAGTTTATAATGGACTATTGGGTAGAGATTATGCTGTGTGCATTATGAAAGTTTATAATGGACTATTGGGTACTTGTTTTGATAAAGCTACTCCTAGACATTCATGTGTTTGGTGAATTTTTGTTTTCTCTCCCTTATGTGTTCCAAATTTAGATATTATCTGATTTGATAATTTCATATCATATATACTAGCGAGTACCCGCTGATGCGCATGATGGGTACCCTAAAATTAAATTTTAAGCGAGTAATATCTTTAGAGTATTGATAATCATTTTACGATGATGATTATTTTATGTTGTAATCAAGTAAGGCGGATCTAGAATTTGAGAGTAAGGTATGCACAATTTTTATTAAGAGTTACTCAAAAAATTATGGGTACGGCTTTCTTTGGTCGGGTTTTAGGGTCGGGTTTTTGGGAAATTGGGTTAGGCGTTGTTTCATTTTTTGAATTGTACTATATATTATAGTTGATCTGCTTTGTCAAAAGTTTGAATGATATTGGTGCAATTGCCTTATTCAAAATAACAATAAGTACATAACCGCTTCTTCTTCTTCCTTTTTTTTCTTTGATTAAGGTGTGCACTCAAAACTTTCTTGAATTTCAGAGGGTGTGCACTCAAAAGTTTTTAAGGTATTTTGTTGTCGGTTTGAAAAAATACAATTTTTACACTACTAAAATTTTACGTAGGGTATGCGCAGCATACCCCGCATTCAAGCTAGATCCGCCCCTACACACAAATTTGGTGTCTAAATATGAACTGGGGTTATGCTAACCATGTGGTTCGTAGTCTTGGTTGTCAAATGAGATAAAATGAGATCCTTTTTTTTTTCTTTTTATTTTATTTTATTTTTTATTTTTTTTGTGGTTCGGACATGGTGATGGGTGGAGGGTAGATTGTGGTCTCGGGTAGGCTGTTTAGATCAAAAAAAGGCCACGATGATTGGTTCGGACATGGTGATGTTTTTTGTTTCAAGTTAGTGTTCTTGTTCGAATCGATAGGTGAGGCGGTTGATTTGGAGTTGGATTGAATATTTTGTGTGTTTGTTTCTCAGATTTATTTTTTAGTGTTTGCTTGGCTTAGTGCTTGATTAGATTGTATATTGTGATTAAATAGTTATATATTTTGGTGAAGGGGTGAATTAAATAGTGTATTAATTTTATGTGTTGAATATAGGGTTTTTAGTTGTATATGTTCTTCAAATAGTTGTAAATTATTCTTTGTTACTTGTATTTTCTTAAAATCTATATTAAGAAATCTTAAAAAATTAACAGGAGGGAAGTGCTTAAATGCATTATAAGTAGTATAGATATAGATATCGACATGGAATAAACTGTTGGTGATTTACAGGTCGTTGGATTTGTTTGAAACAGTTTCAAGGTATTATCATTTGTACGCGATAAATATAGCATGACATATTGCAACGTTGTACATTTTAGAACGTATAATAAATGTAAAGTGGGTATTTCTTGTTTAACACTATGTATGGCACTTTGATAATAAATTTCTTTATAACGTCAAATAACAAATATTATGACCATCAAATGCATACCATAAATTGGCTTTACTACAACGCAAAATGTATCAACAACCGGACCAAATAAATATTACGACGTTCGGTTTGGTCAATGTTTTCGAAAACCGAATTACTAAATACCAATGCCATGAGCTTTGGCATATGAACGGTAACTAATGCATTTATAATAAAAATCGCTTAAGAAAATCGTTTCATATTAAAGAGAATTTTGCAATTTCGTTAGAAAGAACTGATATTTTCGACGCGTGCAATAGTATCATATCCAGAGACTACGCCGCAACACCACGGCTGAAATCTTCGTTAAGAACAAATACCATACTCAAATTGGTTCCAAAGCGACACCCAACAACCTAATTACCCGTTTATAATTATGTTTGAATTTAGCAAAACTCTTACATGTATATTTATCTTACATTTAATAAAATTTTAATTTATTATAAATGCTTATCAAAATAATATGGTGATTTAAAGAGGAGTCACTTTTACATACAACATTTTGGTCCCTTATTTTTATTATAAAAAATTAGTAACCAATAATCTGGTCACTATTATAAACAAAAAAATATTAAGCGTTGTAATTCAGTGATGATCGACCATCCCTGTGAACTCCTTACTAACAATTTACAAATGACAAAAAACCAGTGGCCACATGTCATATGGTCTTTAAATTGTCTAAATAGTGACCAAATAAAAAGTTGTAACTGAATTTTCATCACTAAAGACCCTTTTTCCTGTATTAATAAGGATATTTAATAAAAATCGACTAAAAAAATAGTTCGAGTGAAAAACTTGATAAGAAGGTGACAATTTTCAAGTAACAAGTTCTTGTTTTACCATCTATAAGTATGACATCCTTTTATCTAACCATTATATTTAAGGCTTTTACAAAGTTCTTTCAAAGATTCAGAAACAACAATGCTAATTAAAGATACTACTTAACACGAATCTTAACCATAACAAGCTAGTTTCAATGTTGAAACTTATTTAGGAATTACATTACGACGACAAGAAAGGACCATTCTAGTAAGTTTTAACGTCTTCTTGAACATATGCAATGATCTCTTTGTCGTTCTCAAAGATAGCCATTTCGTCCTCTTTCAGCGCGGATTACTTCAATACCGTCTCGGATGGAGTGTCCATCAAAACAAAAGCGCCTTGATCTACATCTGTACACAAAAGTCACCTTTATCGGCTTTCCCCACCCAAAATTTGCGTTGTGAAATGGAAACCTACATACACTTGTAATAGTATAAACAAGACCTTCATCATCCGTTAATGTTGATAAAGTGTTGGTCCAGTATTGTGCTGCTTCTTTCACATCTCTTAGTCCTTTAACCTCTATTTTCCTTTTCCTCAACTCATTAACCATCTCGTTCAACTGAATTTGGCCCGAGTTTTTTATCTTTGTGACCGCCATAGTGAGGACATTACCTGATGTTGTTTCTGGATAGTTTCCCGCGATTATACTCCTCACGTTAAAGGGTTGATGCAATAATGAAGAATCGTATGACTTGTTTGTGGATGCACCCACTGCGCTTTTAAATAGAAGAGATGCTAGTACCTCGAATCGACTAAGGTTCATTGGAGAGTTTCCCATATTGATAACATGTTTCTTTAGCTCATTCAGTTTTGAATTAGTAAATGTAAATGTCCTTGTTTTATAAATAACGTCACTTGTGTACTTTCGGTGCACATACCATTAAGTTCGATGCTATTATAACTTGAAGGGGAAGAAAGGAAAGTAGGGTTTATGGGCAATTCGCCACGAGCAATGGTGGCCTTGTGATTTACAAAGCTTGCCACAGTAAGCGCATATGTAATCTTGTGCGACACATACCATCTGCGACTCCACGCCTAAAAATGGTTCACATTGGACCGGAGTAAGCTAGGGCATTTTTACCAAGTTTTAGACCTAGACGATTGAAGTAGATGGTGTACGGTTTCATCTTGGTATTTTTAGAACCGAAGTGAGTCGTCTATCGTAGAAACTTCAACAAAGTCAACCCCTTCATCAAGCAATGCATAAGAGGCAGAAGGTGATGGGAACCTACCCGCCAATGGATAGTATCTTGCTATAGTTTGTGATAATGATTGCTTCAAGACATTGGTGTTGACACTATTCATGTGCTTTGGATAGAAAAAAACAATGTCATTAGACAGTGCATTGGGAACAATTTGCTCAAGCAATGAAAGATTATAAGTTTTAAGATGAGAAGGTGTTGGAGAAGCTGGTTTAATGGTTTGTTGGGATATGATAGTGTGGAGTTGCCTAATCCTTCCAAATCTTTGGATCTTTGTCATGATATTATTCATATTGTTAGACGAGCTAGATAGATTGCAAGTAATATGAAGATTCACACATGCATGCATTCTATATATATATATAGAGTCCGGATCGGTTGAGAAGATCGGTTGAGAAGAGTTTTAAATTGAGAAGAATGACAAGCAATCTTGATCGTTCATTTCACTAAACTATAGATAATTTCATTCAAACTAATTTAATGCATTCATTAATCTTCACCTCCTAATTCATTTTTTCATTCCATCGGTTCTTTTTTCTTTTCATCAAAACTACTTTAATGGATTCATTAATATTCACATCCTAATTCATTTTTCTATTCAATCGATTCTTTTTGTTCAATTCGTCACCTTCAATTAACAAGGAACATCTTATACACTTAACATTACCTTCAACTTTTTATTATTTATAAACGTGATGATTATATAAATAAGCAATCCTTTTATATTATTATGGATGTACTTTATTATTGATTCACTATTATATCAACTAGTAAAAGTTAATAACAATAATAATAATTTAATCAATCCATCGGTTTGCTATTCAATAAGGAGTGATTCAAATAATAAAACAATAACTTACTTTTGTGTCACAAATACAAATACTATTCAAAGCAAAACACTAATAATTTCTTTGTTGATTAACTAATACGATTATGATTCATAAACCCGAATGAATAATGCATGATTCATGGATTGACAAATGATGCAAAATAAAATTATTATTTTTTCAAAGGTTCAATTTATAAAGCTATCATGTTTAATAATTCAAAACCCGAAACCTGTGTGTAATACATGTTACATTTAAAAAACTTGAATCATGTATTTTACGAAATATTTTATTCAATTGTGGTTCTGAGATTTTGATAATCACCTTAATCTTGTACTCCCTCCGTATTGGCCTCATGTCTATTTATACATGTCCCAAAAAAATTGTCAAAAACTAATAACGGATTGTTATTATTGTATACTTTTCCTATTCTACCCATGCCTCATTTACTATGGACGTAACTATTTATTTTCTAAATAGGTAACATATACTCACAATTAATATGACATAATGACAAAATGAAAGTCAAAATTTGCTTTCTTCTCCACTGAAACAAAAGACCCGATCACACAACATTCATTAATAAACAAAATAGAACATGCACGTTATTCTTTAACAAACAAAACATAAATCATAGCAAAATTTAAAAAGACACAGAATTAGAACTTTTTTCCTATCATCTTGCAAGTACTACGTAGTTTTCTTTTGCTTGGAATGAAGTAAATTGATTTTACTGTATGGTGATATGTGGCACAATATATATATACAAAGTAAATCTCTTCTATTTTGACTAGTGAATTAAAGACCATGAATAATTTCAAAATTTGTGATACTTCATCACTAGTTGTCCATGAAAGTTTAGGTGGGAATTTTCCCTCCGTAAATTTTAATAGTGGAAAAATTGGTTCATAAGCAGAATTAGTAGCCTAGTTTAAGATGGAGGGAAACTCATTGCATAATTTAAGCCATGAAATATTTTGATATGGACGAATATTTGGTTTTGCAAATATGGGAAGATAAAAATGCTTTAATGGTGAGGGCAAATGTGACATTTTATACATAAACAATAGCATTAAATATACAAATCATAAAATGAAACATTTTTGTTGGAGGATAGTAATTTTGGGACGGAGGGAGTATTTTTTTTTTGAAAGGCCCTTAATCTAGTATTTTAATTGATGACTAATAATAAATTAAAAAAAATAGTGAATCACAAAAGCATAAATGCTTAACAATTAACGTAGGAACAGAACTAAATCGAAAATATCATGCCATCAAAATTGAAACTTTAGTAACCGTAATAGTAAGGGTCTTATTCCTTAATAAATTCACTAATCAATTCCTTAATGATTCAAATTACTAGTTTACCCTTTTCATTTAAATTAATGACTTATAAAATGCATTAAAATTAATTGATTTCTATGGCCCAAAATGTTTCTCAACCTTCTCAATGGAATCTAAAGATATATATATATATATATATATATATATATATATATATATATATATATATATATATATATATAAATATATATATATATAAGGAAGGATGGTGCGGATTTCATTTTCAAGTAGGGATGTATGGATAATATCATAGTAGTTTTATTTTTTTTTAAATTCAAGAAATCAAAATTAAAAAAAAATAAAGAGGATGATAAATTATTAAGAATTGAAAAAATTTCAAAAAAAAGATCGTTTCATGATTAAAGGTATTGTGATATTAAGGTCGATTTTGACTTTTTTACAAAAGTCAAGATCTGATCTTAATATCACATAAACCTTTTTTATTTTAATACAAATTGTTAATATCACACTAACTTTTTTTTGATATCACACTACTTTTTTGTTGTTTTACTAATATTATTAATATCACCATTACTTTTTTAATAAAAAAATGTTAATATCACGGTTTCTTATTACTGTCACAGAACTTTTTTTCTTTTTTTAATATAATTATTAATATCATTGTAACTATCATACGCTTTTTTAATAAATTTGTTAATATCATAGTAACTATCATATGTTTCTTAATATCACGTTTCAATTTTACATGTAAAAAAGCTTAATATCACATTTGGTTTTATAATATCACCATTTTATAATATCACAGCTTCTTAATATCACAGTAGAACTCATAATATTGTTAATATCACGGTAGGACTCATAATCAAACAACTAAAAAGTGCTCAGAAAAATCTAGAAAAATAAAAAAATGAAAGAAGATAACAATAGTAAGGATCCCTCAAAAAGAAAAAAATTAAAAAAAATCGTTTACATGGTCAATTGGTAGTGAAGATACAGATCTTGACTTTCTTACAAAAGTCAAGATCGATCTGAAATGGCGTCCAGATCTATCCAGACATCCATCGAATTAAAAAATCGTACTATATCCTCACTATATATATATATATATATATATATATATATATATATATATATATATATATATATATATATATATATATATATATACTCACTATTGGTGAAATATATTAACTTACAATGAGTTAGGATCAAATGAGAAGAATGAGAGGAAACCACAACCCTTTAAATTCTCTTTTTTATTTGAACTGTATGTCAAAAACTTTTTCTCAACCTTCCCATTTAATTTTTTTTCTTCTCACTGTATCCCTTCCCTAACTACAATTGGTTTAAGTCACATTGAGTTGGTCATATGACATGCCGCAAGCTCAACTATCAAGTTCGTTTGGTATAAATTTAGTGACATTAGTTATAACATGGCTATGAGGATTGTGTTTGATAATAGAGACATACATAAAATATTGTCATTCATCTATTTTAAGATGGTTCTCGTCTAATATAATATACGACACTTTATGTATGTATTTGTTACTTGCATATAGCTCCATGTATTAGCTTTTTCAAATCACCTAAATACAAATACAAATAAATATCAACTTCTATTATCTATACTACTTATAATGCACGAAGGCACCTCACTCTTAATTTTAAGACATACAAGAAATTAAGCATGGTTTACAACACTTTAATGCACCCAATTTTCAGAATTACAACAAAGTAAGCATATTGTACAACAAAATAAAGCGTGATGTCATTTTAATACCAAAATTCTATCAAACAACATTAATGCTATTAAAAACACCCCTTCACCAAAAATTACAACCATTTAAGCACAATGTACAATAGCTGCAACCAATTTTCAGATTTAATATAAAATAAGCATAGTGTACAACAAAATAAACATGATGTAATTTTCAGACTTACAACATTAATGCTATTAAAGTGGTTAATGTTATTAATGACTATAATGATTACTACTTACAAGAAAAGAAACATAGTGTACAACACTTTAATGCACATAATTTTTAGACGTACAAGACAAGAAGTATAGTGTACAACAAAACACCATATTAATGCTATTTAATGTAGTCAA
This sequence comes from Chrysanthemum makinoi, assembly GCA_910596185.1. Lineage (NCBI taxonomy): Eukaryota > Viridiplantae > Streptophyta > Magnoliopsida > Asterales > Asteraceae > Chrysanthemum > Chrysanthemum makinoi. Next base: position 243,812,832 of record OU343217.1, on the reverse strand, counting down.
TTATTTAACTGGTTAATAAATACAATTAATACGCTTATTAAAACACCCCTTATATAAGAAATACAAATTATCAAGCATATTGTACAACCAAATTAAACACAATTCCTGCATTAAATTTCACTAATACAAATAATAAAGCACATTATACAAATATTCAAGCCCGAACGGGCAACGAGCCAAATGGGCTTGAGCCCGAACGGGCGCGGACCAAACGGGCTCGAGCCCAAACGGGCACAGGCTATACAAAATTCTTGATATCGGTAAATTTATTGTTAAAAAGAACATAATAAACTAAACTAAAATACATTATTAACCGAATTTGTTTTTCAAGGAATCCCACAGAACGCCACATGCTACACACAACATATAAAACATGTATTACTCTCTCTCCTAATTTTAAGATGTAAAAATTTTAAAGCTTAGGGTACAACACTTTACAACACAAAAACGCTATCTTTCTTAGTTTAAATGATCAATTAATATGGTTTAGATTTTTAAATAAATACAAATACTAAAGCAAAAGGTAGAATTAACATTTCCACAATTACATTCACAAATTAACTGATCAATAAATACTATTAACGTAGTTATTAAAACATTCCTTAAATAAGGAATACAAATTATCAAACGTATTTTACAACCAAGTTAAATACAATTCCTATATTGAATGTCACTAATACAAATAACAAAGCATATTATACAAACTATTAATACAAATAAGCCGTAAAAACGTTTATTTATATTTTACGATCTTCTAATGTTTTGTAGATAACAAACGTAAAATCATTTTAACGAAACAAATAAAATACGTAAATGGTTTGAACTAATAGTTTCTAACATATTCACATTTTCACATAAAACACTAAAACAAGTATAAGTAATTTTATGATTTAATATTACATATGTACAACAACTAGTGTTTACATATTTGGGTAAAATATACACATAACTTGTATGTAGTATATTGGGTAATATAAATGGGTAGAAAATTAAGTATCATAACCCATTGGGCAAATACATTGAATGTAGTTGGGTACAACCCAAAGCCCATGACCCATGGAGCTTGACCCATAACCCATTCCATGACATTATGCTTATATCATATATGGATAATATCCATAACCCATGGTTTTGACCCATACCCATGTGACTAGGTGCATTGCACTCAAGAGATACATTGTATCTAGCTAAAGACCCATGGATCAACCCATGACCCATAACCAAAATACCCACGGGTAAAAGGGAGCGTCCCACGGATCCCTAGCTTTACGCTAGACGGATCCCTTGTGGAAGGGATCCGTGGGATCCGGGGAACAGTAGATTTTTTCTTCGATAAACAGTGAGCCATTTCTTCATTGTAGCTCACCACTTTCACATATACTTTCTCCAAGTATTATATCTCTCTAACCTCAGATCCAAGAGACCTATGTAGTTTTTCTTTTGTTTTTGTGTGATTCTCTAGGTTCCTCTTAAAGGTGAGATCACCACTTCTTGAAGTAGAGCCAGCTCAAGTCCATGAGTTGCCATGCTTCGTCATCATCAAGACAACTGAGGTTCTCTTGTTGATAGTTCTTTCTTCCTCCGTAGATGTTGTGTTGAAGGCATTAGTGAAGGATGCCGAAAGTGTCAAGACGAAAGCATTAGTGAAAGGTGCTTATCGTCCGTGTCAAAAGCATTAGTGAAGAAAGCTAAAGGTGTCAAGATGAAGGAATTAGTGAAGGGTGCCAAGCATTGTGTCAAAGGCATTAGTGAAGGATGCCTAAGAATCAAATCAAGTGACATTAGGGAAGAATGCCTAGGTCGTATAATCGATGAGGTGCATCGTTATACATATAAGTATTTGTTTATTTCCAAGGATGGTGATATCCTTGATGGTGTTGTAACAAGGAGTGGATCTCCTTGAGATTAGGTGTTGTGTTGTGAAGGGTAGTAGTTCCTCCATAGTAATGGAACTAGGTGCTTAGCCTAGTACCTAATAAAGGTTAGGCGACGTTGTGATAGGATTAGTTCTCCTTGGAGTGAAAGAACTCGATGGTTAGCCTAGCACCGTATAAAGGGTAGGCGACGTTGTGTTAGGTGTGGTTCGCCTTGGTGTGAAAGAACTCGGTATTTAGCTTTGTATCGGAAAAAGGTTAAGCGACATTGTGAAGGCTTCTCCGCCATAAGGAGATTGGTGTAGTGTTTACGAACTCTCGAGTAGGTGACTCGGGAGTGGAGTAGGGCAAGGAAGGTGTCCTTGTAGCCGAACCACTATAAATACTTGTGTCGTGGTGATGTGCTTCTTACTCTTTATCTTTCATTACACGTTTATATATCTATCTATCAACGCCCAACATAAACAACCAAATAGATTGACATAAGTCGATCTAAATATTTAAAAGGAAGTTTTAAATTGGTAAAACTATTCAACCCCCTTCTAGTTTTCCACAATTGGTATCAGAGCTTCGTTACCAAGTTTTTTTTAGTATATTGTACTTTGAAAACTTGATACGATCCGTGTATGTTTGAAAACTACAAAGAAGGGAATTTCTTAAAACAAAAGTCATGTTTTTAGAAATCATCATATGTTGGATAGTGATAGATCATTCTAACATTTTCCTTTGAGAATTCTTCATACTAGGATTTGGGTATCTTAGAAGATCATGAAGTATTTCGCGTCTATGGTTTCTAAAACCATTAAAAAAAAAGGAAAAATAGCAAAGGATTTGGGTATCTTAGAAGATCATGAAGTATTTCACGCCTATGGTTTCTAAAACCATACAAAGGGAATACAACAAAGGTATGTTCTCTTAGTTACAATTATTAGTCAAAGACGTGCTAAATTGCTTGTGGATAAAATGGTAATATATGCTTCTATCTTATAATAAGCATAATATGAAAAGTGTTTTAGTGATTATTTTTTTTTCTCTTTTCTTTAAAGTTTTGTGTTTGATATATGTTCATTCAAACTTGAATAAAAATTGGAATGGGTAATATAACCTCACTAAAAAGTCTACAAAGGTTAAACCTTTTCGTCGGGCCAAAACATGCATTTTTGTAATTAGTCGATCCGCGGATCCCTCGGTTTAATGGACGGATCCTCAAGCAAGGGATCCATGGGATCCGTTGTTCAAGACGATTTTCATCTCAATTTCAAAAATTCATAACTAATTAACCGTAAGTCGTTAGAAGTCGTGCCACCTATAGTTTTAAAGGTATTTGAGTCTACTTTCATTTAAAAATGATTTCATAAACTGATTCAAAACAAAAATTTATAGAATCATTGATTTATAATAGAAAGTCATTTTTTGGTCATAACTTTTGCACAAACTTTTGATCTAATTGGAGACGGATGTTTTCATCTTTGAATAACAATGTGTCCTCTTTTCAAATTAAGGTTTTGATCATATTTATAAAAGAAACTAATCAAGCTTGGTATACATGTTTAACACAAAGCGATGAAAAGAACTTTCGTATGCTATGCTAAATGATAAATTGTCTTCCTTGCATTACTTGATTATTTGCTTATCTCAAATAGCTTTTGTGCTTGTTTGATTGAATAACATATGTAGTTTCCTTACTTTTCTATTCATTCTCTTGCTTGTCGATTTAGTAATATTCTACTAATCAATGTGCTACTTGAAGGAGTGTTTTGGGATAACATCTAGTTGTGTCGAAAATGTTAGTTTTATAAGTTGAAAAATGTTTAAAACATATAACACACTAAATGGCTTGTTGATTGAGTTTGTCATGTGTGCAACATAAATGTTTTATGTGCTTATATGATTTCTTGATTTCATATTTTCTTGTATCGTTTTCTAAAAACAACAAGAATGTACATCGGATCATAACCTACACTTGTGTTGATGATGTACTCTCCCGTTTTCCTTTTCATGATCACTCACCAAGCTTCATAGTAGGATTGACAACTTGATTATTTCCTCCGATATACTTAAGTAAATTATTTTTCAACGCAAATATAAATGTTCATATCCGAAAGTCCAAACTCTAGCTTTCCAACAACATATGTTGAACTAGCTCATCCAACCATTTTTTTCTTGTTCACCATATGGACAACTTTTAATTATTTCTTTTTACACCTTCGTCACCTTAGTTGTTTCAAATATAATATTAATAAAACGGCGAAGTATCATCATTGTTACTCTTCTATAGGCCATTGTAGGAATATAAATTTTCCTAACTTGAGAATGAATATTGGAGAACTCATTGCACTAGAAACTCAATTTGACCTAACGGTTGAATTGCTCCCTTGATGGAAGTTGGGTATGTGGAATCACCCGTAAAAATGGTCGTGTTTAGCCGTAATTGAGCACCGCTAGTAATAGTCTCATATTCATTCTCCCACTTGAGAAATCTATACTCCTATGTTTTCCTAAAGTAAGTTTACAATGGAAATACTTTGCGTTGTCTTAGGATTACTAATCAAACAAGCTGTAAAATTGATTTTTCTTTTAGTTAATCACAACTACTTTCCTCATCAAGCGATTATCTTGCCTTGATCGAGAAGATCTACATGACTTCACGGATGAAGTTCATTGTATGCTAATCACCATCCGTAATGACTATACATAGCTCATTGCTTTCGTTGACAAAAACAACAACTCCGGATGAAGTATAGGATTTTCTTGAACTAGCACCTCACAACTCTATTGTCGTGAATACTATCAATTACTCTTTTCTTTCTTGACATATACCTTGCACGCCATTGTTAATACAAACGATTTACTAATCTAGATCGTAAATATGTTTTGAGTTTCTTGAATAGTGCTTGTTAAGTTTGATAAACCTCTTTGTTATTTGTGAGCTCGATCTCATTTGATATCTTAGTGTTAGAACCTCTTAAGCTTGAAATATGATGCATTGTCAAAGTCATTGCATACCTTTTGTAAAGGTTCTGCTTAGCAGATAGACGGATCCCAAATTTCATGCTTGACGGATCCCTACTCTTAGGGAACCGTGGGATACGGCAAACAGAAAATGCAATTGCAATCATTGTATTTCAAACATGTCCTTAGAACACCTCACACTAAGCTAGACATAGTGCCTTAAAGCAAATTAATTCCTTATCAAGTTAAGTAGATCTCTTCTAATCACACATAACTCACCTAGATCACATTCAAGATGTTTGTAGATCTATCGTTTCACTTAAAACCATTACTCTTCCGCTCTCAAGCTCACACATCATCTCTCACATGATTCCTCACATCTAGCTTTGAAAATCTTTCAAATATGGCTAAAACTGGTCATAATCATCCTTACCTCAAAATTGGTCAAAGTTGATCAAATTCTAGTTCTTCCACCATAAACCTTTAGGATCTTCTCGAAGACATTATCCTAAGCGACTATCTGATCACTAGGATCACTTAGCTCCATTTGACACCCTCAAAATCTTTGGTGTCATCCTTGTTCATTCATTGGTACTCATGAAAGTTCCAATTTCCTCCATAAAAGGCAATCATTAGCTACATCACTCATTCCCTTCAAGTACTTAAGCACCTCCTCATTTAAGACACTTAGGAGGACTGAAACACTCAAGATGATATAGATCTTAGACATTAGAAACATCATTTCTATTCTTTCATAGCTGCTGAGAGCCGGATCCCTAGGATTAGCCTAGACGGATCCCTCTGAGGAGGAAACCGTGGGATCCGTATGACAGGTTCATGTCAACTCTAGCTAAAACAATCATTTCAAGCTCATCTTGCTAATTCAAGCATTCCATCTCATCTTAAACGAGTTCCTAGATCAGTACAACTCTGAAGTTGACCCTTGTGCATGTTAATCATCACATTCCAATGAATTTTAGTGGCTTAAGGCTTAAATGCACTTGCCAAATCTCTTGCTTTATAAACCACATTGTTAGGACTTCCATAGTCATCACCTTCATCCTAAATTTCAGCACTTAAGAAACCCTTACAAACTTCTTGAAATCATCTCATCATGAGGAAAACTCCAAGTAGTAACTTATCCACCAAAGAACCACCCAAGAAAATTGCTCGTGTTATAGACGAAATTTCTTCAACCGAATCATCTCCGGTCAAGCCAACTAATGCAAGGACCTCTTCTCAACTAATCAAACCAATTCCTAAAAGGATAGTACCCACAAAACTACCTATGCCAAACACCACCATACCTCCTAGGCCAAACCATATCATCTCCAATAAACCATCACCATTGGTTCCTAGAGCTATTTCTTTTACATCTCCACTATCATCACCACACCTCTACAATTTAGAGGATTTGCCTCCTAGGCCGTCTCATCCTCCTCCGCCGACAACATTTTCCTCATTAGGAGGAATAATGGTACAAAATCAAGGTGTTGAGTCAACACTAGCTCCGGCTTCCTTTTCTCCGTTTCCATCATATAATCCTATTTGGATTATGAGAAATCATCAAAGTCAACCACCCGACCATATGGAAGTTGACACTTCTCTACCACCACCCTCATTCTTGGTCGAGCCATTCTCAAATGCGCCTCCACCAATCTCTCCATCGTTTGAAGCTCCACAAGCCGCTTCACTTGATCCTTCGCATCAAGCTATTTCATTTCTTCCACCACCACTATCTAGCCATGACAAAGATTGCTATCATTGTCAACATGTTGAAAGTTTGATACATGAAGTACGAGCAGACCAACGTTTCATGTTCTATCATCTCCTTGAACGTTTCGACGAGATTAAACCTAAACAAAACTTGAGCTAGAAGATTTTAGTGGTTTCCTAGCATCAAGCGATAGTTGGTCTAGAAATTCCTAGTCATGTATTTCTTAGTTTTTAGAGTCATGTATATCATAACTCTAGTTTTATTAAATAAAATTACATGCTACTTGCTATATTTCTGAGTATATGATTACGTTGTATTCATATCTCACTTTTGTGATAACATTACTTGTTATTTCACCATTCTTTGAAATTGATCATCACTATACGGATCCCTCAAAATTTCCTAGACGGATCCCTACTAGGAGGGAACCGTGGGATCCGTGAGACAGAAAACTATTTTTCTACTAACTTGGACCACATTTGCAGGAAATTGTGAATTATACTTGCTTTCTAACCTTTGTTTTGTAGTTATTCAATCTACACTTGAAGACTTTGACACCCTAAAGCTAGGGGGAGCTTTGTATCAAAGCAATACATTGAAAATTACTTGCAATATTAGGATTACATTTCTCGACATCCCTTTGCAAAATTGCAACCATCAAGGGGGAGCACATTCGTCACTTAGACGAAATCTTTTGCAAACTTAGTTGCAAACAAACTAGCTTAGTATTACTTTCTTGACGCCCTTACATAGGGATGGACTCGTCAAGGGGGAGTAAAGACAAGATCCTTTCCCGTTACTTGCTCTCTATTTCTTTTTATTTCTTTCACATGTTTTTCCTAAAACAATATGTTAGTTTCCTTTCGAAGCTCTTTTGTTTAGACAAAAAGTGGGGAGAAGAAAGTAAAACTACAAATTCAAACTTTTACTAATTTTAGCTTTTCCTTAAAATAATTTTATGTTTTGTCATCAAAAAAAGGGGGAGATTGTTAATACAAATAAGCCGAAAAACGTTTATTTATATTTTACGATCTTCTAATGTTTTGTCGATAACAAACGTAAAATCATTTTAACGAAACAAATAAAATACGTAAATGGTTTGAACTAATAGTTTCTAACATATTCACATTTTCACATAAAACACTAAAACAAGTATAAGTGATTTTATGATTTAATATTACATATGTACAACAACTAGTGTTTACATATTTGGGTAAAATATACACATAACTAGTATGTATTATATTGGGTAATATAAATGGGTAGAAACTTAAGTATCATAACCCATTGGGCAAATACATTGAATGTAGTTGGGTACGACCCAAAGCCCATGACCCATGGAGCTTGACCCATAACCCATTGCATGACATCATGCTTATATCATAAATGGATAATATCCATAACCCATGGTTTTGACCCATACCCATGTGACTAGGTGCATTGCACTCAAGAGATACATTGCATCTAGCTAAAGAACCATGGATCAACCCATGACCCATGACCCATAACCAAAATACCCATGGGTAAAAGGGAGCGTCCCACGGATCCCTAGCTTTACGCTAGACGAATCCCTTGTGGAAGGGATCCGTGGGATCCGGGGAACAGAAGATTTTTTATTCTATAAATAGTGAGCCATTTCTTCATTGTAGCTCACCACTTTCACACATACTTTCTCCAAGTATTATATCTCTCTAACCTCAGATCCAAGAGATCTATGTAGTTTTTCTTTTGTTTTTGTGTGATTCTCTAGGTTCCTCTTAAAGGTGAGATCACCACTTCTTGAAGTCGATCAAGCTCAAGTCCATGAGTTGCCATGCTTCGTCATCATCAAGACAATTGAGGTTCTCTTGTTGATAGTTCTTTCTTCCTCCGTTGATGTTGTGTTGAAGGCATTAGTGAAGGATGTCGAAAGTGTCAAGACGAAAGCATTAGTGAAAGGTGCTTATCATCCGTGTCAAAAGCATTAGTGAAGAAAGCTAAAGGTGTCAAGACGAAGGCATTAGTGAAGGGTGTCAAGCGTTGTGTCAAAGGCATTAGTGAAGGATGCCTAAGAATCAAATCAAGTGGCATTAGGGAAGAATGCCTAGGTTGTATAATCGATGAGGTGCATCGTTATACATATAAGTATTTGTTTATTTCCAAGGATGGTGATATCCTTGATGGTGTTGTAACAAGGAGTGGATCTCCTTGAGATTAGGTGTTGTGTTGTGAAGGGTAGTAGTTCCTCCATAGTAATGGAACTAGGTGCTTAGCCTAGTACCTAATAAAGGGTAGGCGACATTGTGATAGGATTAGTTCTCCTTGGAGTGAAAGAACTCGGTGGTTAGCCTAGCACCGTATAAAGGGTAGGCGACGTTGTGTTAGGTGTGGTTCGCCTTGATGTGAAAGGACTCAGTATTTAGATTTGTACCAGAAAAAGGTTAAGCGACGTTGTGTAGGCTTCTCCGCCATAAGGAGATTGGTGTAGTATCTACGAACTCTCGAGTAGGTGACTCGGGGAGTGGAGTAGGGCAAGGAAGGTGTCCTTGTAGCCGAACCACTATAAATACTTGTGTCGTGGTGATGTGCTTCTTACTCTTTATCATTCATTACACGTTTATATATCGATCTATCAACGTCCAACATAAACAACCAAAGAGATTGACATAAGTCGATCTAAATATTTAAAAGGAAGTTTTAACTGGTAAAACTATTCAACCCCCCTTCTAGTTTTCCACACAAACTATTTAAACATAAAAACAATATTTTAAGAAATAAAGTAATATAGCTAAAATTACAAAATATTTTTTCATATATTTTATTCTACTACACATATTTTTAATTGAAACGCAATTTGTTTAAAATTACATGTATTTAAAAAAAAATGAACCGTGAAAAGATGGTTTATTCGATTTCTTATTTTTTCAGATTCGATTTCTTAGTTATCATTTTTTGAGGTTTCGGATTGAGCGGGCATGCTCTGTTTGTCGGTTTCACATTATTTTTTAGCACCAATATTCATAAAACTTAGCTTTTTATGAATCAAATATATATTTTGAATGACGAAAAAACATTGCTCACTAAAATATTTATTATCACAATTGTATAATGAAAAACATTGCCACTAGTTAACGAGTTATAATACGTCACATGAAATTCTTGATATCCATAAATTTATTGTCAAAAAGAACATAATAAACTAAAATACATGATTCATCTGAAATATTTATTTCGGAATACCTACCGCCACAACACATCGGATACTCTACTAGTACTAATTCAATGCATATGCCTTTTATCCCGACATTAGGCAAGTCTTAGAATCCTATACACACTTTACCCTTGAATAGGTTAGGGTAACATGGCCGACTCTACAATTGATGTGTTGACTAAGGAGAAATCAATTCTTTCAATTTGGTTCAATAACGCCTTTGATTGGCTTAAACCAAAACCAGACAATTACATACGTGCTCATTTGGTTACATTTATTTTAAAGAGTCAACATATGAAGGCTTCAATAGAGAGATTATGTTGTGTGCATTATGAAAGTTTATAATGGACTATTGGTTACTTGTTTTGATAAAGCTACTCCTAGAAAGTCATGTGCTTGGTGAATTTTCATTTTCTGTCCCTTGTGTGTTGCAAATTTAGATATTATCATATTTGATAATTTCATATCATATATGTATATCGACATGGAATAAAATGTTGGTGATTTACGGGTCGTTGGATTTGTTAGAAACAATTTCAAGGTATTATCATTTGTACGCGATAAATATAGCCTGACATAATGCAACGTTGTACATTTTAGAACGTATAATAAATGTAAAGTGTATATTTCTTGTTTAACATTGTGTGTGGCACTTTGATAATAAATTTCTTTATAACGTCAAACAACAAATATTATGACCATCAAATACATACCATAAATTGGCTTTCCTACAACGCAAAATGTATCAACAACTGGAACCGAAATAAATATCGACGTTCGGTTTGGTCAAGGTTTTCGAAAAGAATTACTAAAAACCAATTCCACGAGCTTTGGCATACGAACGGTAACTACTGCATTTATGAAAAAAAAATCGTTTAAGAAACTGTTTTCATATCAAAGAGAATTTTGCTATTCCTTCGTTAGAAAGAACTGATATTTCTTGTGCGTGCAATAGTATCATATAAAGATACTCCGCCGCAACACACAGGTTGAAATATTTGTTAAGAACAAATACAATACTCAAATTGGTTCCAAAGCAATGCCCATCATCCTAATTACCCTTTATAATTATGTTTGAAAAGTTTAGCAAAACTCCTACATTTATTTTTATCTTAAAGTTAACAAATTTTTGATTTATTATAAATGTTTATCAAAATAATATGGTGATTTAAAGAGCAATCACTTTTACATACAACATTTTGGTCACTTATTTTTATCATACAAAATCAGTAACCACTAATCTGGTCACTATTATAAACAAAATATATTAAACGTGTAATTCAGTGAGTGATTAAACATCATGTGAACTCCTTACTAACGATTTAGAAATGACAAAAAACCAGTGGCCCCATGTCATATGGTCTCTAAATGATCTAAATATTGACAAAAAAGAAAAGTTAAATGAATTTTCATCACTAAAGATCCTTTTTCTTGTATTAATAAGGATATTCGATAAAAATTGACTACAAAAAATAGGTCGAGTGAAAAGCTTGATAAGAAGTTGACAGTTTTCAAGTAACAGGTACTAATTTTTCCATCTATAAATATGAAATCCTTTTATCTAGCCATTATTTTTAAGGCTTTTCCAAAGTTCGTTCAAAGATTTAGAAACAACAATGCTAATTAAAGATACTACCTGAACACGAATCTTTAACCATAACAAGCTAGTTTCAATGTTGAAACTTATTTAGGAATTACATTATGACAACATGAAAGGACCATTTTAGTAAGTTTTAACGTTTTCTTGAACATATGCAAGGATCTCTTTGTCGTTTTGAAGATAGGCATTTCATCCTCTTTCAAATGTGCAGTTACTTCAATACCATCTCCAGATGGAGTGTCCATCAAAACAAAAATGCCTTTATCTACCTCTGGTACAAAAAAAAATACTTTTATCGGCTTTCCCCACCAAAAATTTGCATTGTGAAATGGAAACCTACACACACTTGTAATTGTATCAACACGACCTTGATCATCCGCTAATGTTGATAAAGTGTTGGTCCAGTATTTTGCTGCTTCTTTAATTCAACTGAATTTAGCCGAAGTTTTTTATCTTTGTGACCGCCATAGTAAGGATATTACCTGATGTTGTTTCTGGATACTTTCCCCCAATAAATCGTACGACCAGGCCTTCGATGGTGATCGAATGGTATGAGGGGTGCTATGCTTGCGCCAAACTTGTAGCCAATCTGTAATAAGAAATAGTAGACACTTCGTTAAGTGATTGCGCAGGGGTTGGACCCTGCGAACCACCTCCGGAGTGCGAGTAAGTATGTGATATGTGTTGTAAGTAATGTAGAGTATGTGAAATGCTGTGCTGAGTCAACATACCATTGAAATGACTTGTCCAACCTATTTATAGATAGAGAAATAAGCTTGGAGAGTGTTTGCACATGTTTCGGAGATCATGGGGGCGTCCCATGATTTGTGGTAACCGCTAGGGCCCCACTCTCTCTGTCTTGGCGGGGAAGCTAAGGAGATAGTGGGAACGTGGGGGAAGACCGAGTCAATGTTCTCCTTTGTCTTAGTATCTTCAAGGTTAGACCCCGAAGGGCTTAGGCCTTCGATTAGCGAATTCCCAACTGATAACCATATCAATGATGAATGGTTTTACGCCATCGATGACTTAGGAAGATAGACTTGGTCCTTCGTTATGCAAATTCGACTGAGATCGAAGGGGAGTCCTTCGACCTGATCGGAGGGTACGTCATCAGAACCCTTTTTCATAAAGGAAGGAACCAAAAATTTAGTTCCTTGTAATCCGTGGGTGATCTGATTCTCAAGATCCTACAATCATTAGAAAACATTTATTGCATATCTTTGTCTCTTCACTCCATCATTCTTGTATGGCTTGACTTAGATGATATGACTAGCATTAAAAACTCTTCCAAATCATTAGAAACCTCATTTCTTCTATGGTTTAACATCGAATCAAACACATTTCTCCATGATTTCATAATCCTATAAATTAAGAGCTTCTAAGATGATCATCCTCACACCTTCTCAATTTCTCTCATCTACTAGAACAAGCTTAAGCAAAAATGACTAAGTCATCCACCTCTTCTCTATCAAACAAACCTTGCAAGAGAACGGCTAGAATGAGTGTTAGACCATGTTGCTTTGTCAACATTAGCTCATCTTCTGATTCCTCTCCCCTAACCATCTCATCTCCCATAAGAGATGAGAACTTTGTCACTTTGACCACTCCTACACCACCTCCAAAATCACCTATTGTAGTCACCACTCCACCACCAACAAAAACTCTCATTGCTAGCTCTCCACCACCGGCTCCCATCCAAACATCCAAGTCACAATCACCTCTTAAATCTCCAACTCTCATACCATTAGAACTATTCTCCACACCACCTACATCTCCAAAACCATTTTTGGAGGACTTGGAGGAATTACCTCCTAAGCCAAATAATCCACCTCCACTACCATCCTTTGGTACAATTGAGCGAATAGCACATGAGTCTCCACGTCCATCCTTTGACCCAAATGCCCCGTTTGGGCCTCAACCTCGTCTTTTCCATCCTATTCACAATGACATTCATGGACCTTTATATGGGGACCATGCCCTACCTCTAACATCCTTGTCTCCTCATATCGAGGACATTGATGAATCCATGTGGGAAGATCACCCACATTCCAAAGTAGATATAGAAGCGGAACTCAACCACCTCCACAACTTCTCAAATATGGTGGATTCCAACCTTAGTAAGACTATGCAAATGCAAAATGCTTTGATAGATTCCCTAATCACTCCAACTACCAACACCAACAACTCCACCATTCCACCACCACAAAATCATGAACCCTTTTACCCACCTAGACAAGGTTGCTCAAATTGTGAGCGGACCGCCCACATTAGCGAACGGACCCGGGTGATGGTCCATGAGCTCCAAGATGAAATGAGGTTCATCCTCAACCACATGCTAGAGCGAATCAACGCACTTGCTCATCCACCACCTCAATAAGAGGGCCTTAGTTTTTCTTTCAAAAATTCTAAGTTATTTTTTTTTCTAGGATTTTTTTTTTATTTTTCTAATGTTTTAGGATTTTCTTTATGTACTAACACATCATTGTGTTCCTTTTCATGATTTTTAAAGCATGAAAAATTTTAACAAGTGATTGATGTTTCTTATATTGTTGTTGATTGTTACTTGGTGATTGGAAATGTTTATATACTTGTGATGATGCTTATTACTAACATCTTTTTTGTAGCTTTTTCATAATCCATGTATCTTTCTCTTGGCACCCAATTTAGGGGGAGCATTGGCCAAGGGGGAGATAATGGCTCGGGCTCATTACATCTTCCGCCTCGCCTCTTCTTTTTGTTTCGACAAAAAGGGGGAGAAATATTATAGAACTTGGACTTTGACTTTCTAAAAAGTCAACTGCATACTTTGACTAATGAAAAGTCAAAATTGGACAAACTAGTCACAAGATAAAATAATCTTTATCTAACTCACTAGTTCTTTGAAGTTCCAAAATTAATCTCATATTTCTATAACTCTTGTACAAACTTTACATCTTTTATAAAAATAAAATTTATGTTTTGCCCTCAACAAAAAGGGGGAGATTGTTAATACAAAACATTACATATGTATTTACATTTAACATATTTCTAAAAATAGAAAAAAACATATGACATCATGTGGTGCATCATTGAAATCTCTAGAGGATTTCATAAGATATTTTGTATGGATTTGGACTCTACATATCTTACGTGATCTTGGTTATATTTGGTTGACTTTGGTAAGATTTTGGTAATCTTGCTGTCAGACCTGGCGGCACCAAAAGTTAACACGGACGGAACCATATTTTTGGTTCCGTGGTTTGTCGTGACTACAGAATGTGTTAGCTATAAATAGCAAGCCAAACCAAGTTGTTTTCTCATCCATTTCTAGCATAATTACATACATTCCTTCTCTCTAATATTTCTAACTTAGTTTCATATCATTATAATGATCCTCTTTTGTAGAAAAGAAGATCAAGGCATAATCAAGCTTCAACAAATAGTTGGAAGTCCGGTTTGTTTTGTTGTTGTATGATCTATATACATCATTGTTGTACCAAACCATCATAAAATTGTGAGTGTGAGTGGTTAGTATTTTAGTCCTTAAAATACATTGTGTGTGGGAGTGGTTGTACCCTTGCAAAAGAACTCGACATCTAGCTTAGTGTCGAAAATAGTGTGTAAGCGAAGTGTAAAGGTTTCTCCGCTGGTGAAAGGAGCTTGTTGACTAGTGAAGTTAAACTCTCGAGTTGGAGACTCGGGGAGTGAAGTAGGGCAATGAAAAAGAGTCCTTGTAGAATGAACCACTATAAACAACTTGTTGTGGTTTGATTGTTTCTTTCCTTACTTACTCTTTATATATTACTTGCATATTGTTTGTTATTTACCAACATATCTTTGATCAATATCAATTGATCATTACATTAAGTTTCAAAACAAACTTTTTAATCGGTAAACTATTCAACCCCCTTCTAGTTTTCCACACAAGTGATCACATACATACATAACATAATTGGAACGCCGGGGACTAACCACACCGCCCTAGATAGTGTCATGCCACCGGTGCCTCAATGACATGGACATGGTACCTCCATGGCTAGGGATACAAATACATAAGCTAGGCAATACAAGAACAATCATAATCATATCATATCAAATACTGAACTGAGACATATCATATCAAATCTTGAATCTGAATCATATCAAAATAAATCATATTGAATACTGAACTGAAGGATATCAGAACAAAAAACAAAAGGATATAAAAGGTAATAACGGATAATCATATCAATGGATGCCCTTACATGAGAAAGGACGAAATATCTGTACCTTAACAAATGGAAGCAAATGGAAATGTGAGCACGAAGAAATAACGTCACGTCTTCTTCAACGAATCTACACGGATTACGGTTCATATAATACTTATTAGCTCATTTAAGTCATAACGGATTTATTGCTTATATATAAATTATATTAATATTTTTAGAGTTATTAAGTGTATTCTCATTTTTAGTAATGGACCGAAATAAATACTTTAGGGTAATAATTATTAATTAGCCAAACTTAGGGGTTATAAATGATAAATGGTAAATTTAAAGGTTTAAAATGGCAATATAGCAAAGTTAGAGGTAAAATATGATAGATTCCCAATATTAGAGTCAAAAGTAACAACTTAACAAAGTTTAGGGTTTGCAAGCACCAATATCTAAAAATGAGGGTTAAAAGTGAAAAATTATATAAATACTAACATGAAATATAGTTTACCATACGTACAGTAGCAACAAAATCTTTCATTTTCTTTATTAATTTTTTTTTATCTCGACATGCCAACTTCACCCTCGCTCGCGGTTCAAACGGCTAACCAACAAGACTCGGAAAACACACCTAGTGATTACCCCCGACTTATCTTCCCCGAAACGCTTTGAACACACCGTACAATTTATCCGTTAAACCCGCGATCGCGCTCAAACTTACCCATTTGTATTGCGAGAACCAAGACCAAACCAAGTGTACCCTTTTTACCCTTGCTCGCGGCCCATATGGCTAACATTTATGACCAAGTGAACACGTATTATGATCGACCCCCGACTCAACTATCCCGACATGCTTTCAAAATACGAAATGACTCAATCGTTACTCCCGCGATCACCCTCAAACATACCCCTCAAACATACCCCTACTGATTCCCTTACTGGTTTTTAACGTACGCTAAATATATATACATAAAACAACTTTACCCAAGACTCTAATTCGCATATACAACTCTGCTTGATTCTATCACAGTTTATAAGCATGCTCATACTATAAGGCCATAACCCTACTACAAAATGGATCTTTTAGACCTCCACATAAAAACCTTTTTCTAAAAACACAGGTCTATATATCTCTTTTTCTCCACAAAAACTTATTTTTTGTTTTTTCAGAGCTTTTACCTCTTCATCTGTAAACCATGTCTGCAAAAGAAGAGGTGCATTTAAGCTCTTCATCTGCAAGAAGAAGACCGTTTGTTTTTTGTGCTATTGAAGTACTTCTTTCCTTTTTCTTCTTTTTCTTTTTTCTTTTTCACTAGTATTTTTTGTGCTATTGAAGTAATTTTTTTTTCCTTTTTCTTTTTCACTAGTTTTTTGTGCTATTGAGTGCAAAACAAGTAATCGCTTAAAATACGAAGTATTAAAGACAATACATAATGGTTCAAAATCTACCAATATCGACCCTTTTGTCATATGGGTCAAATAGATCATTGGTTTTCTTACGTTTTGGTATTTTTTTACGTTTTCGACCGTTTTTTACATTTTCGTATGTTTTTTACGTTTTGGTAAAAAGACGGACGAAACGTAAAAGAGATTTAAGATATTGAGAAAGAGATGTAGGGGTTGTGAAAGAAGATGTAAGAAGTGAAAGACAATTTCTGAAATTTATAAGAGGAAAGAAGCGAAAAGAAGAACTTATGTCTGCAAAAAAACAAACAGAAACCTCTGCCCTCCTGCAGACAAAAGAAGTGAAAAGAGGAAAAAAGTGCTAATTGGGAAAAAACAAACGACACCTAAGACGTGCTCATTTGATATGCACGGTCTATAAATGAAAAATACTTAAGAGCAGTTACAATCGTAACACCATAACACCAATAACACCGTCCACGTCAGCGCCACATCAGCTTTAACATTTAACATTAACATCCTCAAAAAACACCCACAACCATAACATCCCAATAACATCAATAACATTTCATATTTTCAATTTCAACCCCTAAACTAAAACAAACACTTCATTTATTAAACTAAACATAACATTAAATTTGAAAACATATTACAATACGAAATTAAAAAAATACATCGAAAAAAAATTACAACAAATAAAAAAAATACATCGAAATTAAAAAAACACACCGTAAATTAAACGTTACAACATAAAGGAAATGACAACGAAATTAAAAAAACACACCGTAAATTTGAAAACATATTACATACTTATTCATCATCGTCGCTCTCTTGTTGTTGTTGTCCATGTCGTTCAAGATTCTTCAGCCAAACATGCTCCATAAGGTCCTGTTGGAGTTGGGTATGCGTTTGTCGGTCCTGTTGGAGTTGAGAAGCAACAGCTTCAAGCAAAATTGTTGGGTATTTTTTATCAACCCTAGCAAAATGCCCTTGCCAAGCCACTGGAAAAATTTTCCATTCCCAGTGCATACAGTCAATGCTACCAAGCATTCCCGAAAAACCATGTTTTTCTTCATGATGTTGATAAATTTTTTGAATGTCGGCCCATGTTGGTTTTCTTAAATACTCCGGTATAAACAAATCAATAATGCATTTGTTAAAATTATCAAGACATACTTTTGAAGTACTCGCACCCATTTGCAAGTATTCATCAAATGCATCGGGTGTGGTGTCGTACGCCAATTGGTGTATGGCAGACGTACACTTCATTAGAGCACTTATACTCATTCGACCCGTACAATCGCGTGTTTGCCTAAAAAAGGTAAAATGATCTGGAATATTATCGGAAGTATAAGATTCAATACCTTCAACTATTTGCAGGAATAGTTTCCGGCTCATACGAAATCTTCTACGAAAATTCGCGTTTGAATACTTACAACGCTGTACGAAATAATCGTTGCCAGACGTTCTTACGCAAGCTCACGTTCACGATATACATGGCTACGAGAACGACTAGGATGTTGAGATTCAATACTTTCTTGTTGTTCCAACTGAAGGTGATACTCACGTCGCCATAAATTGGAAGTCCTCTTGGTCATCAACGTCTGACCAAGACAGAGGAATATCACCAGCTTGATTTGGATCCATTGTGAACGAATTTGATTTTTGAATTATGAAAGTGTGAAGAGGAAGTATATAAAGTGTGAATGGAAATGTGAAAAAAATAGAGTTTTAGTTGGGTATTTATAGTGGTAAAAAAATGTTTATGATTTTTTTTTTTATTTTTAAAACTAGCCGTTAGGGGGGTTTTGTAAATTTTTTTGAATTTGTAATGGATACTAGCCGTTGAGGGACTAGTTGTGTAACTTTTTCAATTTTTTTTTCCTGCCCTTAACGGGCGTTATGTTGCCAACGCACGCCCTATAACGCCGTTACCCATCATCGCCTCCAACGGTTTAACGCCTCCAACGGCGTTAAAAATGCCCCTGACGGCGTTGAAGCGTTACCGTGTAACCGCTTCTAACCGGTTATTATTATATCCACCTGTCTTTAAGATAAAATATTCAGACCGACTCATTAAGAAAAACAAGAATTTTCACTTTCGTTTTAGGCGGTCATATTTTGAACAAGAGAATTTTCATTTTTTGTTTAAGGCGGCCATATTGAATCTCATATTTTCCTATGGTCAAGAAGATCCTAACTACGAATCCATATTTTTTTAGCTCGAATCTTTCAAGAATCAGGTATGTAACATCGTATCTACCTTCAATTGATTTTGTTTCTGGGCTAATTTTGAATATTTGGATCTTTAGTTTTTATTTATTTCATGGGTTGTATTGTATTTTCAACCGCTATACAAGTACAATTATTGTCAGTTACTTTGATTACCATATAGACCCGAATTAGGAATTAGGGGTCTTTACAACCTGAACCATAAACTTTGGTGTTAGTTTAATTTGTTCTTAAATCTGTAATTGATGATGCAAGAATGAATAAAGATGCTTATAATCAAATATAAAAGATGAAATAGGTATGGTAAAGATAGCTTTCAGTTTGGATGTGACTATGTTTCAAATCAAGAATTCTCCTTTTTATAATTGTATATTTGGTTTGTTGCAATGATATTTTAAGCTTTGATTTTTGTACATGGCGATGATGTTTTTTTTCATCAAATTGCCAATCATTAACAAAAATCAAAATGGAATACTCTATTTTTACCTCAAAGATGTTGGATACTCGGTGCGTTATAATAACGGAACTTCAAAGTTAGCTCATTAAGATACTTCAACAAGGGAATTGATGTTCTGAGTATAATTTCAACCTTGCGGTTTCTATTAGTTCTTATTTTATCAAGTAGTCATGCTTGATTTTCTAAATTTAAATCTTTGGAGATGCAATGCTCATCTCTATATTGGCCATCTGATAGATTGGCTCTATGCGATAAGCCAATAAGGTTTGTATAAGGTTAATGCGTTATTATTCAGTTGATGAAAGATTGTAAATTAATAGTAAAAGGTTATATAAAAAAATAATACTGATAAAAACACCACTGCGACAAGAAATCATTTGCCTCTGTTCTTATTGCAATTTGTTATGTCATTTGACTCTTTTCTTAGAATATTATAAATAAATAGATCAAGAAATCAATCACCCATCTCAATTCATCATGATTTGTTATTGTAGGTACGGACATTCATACACCATTTACTCGTGACGTATAGAATAGAAGCTCTATCCTAGTACATGACATAGTGCCAAGATGGTGAGGACTAAGGACCACTATTTTGATGGAAAGGATTATATTTATCATGTCAAGAAACACCAAAGGTAAGACTACAATTTCACATAAGAGTAAACTGCAAAAATCATCCCTGTGGTTTGTGTAAATTTGCAGATATCATCCCTATCTCAAACGTTCAGCAATAAACACCACCAAGTCCACAAACGTTTAGAAAAAATCATCCATAAGCACTAACAAGGTTAGTTTTCCCCGTTTTCTACCCCACGTGCAATAACACGTGAGGGTATTTTTGTCATTTTTGATTATCTTTCCCCTTTTATTTCTTTCTGAATTAGGATAAACTCAAAACCACCAAACTTAAAAACCACCACCACGTCTCTATTAATCTCAAAACCATTAATGATGATCAAACAAAGACCCTAAATCCCTAATCTCTAAATAAGTTCAAGCAATGGTTGTTTCTGAGTGGCATATTCGTACGAGAGATCAAGAGATTGATGAAGTACATGCATATAGTAAGTTATACCCAATTCCCAATATTGTGTTTTTTTTTTGTTGTGGTTTGTGTAATGATCTAACCCTAGTTTTGAATTGTGGTTTGTTTTTTACAGGGAATGATCCAAACATGTTCTCAATAAAGATTTACCATGCTGGATATTTCACTGACCCACCGAATAGGAAATACAAGTCAGGGACTTTCAACTACTTTGATATGGTAGATGCTGATTTGTTTTCAATTATTGAGCTAAATGATATGATTATGATGTTAGGTTATGATAGAAAAGAAATCATGTATTATCATTACAAAATACCCAACAACAATTTAGATTATGTTCTGCAAGCATTAGGAAGTGATTTAGATGTTTTGGGTATGACAAGCATACGGACATTCATACACCATTTACTCGTGACGTATAGAGTAGAAGCTCTATCCTAGTACATGACATAGTGCCAAGATGGTGAGGACTAAGGACCATTATTTTGATGGAAAGGATTATATTTATCATGTCAAGAAACACCAAAGGTAAGACTACAATTTCACATAATGATGTGGTTATTTTCTTGAATTTCCCTCTTCTTTTTTGTATGTGAACTATTATGATATTATTATCTATTTGAAAAGTTCCCTAATCAAGCTATTAGAGAGCTTGAGGTGAGTACATTGACTATGATACTGTTATCTATATCCTCATTTTGCCTCGATTATTACTTAAATAGGTGTTTTATAAGGCGTCAAAGATGAGATTTCATAAGGATTCCTAGTTCAAAAAGAGAGCCCAACAAGCAGTGGTTAGTCTCCAGATGAGTAATCATTTGGTGCTACACAACTTTGCAATCTCTGTATTTTGTTTCTTATTTCTAAAATAATAGTTTGTTAAAAATAAAGTGGTGAGGAAAGGTACACGGAGGCATGGGCACACATCTGTGCGATAAGTCGAAAGGGTTCGAACAAGTATATGAGCATCTAGACATTCATTTTGAAGAAAAGGTATTATTTTAGAACCTCTTTTTTGTCACCCATTTTTTCTTGTATGATTACTGAATTCTAAGTGGATTGATATGCATGATCCACATTATCTCCTCTGAAATAACATAGATATAGATGCACATTTTGTAATTTACGAGTTGGTATTTAATTCTATTGTTTTCAGGGGGGAAGCTTTCATAATCCCTACATTGGTCCGACCCTCGATCTGCTTATGGAGAAGGGACTGATTGAAAGTGACGCTGGAGCTCAGGTGATACGTATACCGCGAAAATAACAACCTCTAATAGTTATGAAGTCGGATGGAGGCTTTAACTATGATTTCAGAGATCTTGTGGCGTTATGGTTGGTTTTTATGCGCTTTTTAGTTACTTCAATAAATTTTAAAATATGAACCAAATTTACGTCAACATCACTTCTTGAATGTCTTGAGTGTACATACACATATTTTATATACATACTAGATAATCTGTGTACATTGCAATAACTCATCAAGGTATGAATCTGTGTACATTGCAATAACATCATACCTTTATGTGTAAATTTGATTTATGTGTAAATTTGGCTGGACTTCAGAGAAAGACTCGTCAAGGTATGAATCTTGTAGCTACTTTGTTTATGTGGGAAGGGGAAATTACCATGTGGGTTTGCCCTTGAGGGTTTCCATGGATTCAAGCTGCACACACCTAAACTATATTTTCTGATTATTTGCAGCTTCTGAGCATAGAAGAACCTTGGACACTGAACTTAGATAATGCTCTGGCAAACTCTATCATTGCACCAGTGACTGATGATATTAAAGAAGACTGTCAGTTAATCTCTAAGCACTTTCGAGTCAACCATTTATGTTTCTGTTAAAATTAGGATATATGTCAAGTGTGAACAAAATGTTTACTTATGATCATAGTGGTTTTCGCGAGCTAACTAGTATAGTAAATTCTAGAAATGAGAACTGAACTGAACATAACGGTGATGGACCAGATTTGTCTGGTTCTTCAATTTTGCCATTCTGGACCGAACTTTGCAAATCTCTATTATTATTGAATAAAGGATTATTTACTGAAATCAGCTAACTCCACCTGAAGGATGTACTTATGCAACATGGCCTTTAACACTACTACAAAAATGGTCTTTTAAACCTTCTTATAAAGTCCCTTTATGACATCAATCTTTATTAAGTATGTTGTATACATTACAGGTCTTGAGAGAGTCCATGGGTTCACTTTTGGAGATAGCCTGGATGAGGATAAAAGAAGAAGATGGCTGGACTTCAGAGAAAGACTTGTCAAGGTATGAATTTAAAGGCCTTGTTTAAATTTATTGTTGTAACACATATGCATATGTTATTGTATAGTTCATCTTTCGGGAGCTGTATATTATGGCTGATCTTGCTATACCTTCTCACCTTCCTTCTGAATTCTGTGTTTGCAGGACGCATTTGTTCTTTGTAGGATCTTCCGCAAGAGTGGTTCTGGGCCGAAAAACGGTGAACAATATGGTGCCCCATTTGTTGAGGAGGAATGGGATGTGGATGAGCCGATATTGGCCACTAAGCGGGAGTCTGCTATGCAATTTCCATGGCCCTTAGTCACTTTATTTGTTAAGCTAAGCCAAATAAAAAATGAACTCCTTCCACTTTGTTTCCAGAAAATTAGCACAGATTACAACTAGGTTACCTTTTATCACTTCTTTATCTTGGTGTCTTATATCTTATTTTTTATGCAGGTAAGAGTGCAATGGCAATGTCTTCTTTGTGTCGCCTGAAATCCGTATATTAAACTGTGGAAGGTTAGTCATCCGTATATTATCCCTTTGACGTCTTTTTTTTTACATTTTTTACAAGTTTCAAGTAAAATCTTTTTTGATAGCACATAGAGGGAGTCGATTTTGAGATTTTATGCCACATCAGAGTATCAAACACCCGTGTCTTTCTGTAAGGGAACCTTGTCAAATAGGGCCTGTTACTATCTTATTATCATTTTTGTCATTTTGGATGTAAAGGTGATGATAACGGCAAGGCGTTAGCCGCTTTGATTCGCATGAAGAAACGCTATAAGAAAGCTATGAAAGGTTAGTATTTAGCATGTTAATACCACTACCATATGAACATATTACAACATCTGACTCTTCAAGAAAATTTTTACGAGTGAAGGAACCTGTCAATATCCATTGTTTTATCACCTTTTTAGACGAGGCTTGAACAGTGTTGTTTGCATAATAGGTCTTGGCAAAGTGCTTTCGAGATACTGGTCACCAGCTTGTACATAATCAAGTTAAGAGATATTTGAAGCTCGTTATAAAGGATGTTTTGTAATGTGTATTTGCAACTGGTTATAATAGATTGCGTATTTAGACTACTTCAAATAATCAATTGCCTATTTAGCTCATACGGGTTGTTTGGGTAATAGATTGCCTATTTAGACTACTTCAAATAATCAATTGCCTATTTAGCTCATACCGGCTTTTTGGGAATGCTTAATTAAACAGTTGCTATATTGGGAACGAGAGTTTTGTGATTACCTGTTAAGACTAGACTACATAGGGCCCAGCATCGGGTCGAAACCGACCCGATCCTGACCCATCCCGAAACCGACAAGGCTGAGAATCCCAACCGAATCCCGACGCGATTCTATTTCGGGTAATCTCGAATCCCGACCCGAATCCTGAAACAAACCGGTTTGTATGGTTTTCTTTGTGTTAACCCGAAACAATCCCGACTCCCGCCGACCGACTCGACAAAGTTATTGAAAACCCAAACCGAGTCCCGAACCGAATTAAGGTCAGTTTGTGACGGTCGTTGTCGGTCGGAGTTGGGCGTCGGTCGGTCGTCGGTTGAGATTGCTCACCCCTAAGACTACAGCATGTAGTGGGTTTGTTTGGGATTGCTTATTAAAACTGCTTAGAAACTTTATAAGCAGTTTCAATGAGTAATCCCTAACAGCCTATTTTTTTTAAATTAAATCAAAAAAGAAAGCCACATAGAGACCGGTTATTATTATATAAACCGGTCTTAAATACCTCTTTTAGACCGGTGCGTGAACCGGTCTTTATATGCAGACCAACCGGTCTTTATGTTAAAAACCTTTTAGACCTCCCCCATTTAGTAGTGAACAAGCCAAAACCTTCCCCAAACGACCAACGTTATCATGACTCCTTAACCCGTAATATTCAGATCGCGACATAATCGACTCCCATATACTTATTACTTTAGCATGATCAATATGTAAGTTGATTTAAAATATAACCCATGGTCGCTTTTCATTAGTTTTAATGTGATATGAGTGAGGTTTATACGTGGGTTTTACAGGTTCTAATAACAGACTTAGAATGTAAACTAACTTGGCTATATCTTCAGATTATTTATGTCGAATGGGAGAGAAAAACAACAAAAAGAATTTGATGATACCTCAAGGGACTTAACGCGACCAGAAGAGAAGTAGACTAGGAACGGTGAACACCAAAGCCTTCGAATACTTGGTAGCAGGAAACTTTGTGTGATTTATTTTGTATTATGTATGAGACTTGGAAGCTAAGAGAGGCGTATATTATATAATGTGTATAAGAACGAGATAGACGAAATCTTCCAAATATATAAAATTATTCACTTAATTCTTGGTTATTTTTTAAAAGAATAAAATGTGATATGAGAGAGGGTGAGATCTAACAGTTTGCATATGGTTGTTAATATAGGGTAAATTAGGAATGTCGTGTATTGGTCAGGGAAAAGGATTTGCTCAAAATCTTCTAATTATAGAGATATACATATGTTAATTACCTCTTATCTTTTGCGTCTTTTATTTTTGTTTCTAATATATAAAACATAGCAGATTTAGGCATATAACATATATATTTATTTCTTTAACATATCTACCTATACTATAATCGAAGGTGTGAAGGTTAGTGTGAGGCCTCAAAAAATTACACGTGTGCAAGAATAGTGCCTTACTATTACACACCTTTGCTTCTTTGACTAGCCTTTTCTAACAATCTTATTTTTTTATCTCTTCACTTCCAAAATTTTCTACTATCTATTATCTCCACCAACCTCCCAAGCTAACATATACAATGATGTTTCTTCTTTTTTCTGATTTGATTCTTCAGTTTTACCTTTCTATTGTTGGTTAGTATTAACCTTGTTCTTTTTCTTTCGATCTAACTTTCACATGTTCACACAGTGTTTGGAGGTGATGTTGGTGATCAGGATGCAGTGAAGAATGAAGAATCAGTACATGGAGCTGTGTGAGGCAAATACTGTGCAGAACTAAAGGAGGTGATGACATGAGCATGTTCTTCCATGTTACAATTGCAATAATATGTTCAACTCTTAAAGATTTGATTTTTATATTTTCCTTTTTTGTTTGGTTTCCTTTTCAGGTTTATGATCTTGGAGATGAATATGACTACAGAGGAGCCTGAAGTAGCAACTTGGATAAAAAAAAGAGAAAATTTTTGAAACGAACACTTTCCCTAGTACTTTACACATATAAACCACACACATACAATTTTCTAAAATGAACTTTTCAATATTAGACGTTAGATTGGTAGCATAATACGTTTTAAACAGTACACGTGTACACCAATTCTCTGGGCGTGGTCCATGCGAGAAGTTTGGGCGTGATGCGTGTTCTGGGCGTGACCTGGGCGAGTTAGTGACCTAGGCATGCCCTGGGCGTGGCATGAGGCGTGGCGAGTGAGCTGGGCGTGCCCTAGGCGTGGCATGAGCAGCTGGGCATGCCCTGGGCGTGAACCTGGGCGTGCCCTGGGCGTGGCATGCCTAGGCGTGGAGCATGAAACTCGCGACACCTAGTTGTGCAAGATGGTAAAGCAAAATGGGTTACTTTGAAGTAGCTTGGCGTTGGTTGGAAATATACATGAAAGGGACGGTTTAATGAAGTTATGAATTGCGTGCCTAAATGTTAAAATTGAAGCTGTGGAATGCAAGTAGATGAAATCGCTGCTTCCAATTATCAGAGTATTGCTTCGCAGATAGAACGGGAAATATGACAATTATCATTGGTAGCAACCAAGGTGACCAAAATTAACAACACGTCTACTTGCTAATGTGGTGGAATTGCGGGTGCGCTTGCTAACGTGATTTTAGGTATCCGCATATGTCTTGAACCAATTTATTGGTTTTAGTTTGTAAATTGTAATGCTAACTTTGGTTTCAACAACATGGCTAGCTTGTATGAAGTTTGTTACTAATATGTAATAGTTAGCTACTAATATGTAATAGTTAGCTTATGTTGGAATCACTCCTAAACCTTATTCAAGTGTTAGTTACTAATATGTAATAGTTAGCTTATTATGGCCTTTATGTTTGTTATTAGCCTTAAGCTTATGTAGAAGGCCCATGAGCTTAGGCCCAAGCCCATAGGAGAAAGGGAAGGAGTAGGAGTGTTGCCCTAGCTCCTTGCCTATAAATACCTTATGTAAACCTTCATTTGAAGGTTGGTTGTTCAAGTTATTCTCTCATTCACTCTCTTTGCTTAAACCGTATTATAGTATATCGTGTGTGTGTGTGAGTTTTACTTGTTCAATCGCCTTATCTCTTTCTTATAAGCTTGTGTGGTAAACCTTGTGACCTAACAGTGGTATCAATCGCCAAATAGTTGGGTGAACAAGTTTGTTTTTGAAGGTCTTTTTCGTGGTCTTACGCGTAAAAGTGAGTGACTCTTTGGTACGCTTCAAAACTTGGTTTTTACACTTTTTAATTCAAGATTCTTGTACTTTCAACGTTTTAAGGTGTTAAAATACTTGTTTTTGACAAAAAGTTTCAAACTTTATGCGTGGATAGTTGTTTTTGAACTAGTTTTTATTCGTGGGTGTCGTTTCACGCATCGTTTACGAGCTTTGGATCATCAAGTTTCACACTTTTGTGTTATTTTGGTGTTATTGAAGCTATTTCATCACACAAAAACTGGTTTAGAAACACTTTTGGACAGAATCGAAGTTACGAGTAGTTCTACGCGTAGTAAAACCCTAAAACTACGCGTAAGTGCTTCCTTGGTTTGATCTTCATTTTCGGGTTTATTCCGTTTTCTTACTTGGGTAAGTCGAAAATACGTCGACTTTGGATATCTTTTGCACCGTGATAGTGTAAAAGATCATTTGGGCAAAAACCCTAAAATTACGCCTAAGCATAAGCTTACGCGTAGAAATCCTACGCCTAATATTTTCCCTACGCCTAATCCTAGTCTTACGCATAAGAAAATCCTACGCCTAACTTTCTACGCCTAACTTTTGCCTACGCCTAACTTTAGTGTCTTTTCCTACTTACGCGTAAGCTAAATCCTACGCGTAACTCCTTATTGTTACGCGTAACTTTGGTGTTTTTACGCATAAGTGCTACTTGGTTCTTGTCTTTTCTACGCCTAAGGACACTTCATCAACAAAGGTTCATTCGTGTTGGATCGATATACTTTAATCAAACTATCTTAACTAGCTTGTTAAGGTTTAATAACCTCGGATAAATCCTAAGTTATTAACAAAGAAACACTGAGTAATCTTTATTAAGTACGCGGAATTTACTTAACAAAGCTAAGAAGAATAACCTTTTATTATAAACTCTAAATCTGCTTATTATGCACATACTCTAATACAACTCTAAGATAATCGAACTTTTCTCTAAAACTCTAATTCTAAAATCGTAAGTCATATCTCTAATGCCAATCTAGGAGTCCTTTTATAGGCTCAAGGATATCCTAGTCGGTTTACAATTGATAACCTTGTATGACAAGTAATCTAAACATAGAATACAATTCTTTCCATAAACGAATATAACAGTTCTTTTGTTCTTGCAGTACTTTGACTTCATATTGCAGTACTTTGACTTTGTCTTTAACAATACTTTGAGTCTTTAACTTCTTCGTACTTTGCAACTTACAGTACTTTGATATCTTCAAGACTTTGATATCTTCAGACTTTCATATCCCAACAATCCTCCCTAACTTGAATTCTACTTGCTTGACTTCAAGTTCCTTTGTGAATATATCTTTAACAACTTCATCTTTTAAAGACGGATTGTTTCTTAGTCTTTAAGCTTTTATCTCTGTAACATCTGTTCTTGTCAAAGTATCTCTCAGAATTGTTTTCTTTACAAAGCATCCAGAAGCTCCATCTTTTCAAACAACAACAAAGAACATATGACAATTTGTACATTTAATTCAGTTTAAGTTGCATACTATTCTCATCACTTTCAAGTGAATCATTGAAAAATAATGGATTTAGAACTCTTTACCAAAGCCATTATCTCTCGAGTAGCCAAATGTTTTGGTGTGTAAGACCATGGTACATTGATAACCATATGATTTTTAGCAAACCACCGGCTATCAACAGATTTGTTTTGTCTTTACCAAAAGTCGTACTTTCTCGGACTAGTTAGTTCTTCTATCTAATGGTGAACTAATTACCAATAATGGTTTTTCCACCGCCTTTACCACAAGCCATTTTCTTGTGGGCTAGCCAACTCTTCACATTATTGATATGGTGAGTTGAATACCATCCAACTTATTAGCAAGTTGTCAACTAAAAACGGATTTGATATATCTTTACCCGAGCCGTTTGCTCATGGATTAGTCAATCCTTTTGTAACCATGGTGGATTGATAACCTATTGATGTTATCATCACAAAACCATTTACTAAACCTTTATTTCAAAATATTTATTACTTAGCAACAAGGTTTCTTCTAAAATTTTTTTAACTGGTTTAGTTCAAAGAAAAGACTTTGATGAAAGTCTGTCTGATCAGCATACTTTGAATAAAAGTATGATATATCAAAAAGTATTTATTCAAATAAAATTCATACCGTTATTGATCATCCTCAGAATGGTAGTCCAGTTTATAAACAAGTTGATAACCATGCAAGCAGTTTCATTATCCTCTTCTACTTCCAATCCATGCTCTAGCATTCTTCTCATGAGCTCAACTGTGAGAGGGTATCTTCTTTCTGCAAACATGTGTATCATTGTTCCATTTTCTAGCTCCAAAACATGAACTCCAGATTTTTCAAAGAATCTCCAAAGAAACTATTTCCCAGTTTTCTTGATTCTTCCGGATATCATCGCTCTCTTCATCAGCTTCCCATATAGTTATGAGATCAAGATGTAAAACCAAACCAATCCCTTCCAATGGATTATTTTCAAAGTAATCCTTCACAACATGATATAAGTAGAATAAGTCTACTCTATCTATAATATGCAATAAATCCCATAGCCTTTTGAAAACTTTGAAGCTTTCATCTTCTTTATGAAAAATCATGTAATCTCCATTCTTGGATTTTACAACTTTAAAAACACTGATGATCTATTCATCTTCATGTCATTATCTTCTTTTGAATAATCAAAATCTACCACTCCGAGATAATTCTTCAATTCATCACTAGTCTCAGATCTTAATTCTACCATTTCTTTCTTTGAAAACTCGAACATCTCAGAACTTTAGTTTTTTCTTTTCTCTTTAAACTCTTCTTCTTTTCGTTCAAATTCGGTAGCTTCTTCTCTAAAATCTTTGATGCCTGCAACATTCTTCTTATAATCCTCCCTAGAAGCATCATATAATCTTTTCATCTCAAGATAATTAAACTTCTGTAATCCTTTATACCCTTGACTTTTCAGATAAGCCATCATAGCATTTCTGTCCTTAGCTAAATTAGGTCTTCTTGGCATAAATCTAACAGGTGTAGGGGACTGTAAAGGTTCAATAGTTTCAAAGATCTAATTCATCTTGCACCTTTTGAGTACGCTTTCTATTCAGAGCTTCTTGAGCTTCCCGTTCTTTTCTATCTTTAGCATCTAACTCTTCTTGAACTTTTCTAGCTGCAGCTTCATTCCTAGCAACTTCAATTGCTCTAAGTTCTGCCAAAGTGAGTTTCTTTTTCTTTGTTTCAACCATAATACCTTTCCCTTTGTCTTTAGGATCAATGGCTGGTTGAGAAGCTCTTGGTTGTTCTTCTTCTTGTACATCTCTAATAGTAACCCCTCCTCTTGGTTGTGATAAATCTAATATTGTAGCAATTACTTCATCATCACTAGCCGAATGAATAGGTATGAATGTGGATTCCTCCTCTTCTTCTATAACAAATGTAGAAGGACCAACTTCTTCTTCAAAATTCAATACCCTTGGAGTTATCACTTCTTCCCTAGATGTATCATGAAAATCAGACTTTGATGTTCAAGACCTTGATCATCATCGTACCTTGAACATCGAACTGTACCTTGATGGTCAGTACTTTGAATATCGATTACTTTGAACTTGCACTTCCTCTAATCGACATAATCTTTTCATAGCATTTACATGATTCTTTCTTCTTTGTAACATCTTCTTTCAAATTTTCCTTTTCTAAATTCCTCCCAAGTTGTGAAGATGATTTAGGAACCTTCTTTCGTTTGAATTCCTTTCGAAGTTGTTTATGACGTTTGTTTTCCTCTTTAACCCATAAATTGAAACCTTGAATATAGGGTTTAATAAAATTCCTTAACCAGATATACCTACGTCTCAACTTCCTAAGAGCTTTAGCTTGAGACTCAACAGTCTTATTCAACCTAACTAGCTCCCTTGTCAAAGCATAATTATCTAAAGTCAAACCTTCACGAGGAATAGTATGATCATCACCTTGAAGAGGTGAATGTTCTTCAAACAGAACAGAATGTTGTGAAGATGGAGTAGGTGTTCTTTCAATCTCGCTTGAACCTCGTGGCTTGAGAAACAGAGACCAATAGAAGATGCAGTACCTTCAATAGAAGCAGACTTTCAGATGCGTACCTTGTGAGGCAAAGACTTTGTGAAGCGAGATCTTGGAGAAACAGAATCAGACCTTCACTTTCTTCATCCTTTCCGGCTTCATTTCATACAGCTTGAACAACTTCCATCATGGTAGAAGTTAATGGAATATCTCCACCTCTAAACAAAGCACTTCTCCTAGCCATAAATGTAAAGATTTTGGCTTGTTGCACAATAACAGGTAACAAAGCAGCAGGTTTTGGAACATCAACCAATTGCTTGTTTAAGAAAACCTGTACAAACCTTGGGTACATCAACCATTTTGACCCAGAGGATATATGTGATAGCATCCCATCCAAAATAAGCTTTGAAAAATTAAAGACTCTCAAGTAGCTAGTCCAACCACTGCAGATGCTATATTAGACCCAAACTGCTCCCAAGAAGTACTTTTAGAACTTATGCAATGAAGCAGGACATGAATCAAAAACTTCCATTGAGGACAGAATAATGCTTTCTTGAATGTTTGTTCTGTTAAAGATCCTTCATAACCAAGATTCCTAAAAGTATCCCAAATCAGTTGCTTGTCAAATCGAATAGCCCCATCTTCATCTCCATATAATAAATCTTCTCTAATAGAGGCTTCTGTAATCTTGATAGTCCTTCCAAAGAATCTGTAGATCTAATATAATATTCATCCTCCTCCATGTTATCTCTAGCATTAGCCCAAAATTCTTGAATCCATGATTCAATAACATCCGGTTCAACCAAAAGAGCATAACTAATAGGCGACCCAGTAAGATAATCAACAATATCATAAAAAGCTATATTCGCCTCAGTCTTGTCCAAATTTGCTACCATATTGTGCTTTGAAACAGTAGGACGATTCGCCATTGTTGATTATGTAAGCACAAAAGAATTTGACTCGAAGAATATGAATATGATGAGAGAAAGATGGAAAAGATTCTAATGTATCAATATGAGAGGGAAAATCGGAAAGTAGGTATTTATAGGTGAAATTTGAAAAATCACAGCCTAAAATAACATTGTTACCGTTAGCATTAAATTACCCTTCAAGATAACCGTTGGAACAAGACTTTAATAAGACAAACAAGTACTTCCACGTAAGCAAGACTTTCCCAAGCAAGACTTTCCAAGCAAAGACTTGCAAGCAAGACTTTAACTTAAAAACAAGATTTTTCCAATTTCTTCAAGATAACTAAGTATACATAACTATCCTCCTCAAGCATTACAGGGACTATACAAATACTAAATAGTCCTCCCCTTAAATTTAGCTTACTAACTAATATACTCCAAAACATCCTGACGAAACTCCTTGTCTCTGTCATGCTCCGAACAACCACTATCAACAATAAAATGATCTTTAAGTTCCTCTCCGGTTGCCCTGTCTAATAAGATGAAAAGGTTAGTTGCTTTGAGGAACCCAAGCCATTACTGACTTGTGTTCCCCTTGTGGAGTGACATACTCACATTCTTTGAGTATATAATCTCCACTGTTTTCTAAAGCATGATCCAGAATTATCTTGTTATTCAAAACATGTGGATTTTCAACAAAAGCTTTACGGTTTTTCAACATAACTCTCTTTTTCGTCATCACAAAACATCTCGATTCACTTTTGGTTGAAAGTACCGTCATTCCTTCTGCACTTTCCCTCTTAACCCATTCTGCTTTTAACACTTGGTTCCGTGATCTAGATCCCCTATATGAATTGTGATACATTTTAGGTTGATAGTGAGATCTCCTAGAATACCTATTCCAGCAGCTTTATCAAGTACCTTGTTCTCGAGCAAAGACTTTGTGAAAGTATCGTGGGCAGAGGTAACAAGATACTTTGGAAAGTCGTGAGATAATCTTGAAGGTCTTCTCTGTTGTGGGTATCTAAGATCCGATGTGAAGTTTGTGATTGACCCTATTTGAATTAGTCCAAACGTTTGTACTCTCTAGGTTTCGGTTGGCACCCCTGTTCTTTGAAATTTTCTAAGGTATTTCGAGTGATGTTCACAATCCTTAATTAGATGAGTAGAACTGAAACACACAAAACACGAGCTTCTGACCCATACTGTCAAAGTGACATTTTCTATGTCTATGCCCAAAAGTATTTTGCCTTCTTGGTGAGTGATTAAACTTGTTTTGACCAAAATTATCTCAAAAAGGTTTAGCAAGTATTGTTTGAAAAGATTTTGAAGAAGGTATGCTTGTGAAGCAAGTACTTTGATTTAAAGGTACTTGCTTGGTTTTGAACACCGTTTTCAACAGCTTTGGGTGTTTCGACCTAGATTTAGCAACTAGCTTTTTCCTAAACTCTAGACTGTCTATTCCAAAACGAGAAACATCAGGCCTAAGAGGTTGATGAATGCCAGAGGATGTGGAACACATGATAATCATTAGCTTTCTTATATGCAGGAGGTGAGTCACTTAATGAACCATCATTACTAGATGTATCTACATAATTAATGAGTTCTTCATCACTAGTGGTTATATCCTCATACTCACCTTCATCCTGATTACTAGATTGGTTTTCTTCTATCTTACTAAAATCCATACCAAAACCTAATCCAGTTTTAAGATAAGCTCTTTGCTGTTTTTGAACATAAGAAACATGTGACAGACCCGCTTCACCCCAAGCAAAGAAACTTAGCTAACAAATCATCTCTTTCCTTAGTTAATTTTTCAATTTAAAGAAGTTTACAGCTTAATTTCCATTCACTAAGCTTTAACTGGTAATCCTGTTGTGCATATTTTTCTGCCCAAGCTACTTCATTAGTTTCATGTGCTAAAATTTTGGCTTCCATAGTTTCTAAGGTTATTTGATAACCTGCTACCTCATTCTAGCCTTAACACAATTATCTCTCTCAATCACATAAGCGCTAAGCAATTTATGATAAAAAGCATAGCAATTTGAGCATACCTCAGAGATAGGAGATTGATTTGGTGAAGTAGCCACCAATGCGAAGTTGAATCAGCGGGATCATCTTCACTTTCCTTGCTCCAGCCAAATCCTCCAAAGCCATCATCGATTCCAAAGCAAAGATGTTCGGTACTTCATCAAAAGTAGTACTCCGGTCCAATGCTTCCATCGTCTTCAACTTTGATCTTCCATCGCTACCATACGCAAGAAGTCACGGGTTCATCATCAAACTCTTCACCTCCAACTTCGATAACTTCTCTTGAGCAACCAAAGCTTTTGTTTCACCAATCGTGAAAGTTTCAAACTGTTTTTAGCAAATTTCGGCATCTTTTAGAGGCTTCATTCCCTCCAAATCTGGTCTTGAGAGCAGCCAATTTACTTAGCATCTTTAGCATCATGAAACTTGAGAAGATGACCATCCGAATGGCGTGATAAGAGAATATTGAGTGCCTTCTCTTGATTCCTTAAGGTTCTTTGCTGGTAATACCTGGGTTTAGGTGCTTTTGGTTGTCCAGGAATATCGATGGGGTCTGCTACAACTTCATTCCCATTCACAATAACATTGCAAAGAGCATGGTCTCGTGATGGCAATGTATGCTTTCATCTTCATGCACCAGAGATCATATTCTCCCTTCTTGATTATTGGAATTCGAAAGTGAGGTGATGGAGGGTGGTGGAACAACTTCAATCGACATCTTGAATATAGTTGAAGTAGGGTTTCTTCCTAGTCAGAGTTTCCACACAAGCTCCGATACCACTTGTTGGATCGATATACTTTAATCAAACTATCTTAACTAGCTTGTTAAGGTTTAATAACCTCGGATAAATCCTAAGTTATTAACAAAGAAACACTGAGTAATCTTTATTAAGAACGCGGAATTTACTTAACAAAGCTAAGAAGAATAACCTTTTATTATAAACTCTAAATCGCTTATTATGCGATACTATAATACAACTCTAAGATAATCGAACTTTTCTCTAAAACTCTAATTCTAAAATCGTAAGTCATATCTCTAATGCCAATCTAGGAGTCCTTTTATAGGCTCAAGGATATCCTAGTCGGTTTACAATTGATAACCTTGTATGACAAGTAATCTAAACATAGAATACAATTCTTTCCATAAACGAATATAATAGTTCTTTTGTTCTTGCAAGATTTTGACTTCATATTGCAAGGTACTTTGACTTTGTCTTTAACAGATACTTTGAGTCTTTAACTTCTTCCAGACTTTGCAACTTACAAGATTACTTTGATATCTTCAGTACTTTGATATCTTCAAAGACTTTCATATCCCAACAATTCGACTACAAAGATCCATCTTTACCAACACAAGTTTATCAACATGTCACAACCACCATACTCTAACTATTTCCCTTACACTTATCATCATCCTCAACGTCAACAACAACTAACTCCACAACATCAACAATGGAATCAACAACAAGCAATTTATCAACAACAATTTAACCAACAACATACTCCACAACTTGCTGCAAATCCACAACCTCAAATGGTTCAACCACCACCAAGTCTTCAAGCTCAACCATACACAAATGACTTTAATCAACATCCATCAAGGATCACTATGAGGTAACCCACTTGGTTTGCAAAGATGTTTGAAACTTTAAGCGTACCAACAATCAATTCATGAGGTGGATCACTTGATAGACCTCCAATGCTCACTTCCAGAAACTACGATCAATGGGTGATAAGGTTCTTTAGGTTTTGTGATCTAAAGAAGCCACATGGAAAGTTCTTAAAGAAGGTTATCTTGGAAGGTCCATTTGAGATGCCTACTGTCATTGTACCGGGAGATCCAAATGCCATTCCACCAAGAGATGAACAAACGAACATTGCTATGAGACTTGAATCCTCAAGAACTTCTACACTATGAAGCAGATGAGCTTGCCATGGAATATATCCTCCTAGGATTACCAAACCTAATTCTTCGTAGTGTTGATGCTCAAAAGACCGCAAAGAAAATGTGGGATCATATTCGTCTTCTTATGGAAGGATCTGTACTCAATCGGGAAGATTTGGAATCCAAAATTTACTTGGATTATGAACACTTCATGATTGAACCTGGAGAGACACTCGAGTCATATCATCACCATTTTCGACATCATCAATGATTTGGATAAACACAACATCCACATGCCAAGAATTGCAGGGAATACTAAGTTCCTGAGTAGTCTTGGTCCTGAATGGGAGAAGTATGTCATTTTTCTCCGTCAGCGTTTAAAAAAACATGCATCACTACCTACGGATTGTTGTACGATTACTTGAAGCCTCATGAAAAGGAAGTTGATAGGGAAAGGATTCTCCGTGCTCAAATTGCTCCACCGACACATCCGAAAACTCAACAACTTGCCTTATATGCTCAAAGCTGTTATTCTCCTCAACCAACTCAACCAATCTACAATCACACCACATGATCCTTCACAACCTCCATCTCAACAAACTCAATTGGTTCCATACAACAACAATGCTCAAGCTGCAGCTAATGAGGAATCGATCCGTTTCAAGCACCGCACAAGGATTTGCTATGATTGCTAATGCCTTTTGCCGTTATACCAACAAATCCAACAACCGTAGTCGTTCCTCATCTAACACAAGGAATCAAGCTGTTTGTGGAACAATGGACGAGTTGAAGTTCGAATCGTGGTTATGGTCGCCGATGGGTGGTGGTCAAGGATTTAATCGTGGGTAGGAATAACAACAGAGCTCAAGTGGTGGAACAGGGAAATGCTCAAAATGGGTTGAATGGTCTTCGATGCTACAACTTCAATGAGAAGGGACACCTGGCTAATGCATGCCCAAAGCCAAGGACTAAGGGCAGTGCTTATTTCAAACAGGCTGTAGGATATTGGATTTCACATACACATCACAACATTAACACAATGAGCACATAGATGATTTTAGAGAGAGAAAGAGTGGGATATTCTAGTAAGAGAAACTTATAGAATATTAGATTACCAAAGAACATCCAACCCTCTACCTTGCAAGGTAGAGGGTATTTATAGGTTACAAAGTATACGACCTCCTGACGGCGTGGATCGGGATACAGTGGGTAAAGACCCGACCTTCTTCCACGGTGTTGCACTAAACTATTTTACGCTACTGATTAACTAAACAACTACATAAACAAGTAACTAACGATAAGTCTACGAAGCTAACTTATGCCGATAACAGCTTGGGGTGACTCTTCAATAATGGAATTTTCTAATCCTAACAATCTCCCCCTAAGGGAGGTCACCCCATGTTTTACATTTCAAATCCTAGCATTCTATACATGACTTTGTCCTTGAGATCGTAGACAAAACAACTTCAACGACGCAATCTTTGTGCATAAGTAGTGCAACTTCAAAGTCTGCACAGATTTGTACTTTAAGTGGAGGTCGCTAATGATTCATGAAATAAAAATTTTGAGCCATCATTTGAGATCATCAGCAATCATAAATCTCTGTGACATCCTTTGTGGTGTAGGTATTATGTGATGTTGTGACATTTGGACCGCCATGCTCACATTCTGGATCATGATATCTTCTCATCAGTGTAGCGGAAGCTTTTGTTGAATCATGATATTGGCAGCAGCGTAGTAGAAGCTTGGAGTGAAAATATCAGAGTCATTGATGCACTAATCATGATTTCTTTTGAGTTGAATGTGTTAGGTGAGCATGCGGCTATGGATTGACCGCTTCATTCGATCACGCAAGCGTCGGGTGTACCGCATAAGACAGCTTAGCAATAAAGCGCGCGAAAGTGTCTTTGAACACTTTCGATGAATTGAGGTACACGCCCACGTTCCCGTTGATCGTACATAAGTCTTACTGTGATCGTAAAATTCGAGGAATTTCTTGACAGGTTTGACAGAAATATTTGCTCTAGCTGTTCTCAAACCGGACGTCTCAAAGAAGACAACACGGAGTGAGTGAACCAAATAATTTTAGTCCATCGATTGATGAAAAGAGATTTGAAAAACAATCGTGTATTGCTCAATAGAAATTGTTTTTGCAATATAACGAAGGTTTTAATGAAAATCAATTATCAATCATAAAACACCTTTTGATTTGAAAAATTAGTACACGGTCGACGTGCTTAATGAAAAGAGTTTTTAAAGCACAAAGACCGGTTTTTCAAAGGTATCCGTCAATCCATAACCTGAACCGTGATTGATTCAAAAGAATGAATCGCCCCATTGTTTCGTTCGGTTGTCACATGGTTGATCCTCAGTATAATAGATCTCACATGCCACCTACCGGGAGCTTGTTAGATGTTGGCTCCAGAAGGCTTTCCATCTTCATTGTGAGTATGTTTGCATATCACTCCGATGTTCTGGCAATACCACAAGGATAATGCGTAGGACTCAAGATATAATCTCTTTCCACATTGTGTGAAACAGAGTCTTCATTGAAAGTGTCCTAATGAGATTTAT
The DNA here is from genome assembly GCA_910596185.1 of Chrysanthemum makinoi. NCBI lineage: Eukaryota > Viridiplantae > Streptophyta > Magnoliopsida > Asterales > Asteraceae > Chrysanthemum > Chrysanthemum makinoi. The sequence continues at coordinate 243,774,112 of OU343217.1, read as the reverse complement.
TGATGATCTCGTGGCTCTAGACTCAATTTTGCATATTTGGATCCGCGGCAGAGACTAGGGAGAGGTCTCCTTCTTCAATATCAACAATCTCTAAGAGAAAGTCGATAGATAATGTCGGTTCCTCGTGAGAATGAAACAAGTCCTTTTAAGAGGAACTTGAGTGGATTGGAAAGTTGAAGTGCAAGGCGTGCCACCGGGTCCATGACGCCTTGTCTTCAATACCGATGTTACCATCAGTAGCATATGAATTGAACCCGGTTTTCGCCTCTAAGGTTGAATAAATGGAGGGCTATTTGTTTTCACCCTTTTCTCATTCAATTCTTATTAATTCTTCAACCCCGATTCAAGCTTACCGAGACTTCATAGCTAGAACCTTGTTGGGTTTATTCCAAAGATTACTAGCTCACGGTCTCAGTCCGCACTCTTCCCATATCTCATTTTTCTCCTTTTATCATCATACCTAAGAACTCTACACTAACTAGTGGATAGTCCCTCGGTAGATCCCTCCTTCGGCGGATCATGGGAACACATACCTAACCTTATCGTCCTTATATCACCATACATAATGGAAAGTTGGTCGGTCTTTTGGTATTGTTCATCTGCCATTGGAACCAATTGAAAACCATTTGAAAATCAATCCGGATACTTGTGATATATTATCAAAACATTTTGTACCTGAATTGTTTTTGATATTTTTAGAATAAGTGCTCCCCTCAACATGTGCATCAAATGTTTGAAATCGTTTTGCACACGGAGGCAAGAGAAAGAGATTACTTCTTTGATTACCATTTTCTAAAAACTATCACCATCACTTCCTTGATCAAATCAAGTAGGTAAAGCATTTCCGAGAAGGATGAGGTTTTCATAAGATTGCTCCCCCTCAATATGTGCCTCGAGATTTGAAAAGAGTGTTTTGCACATATTGGAGGGAACCCTTTAAGAAGAGCATACATGATCACCAAAGGATTAGAAGCCATACAATCAAGGTACCTTAGAAAGATTTGAAGTTGTGTACCACGATGACTGAATTAGCAAAAGAACTCTCCCCTTAATATATGCTTCGAGATTCGAAAATTGTTTAGCACATATTAGAGAGAAGTATGCACAAAAAATTGGTCATCTTTTAACATCTTTCATATTTATATCACATTTTCTCCCCGATCAAAAATCTTAAATCCTTTGAGATTTTGGATCTCAAGTGATTTAAATATGTATGAGGCAAAATATTTGTAGGAGAAAAATGTGTCCGGTTTTATATGATCAGAAGTGGACAACACAGATGTTTCCCTTTTTTCAAGGGGAAACCACAGTACAAATCCTAGCATTATTACATGTTTTACAGTTGTTCATAATTATTACACCACATATTAAAAAAACATAAACCGCTTCGAAGATGTCTTCATTCAGTCCCTCAAGAAGTTTGTAGTGACCATCACGGCCTTCCACCAACAAAACTTTCAAGGTCTGCGGAAGATCCTTCGTGTCTTGAGTCTTCGTCGATTGCAAAGCAATGAAGTGTTCACACCTCTTCAAGTCATCATCAGTCCAAAACATAGTTTTGACCCAAGATTTCATATCAATTTTGGCTTCTTTCACTCTGGTGTCCAGTTCTTCTTCGACCAATTTAAGAGTACCATCACTAAACTTGTAGAGCTCACATAGACGCATAAGCATGAGAGATCCATATCTGTCGGTGAAGATGACGGCCCTAGGGGTGTCAAGGACTTTGTATTCGCGATGAAATTCATGCCCGCTTGCATTCCATTGAGGACTTGTAAGATTGATCCCGTTTGGTAGCTTTCTATGCCAAGTCGAAGGTCCTCAACTCGTTTTCGAATGACTAAGCCCCCGATCCAAAGAGTGACAAGTGCGAGAGGGCCTTCTTCTCACGGACAGGTAAATGCTCAAGGTGTCCTTGAAGATTCAAGAGATAAAGATATTCAAATCATTTGGCGTAAGATGTTTGAAGTCGTTTTCTTCAATAGTATACTCTTTGAGGTCTGCTCTTTTAAGGACAACCTTCTTCAAATACTCATATCCATAGATAGGGAAGATCTCTACTCGAACAACACTTAAGATTTGCAGCTTTGATCTGACATCATTGCGTCTTTTATCAGCACCATGTCTTTCGATGTAAAACTTCTTCTTTTTGAACCACCAGTGAGAAATACCATAAGAGGCTGCAATATCATACTTTTGTTCTTCATCACCAGAATTGATCGGAACCATCTGCTTCAAGCCCCCGATCGAGTAGGTTGCACTTTCATCTTTGATATTGATAGAGCGAGTGTCTTCTTTCACAGAGTGAGCACTGATAGTCCAAGTCGTGATTGAAGAAGAATTGGACTGAATGGTCATATGACCGGGTTCACCACCAAGAGGAAGAGATTTGTTGACATTGAAGCGACGATTTGCTCACCGACTTGGTCATTTAGCATCTTATGGCATTCTTCCATCTGATATTGAAGATGATTTGCATCTGAGTGGAAGACTTTGACAATTTCGTAAGCTTGTCCTTCAAGATCTCTTGGAGTTATGGATGAGATACTCTTTCGTTCACAAAACCATCTGATGAAACTTCCCATATCACCAGTGTAGTGCAGAAGAGAGTCTTCACCGAACTTCGTAATTTTGGTGATTCTGAAGCCCAATTGTTGTCGAATCATAGAATCGACTCTGGAATGGTCCATGTGGGTTCCGGAGAAGGAGGTCTATCTTCCACAATGCAGCTTTGAATTGTGTCTCTTGAAGGAGCAATTTTGGATGTACTAGTGCGATTCCCAGCCATGTAAGTATCAAACCAGTCTTCCGATGGCTTAGGAATATGCTTTGTAGATGCATCATCTTCATCCTGTTCGAGTATGCCATGACATGCGACTCTTCGTGAACCATTTGATCATCAGGAATGGAGGTGGATGTGGATGTGAACCTTGAATCAACCGTTGTCCAAGCCGCATATTTCTTCTTAGTACTCTGTTCTTTCGTAGGGTTTGATTGATTGGAAGGTTTTGGCGGTGATGATGGTGGTTGTGATGGAGGTGTGTTGGTTGTCGTAGAAGGATTACCAGCTCCAGAAGTTCCAGCGCCTCCCGTTGGTGGCGGAGGTGGAGGAGGGTCTTATGGGTTTTTCATCAATGTTTCCATCACAATTGTTCTCCTTTTCTTTTTAGCTTCTTTTTCCCCCACGTCAATCATAAACTTCTCATAATTGTCGAATTTAATGGATTCTTCAAGTGCCTCATAGAGTTTCTTGTGAACCTCATGCTTGTCCTCTTCAGAATCATACATCTTTTCAAACAGGCAGCTCTCATATCGTGATAGGAAGGTCCTTGAATCGTCTGAGAAGTGGAGCCTCCATAGCCCATTCCAAAGCATCCTTGACTTCTCCTTCAATAGCGGCAGTAACCCCTTCATTGAAGTTGAGGTGCTCCAATCTATATACACGATCCACCAGAGAATCAACAGATTTAGGAAGTTTCCTTTCCAGAGCTTCTATCCTTTTTATGGCTTTATCCAGAGTTGATCGAGGTGAGAATCTGTGGAGGGAAGCTGGTGGAGCCACCTCATCGCAAATTGTAATGACGTTCTGGGGTTGGTGACGATGTTGGTGGTGTTTGTTGATTGATTGATTAGGTAAGGGAGGTGGAAGTGCGGTTGATAGTGAGGATGCCGACATCGGAGGAATAGTTGACGATCTTGTGAATCTTGCCGACAGAGTATACATGGATTGTGCAGTATCTAAGGATTTGTCATTAATGAATTGATCACCAAAAGAGAAATCTGCATCAAGATTCTTAAGTGAGGATAGAGAGTTGGTAGACAGATTTGGTTCATCCATCTTCAAAGTCTCATCAGATCTTGTCTCAAGGTTCTCCTGCGAGCCTTTTGCAACAGAGGCGTCAACATTCAATCCGATTGAGTCACACTAAGAGTAGGAGTTTCCTTAAACGTTTGTGGCACTTTGACCATTCCAGCATTGTTCTTTTACATGAGATGATTCTGTTCTTCTCTTCAACTCATATTGATTTGTGGTGCTTGATGGAGATGATGAGATAGTTAAAAGCATGTGGCAGCTTGTTCGGCTTCAACACTTGCAACCCCTTTACCCTTGTCATGTGTAATTGGGGTTGTTTGTCGAGGTAGTTGAGCGGGTTCTCTTAACATAATTCCACTGCACGGAGCTTTCACATTCTCGACTTTCTAGGCTTCAATTGAATTCCAAGTTCAGATCAGCATCATCTTCATCAGTTAACCTGGTACCATTCCTTGGTATCTCAGTGTTCTCACCAATTTCCTTTTCCACTTTCTTCCTTTTAACTTTCTGCTTCTTGGATGCGGTGTCCATCGTTGTGACCTTTCAAGTCTCTTTTTAGGAAGAGATGCATATGAAGCTTGTGAGGTCGACTTGGTCATGGGAGCATTTGGTTGTAGAGGAGAGGGTGTGACATCAGCAGAGAGTTTGGTTGCTCTTTTCTTGTATTGCTTAAAGTAGTCCTTCTTCTTGATATCTTCTGTGAGAAGACGTCAGAATTGGCAATCCAAATAGTTCATTGTCCATTCCTCTAGGAACATATTTCGGGTTTCCCAAGACATATTCATCTTCTGCATTATGTAGAGTTGATTCACTCCTAGGATTGAATTTGTGAGATTGTTGTAAGTCTTGGATAACAAGCTTAGAGAATCGATCTTTGGGAATTACAAGCTTGTTCGTTTCTTTCGGCCTTGAGCTTTGATCCGAAATTGATTCTGGGATATGAATGTGTTCATTGATAACGAAAATTCTTCCCAAATACGATCTGAGACATTCACATCAACCCTATTAACGATTCCCCATAGGATTTGCAAGATAGGGATTCTCACTTTATCGAACCCTGATGTTTTGCCAGATAAGCACAAGTTAAGAATAGTTGCAATAGCTCTCCAGGGTTGATACATATGTCCAGTGATGATATCAGATGCTCTTGAAATACCTTGTTCGATAACCCAACCCAATTAGAAAGACAATCGATCGTCAGCACCGGTGGAGATTCGAACGAAGGTCGGGTTACATGGGGTGATTCCAAGAGCCTTGCTCGAGTTACGCTCGAGAATCAATTGTGAACTCCCTATCATCCAGCTTGCAAGAGTATCGTGATGTGATTCTGTCCCATTGAACGGTGTTCCAGAATTGTTGAATGTAAATGGTCGGAATTAAGCATTGCTTGGTAATTGCTCAAGAAGTTTGTGTTTTGAGGATGTCAATAGAAACTTTGAGTATCGGATTTTGTTGAAGCCTTTGTAGGTCCAATGCATGCTTGCTTTTTCCAATAACCGCCCATTGACTCGGGAAGAATTTCTTCGTCTGAGAGAACTCTGGATGATGCCGAAGGGGTAACGCTCTTTTCTGGGATTGAACTTGCCATTGATGGTCTGAGTAATCATACAATCAACAGTAATGAATGGGAACAGGTTAGATGATAAATGATAAGTGAGACAACATTGAGAGCACCCTTATGACATAGACACATAGAAGTAGTCACTCAGAAGGGGTTCCCAAAAACACATACAGAGAAATATATGACAACTTCCTTACGAGAGATAATTCAATGAAGTATAATCTTACAGATAAATATTCACATGACGAGCAGATAAGGGATTAACAGGCAAAAGAGAGCATTGCAAAGGGATCATGCCATGAGCCACGATACATATGTAGAAGTGAAATAACAAGTGTGCATGAGGAAAAGAACATTTGGTTGTCGTGAGAGAAACCAAGTACCTTTTTCCTAAACAGACTTGACATAGCAGATTACATAGAGTATGTAGACTCAACAAATTGAATTAGGAGTTCCTAAGTTTTGTGAGAATGAGATCAACTATAACAATGAACCTTTGAACATTTTAGTAACCCTTGACCCTACGACTAATTCGCAACATGAAAGTGATCATTTGTGGAAAACTTGTAAGTACAAGTCGCTATCACTAGAGTCATAGACAATTCGCTAATTGTTTAGCACTCTAAGTCGCCATGCTAATTCGCTACCTTGTAACAACAAGTCGCCATTAACGAATCTAAACCAAGTCGCTACAAAGCGTTAACTAAGTCGCTAATATTACTAACTCGCTAACTTGTGAAGACAAGTCGCCATGAACAAGAATACTACCAAGTCGCTACAGATTTGTTGACTAAGTCGCTAATGTCACTGATTTGCTAACTTGTAAAGACAAGTCGCTGACTACTAACTCGCTAACCAAGTCGCTAGAATAAAATAGACTTATTCGCTCTGAAACATAGTCACTAATATGGCCTAACTCGCCATGAAGAACACTCAAACTAAGTCGCTACCAAGAAAAAGTTAAATCGCCATCAAGAACACCAAACAAAAACCCAACACCCCAATCCACTTTACCATACATCAATATATTCCAAACAATATTTTCCAAACAATATATTCCAAACAATTTGAACACGTTCAATCATTATACTAGCACCAAACACACGATTACATGATAAATCGAACCTAGGCGAGAGTCAACAAGTCACAAATCACGAGCTCGAAAGGATCTGGATATAAAGACAAGTTAGTAACTTAACCCAAACGCTTAAGAGAACAAAGATAAGAGGGATTCGATGCAAACCTCTTGCTAAGTCGCTAAGATGAGCAAAATGACGAGGAAGAGAAAGACGAGAGAGAAAATAACACTTTTTGAGAAAAAGAAATGATTACTCGCTAAGTGTAATTCGCTAGGGGTATACCTACTATCTTTGGCAGTATGACACAATTGGTCCTTGTGGTTTTAACATGAGGTGAGGTACGTCGCTAGTGCAACATAACATTTACTATATGACAAGTTTGGTCCCTATGGAATTGATGAACGAGTGGTAAGTTGCTAACACAGATTATAGACTAAGTCTCTAGCATAGATTATCACACTGATCACCATGAATCAATTAAACATTTAGACACGTAAGCATTTATCTAAGCTAGGCACTTAATACGTAGGTACACGATGATAATCACATGAGCAAGATACGACCACAACCTACAAAACCATAACCGGATAGTTACAAAGGCAAAGCACGACCTCAACTTACTAACGAGCAAGCATTATAACCAGCACAGAAGCCAATGGCATAGGTAGTCAAGAAAGACATATACACAATCTCCCCCTCAATCAATGTCATCAAAGAACATTGATTGACATAAGTTAACCCCGATATTAAGAAACAAGAATATTTCAATTGTTCGAACTTCATCTATGATCCCGTGCCATTATTGAATGACATTTCTAGGACCGTAGATGTTATCGATAACAGAGAAAATATTCTTTATTAGATAGGAAACACATGATAAAATTGTAAATTTAAAATAATGATAATAATGATAAAATAATCTTAATTTTTTTTTTTTTTTTTTTTTTAACTTGATATATACAAAGACATGGAAGAACGAGTCCTGATTCAAGATGAATAGGAGTCAAAGTAAGTAGTGCATCAACTCTTGCACGCTATAGCTCCTGAATGAGCTATGTTCATTTTTGATGGGAACCAAGTCATGAAGTTCCTGATTGAGTTGAGCATTGTACCTGAAAAAGACTGAGAGCACATTGTACTGGAAGCACATGTAGACTTGTACATAGAAGGGTTAGTGACATTAGTTTCACATTTGGATGCATCACAGTATAATACAGACTTATCATTAATGGGGATCCTATTAGGTTCTACATTCTTGAAAAGTTTACCTGTGGGAATCCACTTGAGGCATGATCTAGGAATGTAAGTTCGTTTAAGTTCGGTAAACTTAAATAATGCCGGTGTGGGAATCCATTTGAAACTACAGTTAGTTGAACTAAATGAGTGCACAGCCTTGACTTGACTAATTGTCCTTTGTGATCGAGAATTTCTTAGGGGATTGAGCTGTCAGATGATGTTTTGCATGAGACCTAGTTAAACTTATTGCATTTAGATCGTAGTGATGACCATTAGTCCTATGCTTGGGATTCATCATATCTATACTAGGCAATGAAGTGACTGGTTTTGACAAAACAAACTGATTATCAACTTGGGATGTAGGCTTAGATTTTAATGGTTTAGCTCTTTCAGACCTAAAGGCATTAGGTTGTTTAATAACTGTTCGTTTCAAGTGATTCTGAACATTTGACTTTCCCAAAGTTGAAGGTTTTGCAAACTTAGTGTTCATTCTATTTCCAACATGCTTCCTGAGCTCATTTTTAGGGCAACAATATTGAAGCTCTTATCCTGAATTTGTGCTTTGAGATCATCAATATCTTTCATCAAGAGGTTAGATTGATTGACTAACTTAGAGTTTGTTTCCTCAAGGTTCTTTCTTAAATGCTCATTTTCTCTTAGAAGGTTGGACACACCTAGAGCTAGTTCAGAATTTCTAGATTCTAGTGTATCACTCATCTCATGACAGTCATATTTCGGGCTTCGAGAAAGAAGTGATTTCAATTTCTTATGGTTGAATCTTTGTCACGAACGGGATTTTAGCTGATTAATTTCAAAAATTCTCTAAATTCTGGAAGATCTTGATTAGTACACGGTTTTTTTGCATAAAACATTTCATCCTTTTGTTGTAGTTCAATTTGCAAAGAGATACAGTGTTTTTCAAGAATTGAAAATTTGTTTGAAAGCTCATCATATACTCTTTTATCAATCATGTTACTTGCATTAGATTCAGACAAAACAAAGACTGATTCCACATTATTATGTTCAGAGTAAGAATCATGAACCTTTTTAAGAGAACTTGTGTGATCGATCGTGTACCTTATTGATTGATACCTTTTCGACTCGAGATTTTGAAATTGGTGTGTTCTCTTCATCCTTTTCCATTACAAGCGAGATTCAATCAGTGTCTTCAACTGGTTCAAGCGGAATGAAGTATGACCGTCATCATTGCTCCATGGAAACTCTTGGCATTCATTTAATTCATTGAGTTTTATTCACATTAGCAGCTTCTTTGATGTATGTTTCCATATTACTCATAAGTTGAATAAATGAGTTTAGAACTCATGAATTTCCATTCCCGTGTGTTTCTTGAATGAAATTCCTGTCATGATATTATCAAAATCTGAGGAGTATTCTTCTGATGAGTGGTCAAATTGATTGTCGATGATTTGAGAATCATCAGTTGAGAACTTTTCTTTGGTAATTTGAAATTCTAAGTTAAGTAAAACAGTTCTTGTCAAAGTTGGAAAATCCTGAAGAAGGATGGCACAACTTGTTCGATCCATGGTTGTAGATAAGAGTAATTTGAGAAGGTGAGATGTAGAAACGGCTCCGGGCATTCCATATTCTTGTCATCGATTTGATATTAAGTGTGACTTATTTGAGTTGTTTTGATTAATCGATCTTGAATCATTAAGTGTATGACATTCGATAAGCATTCATTTCACTATTTTGTCTGTGTCATAGAGCAAGTACTTTGGTGATTAAAGGATCGTGATATGAACCGACATTGTGTTATTATGAATTACTCCCCAAGTCTCTAGAGATTAAGAACCAACTCGCTACCAACTAAATAGCAATAATCCCAAATTAAGCTAGAATCTGAGAACCAAGTCGCCAACACTTAATTAAGCCACACCACTAAGTCGCTAGAGTTCCAAATTAAGCTAGCGGATGTAAGTTGCTAAGTAGTAACTCGCTAAGATGCAAGTAAGCTAGCGATTTTGGCTGACAATTAAGCTAATCAAGTCGCTAAAGATGCAAGTCGCTAAAGAGCAACTCGCTACCGATCAAGTCGCTATCACCAAGTAAGCTACCGTAGTGGAGAGTCCACTACTTGTACTTGTGCATCGCTAGATCTAAGTCGCTAGGTCCAAACACGTAACTTCGCTACAAAATGTGAAGCAAGTCGCTACGAAGAAACTTTTCCGTGGCTCAAGTCGCTAGCATGAAAAACACATAAACACCACTTTTCAATCCAAAAACAACCCAACCACAATGATTCAAACCTTCTAGATCAAAACCTAAACACTTGTGATGATTCTAAACACAAAAGTACAACCAAAATCCAAACTTTAACACTAGAAATCAATCAAATGATGCAAAAACCACTAAACTTTTTCAAACTCAAAACCACCTAAAACCACTAGAAATCCAAAGATGTGCAAGATATGATCTAACCATGGCTCTTGATACCAATTGTAGGATATTGGATTTCACATACACATCACAACATTAACACAATGAGCACATAGATGATTTTAGAGAGAGAAAGAGTGGGATATTCTAGTAAGAGAAACTTGTAGAATATTAGATTACCAAAGAACATCCAACCCTCTACCTTGCAAGGTAGAGGGTATTTATAGGTTACAAACTAACGACCTCACGACGGCACGTGGATCGGGGATCAGTGGGTAAAGACCCGACCTTCTTCCCGGTGTTGCACTAAACTATTTTACCTTCTGATTAACTAAACAACTACATAAACAATTAACTAACGATAAGTCTACGAGCTAACTTATGCGGATACATTGGGGGTGTGACTCTTCAATAATGGAATTTTCTAATTCCTAACAGAGCTCTTCTTTTGGCTCTTAAGGATGAAGGCTGGTGGAACTCTCACGAGACAAAAACAAGAGCTTTATGGCAAATCTGACTCGGATGATGATATGGAGGACTTACGCAGGCCAATGCAAAAGTTATGTTGATGGCTAATATGCATGAGTTACACATAGTGACCTGATCGGTGTATGACCGATGGCTTGTCTCAGGTACCCGAACAAACCATATTTATCTCTAATCTCATATCTCCGCCAACATCTGAATCCGGCAAGGCTCAGAATGTTCAAAATGAGTCGTCCACATCTCATTCGGACGATTTTCAACTAGACCCCGTAGTTATATTTGACGATCAAGATGACCAAGCGGTTTCCCTTGATAATCAAATTGACTCCGTGGTTATACTTGAGGATCTCATTAATGATCATGTTGAGACTCACGTTGAACACGCTGAACTTTTGCCTCATCAGATTTTGCTTTCGTTTAATACAAGACCAACAAACCATAGTGGAAAAATGTCATGCCATTAATCGGGACTTGAAATGCAAAAATGCCTTTGTTAACCAAGGATTTTGAATGTTTACAAAAGCAACTCAACTTTTTCAAAACTCAAAGCGAAAAGCGGTTTTGAAGCGACCTTTGCCAAATCTTATCAAAGCGAAAAATATTTAGAAGCGGCAGTATCGATCTAGCAGCCGAAGAATGCTTTGTTATGCGAAATAGAACAAGCTGAAACATGAACATAAAAAGCAAATTAACGCTCTCACCTTGGAAAATCAAAAGCAAAGGCTGAGTTGTTAACTTGTCAAAAACAGTTCTCTGCATACAAAAAGCATTCAACGAAGCGAATAGATGATCATCTTGAAGAAATCATCGGCTTGCAAAACAAACTTAAAGAGTTTAAACTGTTGTTTACAAACATGGCGAGTCGGTCACACCATTGAAAAGTTTACTTTAAAACCCAACCCAAATGGATATGGACGAATCTTCTTTGATTACAAACCTAAGCTTTCAACAAAAGCATTCAAACCAAATCCCGAAGTTTCGGTCAGGAGAATATAAAGTTGATAATTCATTTATGAGTGTTGTTGAATATCATCGTCAAGAGGAATTAGATCACGAGAAGGCGAGTCGATCAAAATTAGAAAAAGTTGTTTACAACAAACCTTTTAACTATTCAAAAGCGGTAACTTTCGTCACACCAAGCGGTTCTTCTAACACACCAAGGGTTATCATCAAAACAACTGAGTCTTCTAATGTTAATCCCCAACCAGATTATGCACAAATTTATGGTCCTTTACCTTCCATTAGTGAAGTAAACTCAAAACACGAAAATCGAAAATTCTAGATATTTTGACATTTTCATGGCTGACCTCAAAATTTTACAACATGAGATAGAATATCGATTACGAAATCAAAATTGATCATTTTCAATGCGCCTCTGGCGAGAACAAAGAGACATTTTTTTCAGAAAAATCTTTTACCTAACGTTAAAAATTTGAAAAATTGTGCATTTGCTTGGGAAAAGGATTTTCATAAGGAACTTGGAGTGATGAAGGTCGTTTTAGAAAAGAAACATCTATTTCAAACACTAAGCGTAAAAGAAAATGTTGAGAAAAGATGTTGATCGACTCTTGGAAGATGTCATCTGGCGATGTCCATAATGTTGTGTTATTGAATTCTTTGTCATATGCATTTGATCATACCTCTGCGTCGTTGATTACGTGGATAAATGTTGAGAACGATAATGTGCTTGGTCGAGTCCTTAAGTTGAAAACAAAGCGATTGTCAAGCGAACTTTCAAATGCAATACGTCGTCTTAATTGGTGTCAAAAAGATATTCACGATCAACAACTTGCTTTTAAACACAAAATCGCCCGATTGCGTGCAAAACCTTACGATCCTAAAATTGAGCAATTGGATGATCAAAGCGTGTCTTTAAGTGTCAAATCTCAAAATATGAACAAGAACTTGTAAAAGTTAAAAGGAATATGGTGTCATATTTGATTTACTCAAAAAGACTCGTGATGAAGCATCAAATGAACTTGATCATTATCTTGCACACATTAAAGAAGTTATGCATTTTCTTTGGAAATGTTGGTCTCGAAAATCAAGATCGATTCACACTATCATCAAGTTAAGAGAAATGTTAGGAAAGTATGAACAACTTCCGCCAGCCATCATTAAGAGATTAGCCCGGTAACACTTAGTACTCATGAACCTAGAATCTCTCTTGCCAAATCACAAGTTGCTAGCGTGCCTCCTTCTCTGAAGCGAGAATAGTTGCATCTTTTCCAATGTCCGCACTTCACACCTAGAGCACTAAATGAAGAATAGGAAGTTGCGACCTAAGAAAAGATCAATCAGAATGCTAAAGTAGAAGAACACCCTAGGACTATGAATAAGACTCACGTTGCTTCCACTATAGATATTGCGTTCGGCAAATGTAATAGAAATAGTGATGTAACGAATGCTAAACCGTTAAGTACTTTTGATATTGATCGATGCACCTTGTGTTATTTGTAGTAAAAGTATGAATTCGATTGTCATGATAAATGTGTTGCTAAAGCTATCATCTCTCGTTTAAGGAATCCTAAGAACCGGAATACCTCTAGGCCCTCTAATCTTTCTAAGTGCATGCTTGGTAGACCGCCTCTTTAGATTCTAAGAACGCATTCTTTGTCCTGTAGCTCGGTTTACCTCCTAGGAATGTAGTACCACCTAGTGCATTCACTAAGACTAAAGCAAAGAGTAGTTATAGATGGCCGAAATGGATATATAACACACTAGGATTTAAGTGGATACCTAAAGCTATTGATGTTTGTATATCTACTATAAGCTGCTTACTGGAACCCTCTAACATTTCGGGTTCCACATCTACTTCTATTCCATCGTGTGATGGTGTAATGCGGTGATACAGATCATTCTGGATTGTTGATAGCGGATGTTCCCGGACACATGACAATCTTAAGCTGTTATCAAACTTTATTGCAAAGTTCATTGGCCTTTTAAGGTTGGGAATGATCACTTCAGCAGCTATCATGGGCTCTGACGGAGACTATGTCAATGGGAACATCGAAATTAGCAGGGTTTACTATGTGGAAGGCCTCGGTCACAATCTGTTTCAGTAGGTCAATTTTGTGATGGAGATTTGGAGGTTGCTTTCAGGGAGAAAACTTGTTTCATTAGTGATTTACAAGGAAATGACCTTATATGCGGATCGCGTAATTCTAGTCTCTACACTATCTCTATGAAAGACATGGTTGCTTCATCTCCCATATGTTTACTTTCAAAGGCAACATCAACAAAATCTGGCTATGGCACCGTCGTCTCTCACATCTAAACTTTCAAACCATCACCAACCTTGCTCGACACAAACTAGTTGAAGGACTTCCACGGTTTCGGTATTCTAAAGATCACCTTTGCTCCGCTTGTGAACAAGGCAAAAGCACTCGTGCTCATTTTCCTTCAAAGGTGGAACACGACTCGGCATGTGCTTCATCTTCTTCACATGGATTTGTGTGGCCCGATGCGCGTGCAAACGATCAATGGCAAGCGCTACATCTTAGTAATTGTTGATGACTATTCACGCTGGACTTGGGTCTACTTTCTTTGAAGCAAAGATCAAGCTCCACAGATGATCATCACCTTTCTCACGAAAATACAAGTTCAACTACGTAACACCGTTCATAATCGAAGCGAGATAGAGGCAGAATTTGTTAACAAACTCTTCGTGAATTCTATGAGAAAGAATTCAGCATCAAACATCTATTGCCGCATACACGAGAACAAAGCGGTTGTCGAAAGACCGAAACCGAGCGTTAGTGGAAGCTGCAAGAACAATGCTAATCAATGCTAAACTTCCAGATTACTTATGGGCGAATTTGTCGATCTCGCATGCTATACTCAAAACCGTTCTATGATTACAAAGCATACAACAAAACACCTTTCGAGCTTGTCCATAGCAGAGAAACCGAATCTAAAACACTTTCATGTATTTGGATCTCTTTGCTATCCGAATAATGATGTGATGACTTTGGAAAGCTCAAAGCCAAAGTCGACATTGGAGTCTTTATGGGATCTTGTGATAATTCCAAAGGTTTCGAATCGGAATCGTCGTACAAAGCGAGTGATGGAAGCGATTCATGCTCATTTTGATGAACTTACGGAATGGCTTCGACGGTATACGACTTAGAACCCGACCACAACCGCTTAAACTTCCCCAAACCCCATCATCGGTGAACAAAGCCCCGACTTACTCGTCAACAAATGGAAAGGTTATTTGCTCCATTTGTTCGGTGGCGATATTGATGAGCGTGCTCGGGTGTATCCATTGTTTCCACCGCTCAACGATAATACTCTTATACGATACACATGCTACAACAACTACTATTGAAGATGCACCTACACAATTGACTCCAACACAGCGAGTTGAACAAACGCTTCCAACAATGATGAATTGGTGATGATGTTACGAATGAAGTACCCCCACCTGCCGATTTTGATCCAAATGCGTTCTTCAACCCGTTTGCTAATGAGACTGCTGCACCGGATGTCGCGGAATCTTCAACAAGCCATTTGAATCCTCAAAATCGCACAATGTATCAACATCAACCCTCCACACATAGATGGACGAAAGACCATCCTCAGGAAAACATTATTGGCAACCCGAATCAACGGTCGTTCTGAGACAAGCGTCTTCACACTGACGGTGAACATTGCATTTATGCACTCCTTTGTCACGCCAATCTGAACCTAAAACATCAAAGCGCATGACAAAAGACAAGCTGGATTGAATCCATGCAAGAAGAACTCAACCAATTCAAACGTCTTGAAGTAAGGGAACTGGTTGAAAGACCAACAGGAGTCTACGTCATTGGTCTCAAATGGATTTGGAAAAACAAATTGGATTGAAGGAAATGTTATCCGAAATAAGTCACGTCTGGTGGCTAAGGGTTATCGTCGGGAAGAGGGTATTGACTTTGAAGAATCTTTTGCTCTGGTTGCTCGTCTTGAGAACGTTCGGATATTTCTAGCGTTCGTTGCTCATATGAATATGACGGTCTATCAGATGGATGTCAAAACTGCGTTTCTTAATTGACAACTTAAAGAAAGCGGTTTATGTCACCAACCGGATGGATTCGTTGATCCCGATTTCGAATCACGTCTACAAACTAAACAAAGCTCTGTATGGTCTCAAACAAGCTCCTCGGGCATGGTATGATAAGCTATCATCCTTCCTCATTGCTAATAATTTCACCAAAGGTTCGGTTGACCCAACTCTTTTTATACAATATCACGGGGAACATATCTTAATTGTTCAAATTTACGTGGATGACATCATTTTTGGGTCTACACATAAAAAGTTTTCAATCGCTTTTGCAAAACTAATGAAGAAAAATTTTGAAATGTCCATGATGGGTGAACTCACGTTCTTTCTTGGACTGCAAGTTCATCAATCACCCCGTGGTATTTTCTTGAGTCATCAAATATGCCCTTGAATTGTTAAACAAATTTGGAATGGAAAACTGTGACACCTATGCCACACCAATGGCTCATACCAAGAAGCTAGACGCTGATTTACATGGGAAATTGGTGGACCCTACAAAATACCGTAGTATTATTGGATCTCTCATGTATCTAACGACTAGCGGACTGATATTGTCTTTGCCGTATATCTTTGCTCGTTATCGGTCGCGACCAACTAAAACCCACCTCTCCGAGGCTAAAAGAATCCTCCGATACATAAAGGGAACCATTAACTTGGGGATGGTATCCAGAAGGATTCGGTTTTGAACTAATCGCTTTTTGAGGCCGACCACGCGAGGATGCTTAGACTCACGGAAAAGTACGTGAGCTTTACAATTTCTTGGTGATAAGCTGGTGTCATGGCAATCGAAGAAGCGAGGATTGTACATCATGTCATCAACGGCAGAATATGTAGCCATGTCGGCGTGTTGTGCTCAAGTCGTATGGATGAGAACACAACTCAAAGACTATGGTTACGTATTTGATAGAATCCCGATGTACTGCGACAATCGGAGTGCCATTGCAATCTCGTGCAACTCGATTCGAGCACTCGAAATCAAAGCACATCGATCTTCGATATCATTTCATCAAGGATCCGTGGAGCAGTCTTGTTGAATTATATTTTGTGGTACGCAGAATACCAATTGGCGATCTTCTCACCAAAGCCTTGCCTCCCGCTAGGTTTAATGAGTTGGTCCACCGATTGGTATGAGGTGTTTGACTCAAGAGGAATTGGATGACCTCCTAAAGCAGTCTTAAAAACGCATCAAACACCAAAATCTCTTTTGTAAATAATTTTTCAAAAACAAAATACAAAAATATAAAACCCGATAAAACAACAAAAATATTCTTCTATCTATTTTCTTTCAACATTGCAAGTACGATTCTTCCGTCAACACTATAATCTTTCAAAATTCAGTATTTTTTGATCAAGTGTTGAGGGGAGAAAAAAAATATCACTTAACCGTTTCAAAACATCATTGTACTTGCATGTTATCATTATCCGGTTGTTTCTTTTATCAATGGTGGTAAACTTTTATGGTTAAATGACACTCCTCGGACTAAATTTATAACCTTTCATTATTTCTTAAGTCGAGGGGTGTGTCGTCAAGTTTCTTTCTTAAAATCTTCATTTGGTAACCAAAATGGAAGTTAAATGGCTTTGTATGAAAAAGGAAAAGGTGGAGGGACCAAAACTGTCAAAAGATGAAAGTCATTTTTAATAAAACTTTTCCACCTAATTTATCACTTCACATTTATTACTCTTAACCTACTAATCCTATGCATAGAATTCACTCAAGAAATCCGTGTTTTGATCATCAATTGTAAGTGTTTTAGTTTCTAACATGTTTCTAAACATTGGTTTTGATTTTCAAACAAATCCAACGGTTAAATCTACTTATATGGGTGATTTTGTGTTCTTCGCATAAGCGTAAGAACACATGATCATGTGTTATGTGTTTGTGGCTAAAAGATTGTGTCAAAATGCTTTTACAACATCAATGATATCTTTTCTATGCTCAAAATACACCCGAAACACAATTAATGATTTTGATAATTAGGGTTTATGAGTGGAATTGGGTATTTTAAATGTGAAGTGTTTTGGTCAAAAAGATTGTTGGGTTATGTTCATATATTGATGAATTGATGATTTCCAAGGTTGTTAACCACCCAGAAACTCTAAATGTTTAACAATTTGGAATTAGGGTTTAATGTTCATAACTTTGGGTAATTTTGATTCTCAGCAATTAGATGTTATAACTTGGTTATAGACTCTCTCAACATCTTAGACCTACGTAATTTGTTTGGTGCAAATCCTATGGCTAGAAATGATGCAGCGTAAACCTTAACCCTTAGGGTTTGACCTCTGCGTATGACTTTCTACGTAACTGTTTATGAATGTTCATGCCATGACTTGTTGATAAAATGATGTTTTGTGTTAATTTGATGATTTGATGAACTTATTTCGGGCTTTGCTAACGCTTAATATTCGAATCAAGGTCATTTGCAACTCTACGCATAAGGATTACCCTACGAGTCAAGTTATCGCGTAAGAATAATCCTACGCATAACTATTAGCGTAAGGTTCTACAATGGGACTACTGGCATATCCTGTGAAGGATATGCGTGCTTGATGACCTCTCGCATAAGGTCTACTCTTACGGTAAGCCTTACGCGTAAGGTATTTATATGCCTACGGCGTAAGCCCTACGCATAAGGCCCCTTTTCCTACGATAACATTTCTTACGGCGTAAGTTAGGATCCTGGCGTAAGCTTTAGATCTACGCATATATCATCTCTGTTTGCAGCAACTTTGCCAAAACTACGCTTAAGCCCGGATTGACCTTCATAATGAATTGTTACGTGTACAAACTTGTAAATAAACTAATCATAGCGTCACGAATCCAATAATGTCACTAATAAACTTAATCGTTTGATATGTTGTGAACAATAAGTGATAACATAAACTTTAAAACTTAAAGTTAACTAACTAACAAAACATTTCACGCGACGTCATTGGACTATTGAACAAACAAGTGACTTAGGACTCGTAACAATCATTGACAATGTACATTCAATAACTAGACAATAAGACCTTCCGTTGACTAACACTATGTCTTTCGATATGTTGGTTCTTTTGGCTAATGTTATTTCGAGATCACGACATGGTAAACAAATGAATGTGGATGCACCTAAGTTCTCACCATTCGATATCTTCCCAAATGGTTATCCGAGAAAGATTGGAAAGAACAACCTTAGGGTTGACTTTCATACCCTCACTTGCTCAGAATCTTCTTGCTTGATTCTTTGTGGATATTCTCGGGAATCATCCCTACCGAACATGCTCTCACACTCTGCCACACAGTTCGAGGTCTACATTCAACAATTCGGGATTCTATGTAGAGGATCACGGTCAAAGTGCAAAGTGAATGTGACACTTAATCACAAACAAGTCACTATCACTCCTGGCGACTTACGGGATGTTCTCATCATTCTAAATCGACATCATCCAACCGACTATTGCTACCCCTAACTTGAAGAGCATCCCGAAATTCTTGATAGATATTGGTTATGATGAAGCTTCAGGAATCATTACTAAGCACTCTCACGTGGAGTTGAAGTATATTCCTCAACCATGGAGAACACTATACATGATCATCACCAAATCGGTCTCTCGGTGCGTGTGGCTATGAGCATCCCAAGCTCATGGAACGCAAATTTTACGGTCATTGATCAACAAGAAGGACATTGAAATCGAAGCGATATGGGAGGACATGATGTCTATTTCACAAGAAGCTTGGCTCAAGATTCCCTATGTCGGATACACCAAGCTGTTGATCGAGAGAGCACTTGGACTTCATCGACATCCCCGAGGCTCAATGACCCGGATAATCACGACATATTGGTGAACCCATACTATCGTAGCCGAATCAAAGAATCGTCAACAAAGAAACAAGTGCGGTATTGCACGATCACCTTCTACTACGAAATCAAAAAGCTTGAAACATACAAAAGGTATCGGTTAGCGTAAAGAAGGCAAAGTTGGTCATCTTGATGAAAAATCTTACGAACACCTACTGGGAGGACAAGAGAAGCGATCTTGGAAGTGTTACAAGTACAAATCTTTATAGGAAGCTTCCCAAAAGGAATCCTCCTCGTAAAAGGATTGTTCCTGTAAAGGAAGCTGAACCTATTCCCACATATGAACCGCAAAGAAAGCTTGTGGGCGAAAGCTCGAAGATACTTGACGAGATGAAGAGATTACCTACTTTCGAATGCGCAGAATCAGCACCTCCCGTGACTAAACCTCCAAGTCCACCGGTGACAAAGAAAAAGGAAAAACTCCTGTACTTGTACCTTATGATGGCTTCGGATAAAGAAGAAGAGCAACGGATATATCATACAGGAAGAAGTTTAAATCGTTAGACACCTTCAAAAGGTGAAGAATTTGCTAAAGACCAAATGGGTGGTCAGGAGGATCAAGTGGTCGCCCGCTCTGAACCATCTCGATGCGGTTAATCAACCCGATAAGGGAGTTGGTGCCACCACTCTTGTGCAACAACAAAAGCTTGTGGAGGATACTATCGAATAAGAGTTTGAGGAACCGAACTGAGAAGTCGAAAAGATCAAGATGTTGATTATGATACGTTTCTTCTAGATAGTCTGCTTGCGATCAAAGGAAGAAACCTCTGAACCTCCAAAGGATCGAGTCTCCTCATATCTCTTCATCATCAGATTCGTCTTCTCACTCCTCGCCACCACCATCAAAGAAGTCAACCAAATCATCATCCAAATCCGTGAAGAAACCATCTAAATCTTGGATTTCTCAAGCTCATGAACGGATTACCCAAGCTGTCAAACAAGTCGAAGAAAAAGCGTGCTCAACAAAAGCTGAATTTCTTTCTTTGATCACATACGGCATATGTATGACGAGCATGAAAAGATGAAAGGAGAAAGGAAGTTTGTTGAGGAATTCATGAAAAATCACCGTCAAGAGGAACTGAACGAAATGATCGAAGGATACACGAAAAAGTACCTTCGAGATGCGTTCCTAAAGTCACAAAGGAGTTGTTCACCAAACAACTTTATCCAAATCTTATGCAGATCGCCAAGCAAACTATTCGATCAACGCACTTAACCGTCACAATCAATCCAACCGATCCGGTAGTTTTCTCGGATAATGAATTGGTGGCTAAGCTTGTTACACAAATGTCCCGCGCGCGATCCGGGACATTTACCTACGATGAAGGAAAATTTGTTTCAAGCATTCTTTGGACTACCAACTTCAAGCAACTTGTAGATTCGAGAAGGCGAAAAGTCTAAACGTCCTAGAGACGATGAAGACAAGGATAAGGATAAAGACTACGCACCTAAGCGTCGGAAGCGATCTGGTGAATCTTCTATGATGCAACCTCCTCCACAACGGCCTCTTGTTCAACAAAAATCTCCTCCTCGTTCTTCTCTTGAAAAACCTCGGGGCGATTCGAGTTACCACCCCCGACTCGAGAAAACCGATGATCACTTTGAGTATCACGGTGGTGACGAATGAAGAGGTCCTGAGCCCCTACAACAACCCACCTCTCCCAAACAAGTTCGAAACCCGAGAATCATCATCTAGGCCGAAAATGAAGAAGAAGAAGACGCCGACCGACGTCAGATCATGGCTAGATGACGATAAAACAGAGTAATTTGATTGGTTTGCTACTCTTGTTAACAACACTCTACCCAAGAAGGTCGATTTGGTAGACGGTACTACATTGAGCATGCAAAACTTTTGCAAGAAAAGTTCCGTGAAGAAGATGACTAAATTGAAGGAGGCTTATCAAGAATGAAGCTTTTCAACGTGGAAAGATAGTTCGAAAGTGCCATCGAGGTCGAATATCACCTTGAGAACATTGCTCGAGCTATGTATAACAACATGGATTGGCTCAACCTGCAAACATTGACTTCACCAAAAGGGACAACCCTCCATACTACAATCATTGGACCAAACCTCTACCAACACTTGGCCAACCAACAACCAAGGATTCCTTTCCAGATATTCTTCAACAAATACTTGGAATTTCTTTACATCGTGGCGATGATTCAAGAAAATAGCTACATCGTTGACACTTCCATCCCGAGATTTGCCTACTCAAACCGCGATAGCCATTGAGGAACGTACAATCACTTGTTATCCAACACAAAGGAAGCATACTAATCGAGATGCATTGTATGGGATTCATCATCGCCGTAACGCCATCGAATCTACTACCAAGCTGCCGTGTTTAGAAGTCTCAACATGCCGTGTATAGTTCTAAGGATATCGCTTGCCATCATACACGCGACCTTTCGGTATAAGTGGGACTACACATTCCTAAAGAAGATCGTGAGTCAAACGACAAGATGAACGGACTATGCTTTCTCTCGAAAGTCGACTTTGAGAATTTGTTCTCATGATCAAGACATGTACCTTGCCAAGGTACGTGGTCGCATGAGACAATTCTCAACTACAAGATAACGCGAATTTATCAAGTCACTTTCATCTTCATAAGATGCATTGTCATCATGAACGTAGAAGATCTCCACCGTTGTTGAATCTTATCGACGCGGTCAACTTTACACTTAACGCTTGATCTTCGATATCAACCAACATCTCAATATACACACTCATCAAAGAAACCTTTCTACCATGTAGTGAACTTCAAAGAAACCGCTAATTCCGCAGAAGAAAGCCTCTACAAGTTCGGGATCATACTTTGAAGCCGGTTAGGATGGATTGGCATACAAGAAGGAATATAAATGCAAAATTGGGTCTCCTACGCCGGAATTATCAGAAAGAGGGATGAGACGGATCATCACAATGGATTGATGAACGGTTGTTTCGGCGACTGCCGCACGCATTGGAGAGTTATGCGCCTGTGGCTTCACCTGTGATTAACATAACCGCTTTCAACGCCTCGTACACCCTCGGAACATCAACAATGCGACTTCCCCGTACCCCTTGGATTTGCTTCCTTCATATAATTTGGATGTTTGATTAATTATGTCATGGCTTGTGCACACATTACGCTGTACAACCAGTTTGTAAATAAAGGACCCCGTGGTACGCTTCGCCACAATCCTTATAAAAGGAGCTTAAAGCTTCTTACCTTTTGAGTAAAACCTATCAAACCTTTCATTTTTCCGCTTGCTCAAAAGAACGTAAGTACTTCCCCTATAGTTTTCAAAACCAAACCGCTTATATTACTTGTTGAGGGGGAGTATTTTGAAACTTTTGTTCACAAATTGTCCACAAGGGTCATTCTTCAACACTGTAATGGTCATATTTATTCTCAATTTTTCAAAAATAACATTTTATATGCCATCTTTGAAGGGGAGAAAATGTGAATAAGAAATATGTTGCGGTAAAAATGCAATGGAATTGCGGTAATCATTCCGTGACTTAACCAATTAATTGACGATGCTTGATAACCTAGTAACTGAAAGACTTGTCCCGACTCGTAATAATTTCAAGTTGTTCTATTAGTGATGTAAACGGTTCTCAAGAAAGGATTGCTAGAATGTACCATTCGAGAAACTCTTGCAGACATGAACTCGACGGTTTGACGACTCTTCTGTGTGATTGTTCTGTCTCCTTCAAGGTGAGTTATTAGAGCTAGCATACCTAAAAGCCCATCAATGCAACTCTTATCTTATGCCACGTAACCGTGGTTCGCTGGGATTGTCTATCTTGAGTTGATTCAAATTCAAAAAATTGCTCTTTTCCTCAGCATGCATTTTAACCGTTAAAACTCTTAAGCACATGTGGAGGGGGAGTATTTATGCAAAATCTTATCTCAACAGTGGTACTAAAATGTTTTCATTCATAAACACTGTGAGAGATTTTTCATATCGATGGTTTTATGGCAACATAGGTTATGGAGGTTATAAGGTGACTAAGGTTAGGAATAACCGTCCTATGATCCGCCAGAGCCGGAGGGATCTACCCAGGACACCACAAATAGTTAGTATTTAGAAGTCCTTAGGTATGATTGTAAAAAGGAGAAAATGAGAATGGGAGAAAGAAGGAGTTGAAGAATTAAAAGAAATGCAAAGAAAAGGGTGAAAAGAAATAGCCCTCCAGATTATTCAACTTAGAGGCGGAACCAGGGTTCAATTCATATACTCTTGGTTGTCACTTAGTGATGCCATTGAAGATTAAAGTCGTCATGGACCCAGTGGCGCATGCACTAAACCTTCTTAGCCACTCAAGTTTCTCTTAACAGAAGCTTGTTTCATTCTCAGGGAACCCTCGTAAACTATCGGCTTTCTCTTAGAGATTCTTGGTATTGAAGAAGGAGACCCTCTCCTAGTCTCCTTCGGGGAAAACCAAAGCACTATTGAGTCTAGAGCCACGAGATTCATCAAAAGATCTCTTAGGTACACTTGACATTTCATCACATGATATTCAACAATAAAATTTCGGTGATATACATTATCGAGTCCTTCACAGGATCTTAGCAATCACATGAGAACATTTATGAGAGGTTCACATTTGTGATCCTCTGATTGAATGGAAACTCTGCCGAGGTCAACATCAAACAGCCACGGCGGCGGGTAAAGCCGGCAACTCCCGTGGATTGCGGCTTAGTGGTCTCAAGCGGTCTACGGCGTGAGGTGATGCTTGTGTACCTCGGTGACTCATCACGAATCGTAGGTGTACTTCGGACATCGTGTTATCTCACTTGTGGGACTCCGATTAGGGCGGCCTTTGTAAGAATTAGAGTTGTGTTTTCACACTATGATGTTAACACTCTCGAAGTTCAAACTTGTAAGTCTGGGAATCCGCTTATTACTAACCGTTTAAATGTTTTCTTCTTATGGAAGCTCACGAGGCGGAATGATCGTCTGATTCTTCTCATGCTCACGCCAACATCATCACTAATGGAAGTTCTATCCAAAAAAAGCAACACAACGGTCGAATGATTCTTCGTGTCTAGAGAATCTACAAAGTTAAAGACTTAAAGAACTCCATCGATCTTGAATTCCAGCGTCAAAAGGCGTGTGAGCATGTTGAAGAATGACGTGGAGACAACATGGCAGTGACGACTTGAGGCGGACTTGATCTGCGACAACAACAACATACTATCACTTTCATCACAAAGAACAATGATCAAAGAACAAAGTTAATGATTACGTCAAAGCATAACCGCTTTCAAGTAAACTATCTCTCTACAACTGGGAGATTGTTCAAATCAAGGCAATTCTTCTCACAAGAAGAAGAATGTGGGAAGGCGTCAAAGCTACTATTACATCAAGCGCCTTCACCGTTTTCATCACCAACAAGTGTGTTACTCATATGTAACACTTGAGGGAGATTGTTGGAATCACTCCTAAACCTTATTCAAGTGTTAGTTACTCATATGTAATAGTTAGCTTATTATGGCCTTTATGTTTGTTATTAGCCTTATGTAGAAGGCCCATGAGCTTAGGCCCAAGCAATAGGAGAGGAAGGAGTAGGAGTGTTGCCCTAGCTCCTTGCCTATAAATACCTATGTAAACCCATTTGAAGGTTGGTTGTTCAATTATTCTCTTTCACTCTCTCTTTGCATAAAGCAGTATTATAGTATATCGTGTGTGTGTGTTTTGTTCAATCGCCTATCTCTTTTCTTATAAGCTTGTGTGGTAAAACGTACAACAATATATATATATATATATATCATGATTTACATGCAAGATGGAACGCTGCATGATAGTCCTGAGTAAGCTCTACATGTTTCACACGTATTGCATGATATATAATGCACGTATGGACTACATGCAAGTTGTGTTTATTTATTGAAAAAATTGCAACTTGAAACAATTGGTACAAAATACGTATTGCATGATATATAATGCACGTGTGGACTACATGCAAGTTGTGTTTATTTATTGAAAAAATTGCAACTTGAAACAATTGGTATAAAATATTGGAACTTGGAACAATTGGTATGCATAAGTGTAAATTAGTACTCCTACTTCATCAGACAAATGAAAATAAATTGGTAGGAAAAGAATGAAAATAGTGGGGTGAATGTTGATGGTGATGGTTGGTGGAGTATAAAGTGAGATGTGATGATGATAGTAGTATGTAAATGTTGATAGTGACAAGATGATAATGGCCGCATTTAGTTT
>OU343217.1:243594285-243748340 GCA_910596185.1 Chrysanthemum makinoi | reverse complement strand
CCAGAGAATATGATCAATTTCAAAGAATGGTGAAAATAAGTAATGTTATCACAAAAGTGAGATATGAATACAACGTAATCATATACTCAAAAATATAGCAAGTAGCATGTAATTTCATTTAATAAAACTAGAGTTATGATATACATGACTCTAAAAACTAAGAAATTACATGACTAGGAATCTCGACCAACTATCGCTGATGCTAGGACACCACTAAAATCTTCTAGCTCAAGTTTTGCTTAGGTTTAATCTCGCCGAACGCTCGAGATGATAGAACATGAAACGCTGGTCTCCTCGCACTTCATGTATCAAACTTTCAACATGTTGACAATGATAGCAATCTTTGTCATGGCTAGTGGTGGTGGAAGAAATGAAATGGCTTGATGCTGGCGATCAAGTGAAGCTTGCCGGTGGAGCTTCAAATGATGGAGAGATTGGTGGAGGCGCATTTGAGAATTCTGGCTCCAAGAATGATGGTGGTAGAGAAGTGTCAACTCATATGGGTGGTTGACTTTGATGATTTCTCATAATCCAAATAGGATTATATGATGGAAATGGAAGCCGGAGCTGTGTTGACTCAACACCTGATTTTGTACTATTATTCCTCCTAATGAGGAAAAATGTTGTCATGGAGGAGGATGAGACACCTAGGAGGCAAATTCTCTAAATTGTAGAGGTGTGGTGATGATAGTGGAGATGTAAAAGAAATAGCTCTAGGAACCAATGGTGATGGTTTATTGGAGATGATATGGTTTGGCCTAGGAGGTATGGTGGTGTTTAGCATAGGTAGTTTTGTAGGGTACTATCCTTTGGAATTGGTTTGATTAGTTGAGAAGAGGTCCTTGCATTAGTTGTCAGACCGAGATGATCTCGTTGAAGAAATTTCTGCACGGCAATTTTCTTGGGTGGTTCTTTGGTGGATAAGTTACTACTTGAGTTTTCCTATGATGAGATGATTTCAAGAAGCTTGTAAGGGTTTCTAAGGCTGAAAATTAGGATGAAGGTGATGACTATGGAAGTCCTAACAATGTGGTTTATAAAGAAAGAGATTTGGCAAGTGCATTTAAGCCTTAAGCCACTAAAATTCATTGGAATATGATGATTAACATGCACAATCAACTCTCAGAGTTGTACCGATCTAGGAACTACTTAAGATGAGATGGAATGTTTGAATTAGCAAGATGAGCTTGAAATGATTGTTTTAGCTAGAGTTGACATGAACTGGCACAGGATCCCACGGTTCCCTCCTCGAGGGATCCGCCTAGGCTAATCCTAGGATCTCGCTCTAACCTATGAAAGAATAGAAATGATGTTTCTAATCTAAGATCTATATCATCTGAGTGTTTCAAATTCCTAAGTGTCTTAAAATGAGGAGGTGCTTAAGTACTTGAAGGAAATGAGTGATGTAGCTAATGATTGCCTTTTATGGAAGAAATTGGAACTTTTATGAGTACCAATGAATGAACAAGGATGACACTAAAGATTTTGAGGGTGTCAAATGGAGCTAAGTGATCCTAGTGACGATAGTGACTTAGGATAATGTCTTGGAGAAGATCCTAAAGGTTTATGGTGGAAGAACTAGAATTTGATCAACTTTGACCAATTTTAAGGTAATCTATGATTATGACCAGCTTTTAGCCATATTTGAAAGATTTTCAAAGCTAGATGAGGAATCATGAGAGATGATGTGATGAGAGCTGAAAGAGTAATGGCTTAAGTGAAACGACAGATCTACAAACGCCTTGAGTGTGATCTGTTATGTGTGATTAGAAGAGATCTACTTAACTTGACAAGGAATTAATTTTCCTTAAGGAACTATGTCTAGCTTAATGTGAAGTGTTCTAAGGACATGTTTGAAATACAATGATTGCAATTGATTTTTCTGCTTGATCCCTACGTTCCTCCTAAGAGTAGGGATCCGGCAAGCACAAATTTTGGGATTCCGTCTATCCGCTAAGGTAACCTTTTCAAAAGGGTATGCAATGACTTTGACAATGCATCATATTTCAAGTTTAAGAGGTTCTAACACTAAGAAATCAAATGAGATCGAGCCCATACAAATAACAAAGAGGTTTATCAAACTTAACAAGCATTATTCAAGAAACTCAAAACATATTTACGATCTAGATTAGTAAATCGTTTGTATTAACAATGGCTGCATAAGTATATGTCATGAAAGAAAAGAGTAATTGTTAGTATTCATTACAATAGAGTTGTGAGGTGCTAGTTCAAGAAAATCCTATACTTCATCCGGAGTTGTTGTTTTGGTCAATCAGCAATGAGCTATGTATAGTCATTACGATGGTGATTAGCATACAATGAACTTCATCCGCAGAAGTCATGTAATTCTCGACAAGGCAAGATAATCGCTTGATGAAAGTGGTTTGATTAACTAAAAGAAAAATCAATTTCATGTACTTTGTTTGATTAGTAATCCTACAGACAACGAAAGTATTTCCATTGTAAACTTACTTTAGGAAAACATAGGAGTATACATTTCTAGTGAGAGAATTATATGAGACTATTAATGAATTGCTTAAACACCACCATTTTACAAAGTGATTCCACATACCCAACTTCCATCAAGGAAGCAATTCAACCGCTAGGTCAAATTGAGTTTCTGTGCAATGAGTTCTCCAAGATTCATTTCAAGCTAGGAAAATTTATATTCCTACAATGCCTATCATCTAACAATGATGATATCGCTTCTGCTTTTATTAATATTATACTTGAAACAACTTAACGTAAAGAAATAATTAAAAGTTGTCCAAGAAAAAAAATGGTTGATGAGTTTTAGTTAAACATATGTTGTTAGAGTTTTGACTTTCGGATATGAATAATTATATCGTTGCAAAATAATTTACTTGAGTATATCGATGAAATAATCAAATTTTCAATCCTACTGAAGCTTGGAGATGCATCATGAAAAGGAAAATCGAGAGTACATCATCACAACACAAGTGTAGGTTATGATCCGATGTACATTCTTGTTGTTTTTAGAAAACTATACAAGAAAATATGAAATCAAGAAATCATATAAGCACATAAAACATTTATGTTGCAAACATGACAAACTCAATCAACAAGCCATTTAGTGTGTTATATGTTTTAAAACATTTTCAACTTATAAAACTAATATTTTCGACACAACTAGATGTTATCCCAAAACACTCCTTCAAGTAGCACATTGATTAGTAGAATATTACTAAATCGACAAGCAAGAAATGAATGAAAGTAAGGAAACCACATATGTTATTCAATCAAATAAGCACAAAGCTATTTGAGATAAGCAAATAATCAAGTAATGCAAGGAAGACAATTTATCATTTAGCAGACATGAAAGTTCTTTTCATCGCTTTGTGTTAAAAATGTATACCAAGCTTGATTAGTTTCCTTTATAAATATGATCAAACCTTAATTTGAAGAGGACACATTGTTATTCAAAGATGAAAACATCTCCAATTAGATCAAAAGTTAGTCTAAAAGTTATGATCAAAAATGACTTTCTATTATAAATCAATGATTCTTTAAATTTTTGTTTCGAATCAGTTTATGAAATCATGAAAAAGACTCAAATACCTTTAAACGATAGGTAACACTCTAACGACTTTAATTAGTTATGAATTTTGAAATTCACAAACCAATTTTCCTGATTAACAGATCCCATAGATCCCTTGCTTGAGGGATCCGTCTGAAGAAATGAGGGATCCGCTGATCTCACAGAATTACAAAATGCATGTTTTGACCCGTAAAAGGTTTAACATTTGTATACTTTTTAGTGAGGTTATATTCCATTCAATCTTTATTCAAGCTTGAATAAACATATATCAAACACAAAACTTCAAAGAAGAGAAAAAATTAATCTACTAAAACACTTTTCATATTATGCTTATTATAAGATAGTAGCATATATCACCATTTTATCCATAAGCTTTAAAACGCCTTGAATTCTAATACCTAAGAGAACATACCTGTCAGATTCACTGTTGGGTAGGAAACCATGTAAATACTTCCACTTGACCAAAGATCCCAATCCTTTGCCATATTTTTTTTTTTTTTTTTATGGTTTTAGAAACATAGATAAATACTTCATGATCTTTTAAGATAATCCTAGTAGAAGAATTCTCAAAGGAAAATGTTAGAATGATCTATCACTATCCAACATATGATGATTTCTAAAACATGACTTTTTGTTTTAAGAAATTCCCCTCTTTGTAGTTTTCAAACATACACGGATCGTATCAAGTTTTCAAAGTACAATATACTAAAAAACTGGCACGGCTCTAATACCAATTGTGGAAAACTAGAAGGGGGTTGAATAGTTTTACCAATTTTAAAACTTCCTTTTAAATATTTAGATCGACTTATGTCAATCAATTGCTTGTTGATGTTGGACGCTGATAGATCCTATATAAACGGTAATGAAAGATAAAGAGTAAGAAGCACATCACCACCACACAAGTATTTATATGGCTACAACACACCTTCCTTGCCCTACTCCACTCCCGAGTCACCTACTCAGAGTTCTCTCAGAACACTACACCAATCTCCTTATATGGGAGAGCCTTCTAAACGTCAGCTAAAAGCTTTCTGTCCTTTCACACCACACTCAGACACACCACCTTTTTATATTTTAAAAGCTATTATACTAACCAATTAGTTCTTTTTCACTCCAAGGAGAACTAATCCTATCACAACGCCCTTTATTAGGTACTAGGCTAAGCACCAAGTTCCATTACTATGGAGGAACTACTACCCTTCACAACACAACACCTAATCTCAAGGAGATCCACTCCTTGTTATAACACCATCAAGGATATCACCATCCTGGAAATAAACAATACTTATATGTATAACCATGCATCTCATCGATTATAACCCCAGGCATTCTTCCCTATGCCACACTTGATTTGATTCTTCGGCATCCTTCACTAATGCCTTTGACACAACGCTGACACCCTTCACTAATGCCTTCGTCTTGACACCTTTAGCATTCTTCACTAATGCTTTTGATACGGACTATAAGCACCTTTCACTAATGCTTTCAGCCATAACACTTTTGGCATCCTTCACTAATGCCTTCAACACAACATCTACGGAGGAAGAAAGAACTATCAACAAGAGAACCTCAGTTGTCTTGATGATGACGGAGCATGGCAACTCATGGACTTGAGCTTGCTCGACTTCAAGAAGTGGTGATCTCACGAGGAACCTAGAGAATCACACAAAAACAAAGACAAACTACATACATCTCGATCCGATAAGTTAGAGAGATATAATACTTGGAGAAATTATGTGCGGAAAGTGATGAGCTACAATGAAGAAAATGGCTCATTTATAGAAGAAAAATCTACCTTCCTGGATCCAACGGATCCCTTCCACAAGGGATCCGTCCTGAAAAGCCAGGATCCGTGGGGACCCTCCCTTTTACACACGGGTATTTTGGTTATGGGTCATGGGTTGATCCATGGGTCTTAGCTAGATACAATGTATCTCTTCAGTGCAATGCACCTAGTCACATGGGTATGGGAAAAACTACGTTATGGATATTATCCATATATGATAGAAGCATGATGTCGTGCAATGGGTTATGGGTCAAGCTCCATGGGTCATGGGCTTTGGGTTGTACCCAACTACATTCAATGTATTTGCCCAATGGGTTATGATACTTAAGTTTCTACCCATTTATATTACCCAATATACTACATACTAGTTATGTGTATATTTTACGAAAATATGTAAACACTAGTTGTTGTATATATGTAATATTAAATCATAAAATTACTTATACTTGTTTTAGTGTTTTATGTGAAAATGTGAATATGTTAGAAACTATTAGTTTAAACCATTTACGTATTTTATTTGTTTCGTTAAAATGATTTTACGTTTGTTATCGATAAAACATTAGAAGATCGTAAAATATAAATAAACGTTTTTACGGGTTATTTGTATTAACATTTTTTTATTAAAAAAGTATCGGTGATATTAATAATATTAGTAAAAAACAAAAAAGTTGTGTGATATCAAAAAAAAAGTTAGTGTGATATTAACAATTTGTATTAAAATAAAAAAGGTTTATGGATATTAAGATCGATCTTGACTTTTTACAAAGTCAAAATCAATTTAATATCACAACACCTTTAATCATGAAAACGAATTTTTTTTGTAAATTTTTTCGCTGATTCTAATAATTTATCATTTCTTTATTTTTTTAATTTTACAGATTTTCTTGAATTTAAAGAAAAAAAAAAAAAAAAATCTACCGTGATATTATCCACACCATCCCTACTTAAAATGCAATCCACTCCAATCCCTTCCCTATATATATATATATATATATATATATATATATGCTTTGGTTCCATTGAGAAGGTTTTTAGATTGAGAAGGTTGAGAAACATTTTGGGCCATAGAAATCAATTAATTTTAATGCATTTTATAAGTCATTAATTTAAAATGGTAAACTAGTAATTTGAATCATTAAGGAATTGATTAATGAATTTATTAAGGAATTAGACCCTTACTATTACGGTTACTAAAGTTTCAATTTTGATGGCATGATATTTTTCGATTAGTTCTCGTTCCTACAGTAATTGTTACATTTATGTTTTTGTGATTCAATGCTTTTTTAATTTATTATTAGTCATCAATTAAAATACAAGATTAAGGGCCTTTAAAAAAAAATACAAGATTAAGGTGATTATCAAAATCTCATAACCACAATTGAATAAAATATTTTGTAAAATATATGATTCAAGTTTTTTAAATGTAACATGTATTACATGGTGTTTCGGTTTTGAATCATTAAACATGATAGCTTTACCAATTGAACCTTTGAAAAAATAATAATTTTATTTTGCATCATTTGTCAATCCGTGAATCATGCATTATTCATTCGGGTTTATGAATCATAATCGTATTAATTAATCAACAAAGAAATTATTAGTGTTTTGATTTGAATAGTATTTGTATTTGTGATACAAAAGTAAGTTATTGTTTTATTATTTGAATCACTCCTTATTGAAAAGCAAACCGATGGATTGATTAAATTATTATTATTGTTATTAACTTTTACTAGTTGATATAATAGTGAATCAATAATAAAGTACATCTATAATAATATAAAAGGATTGCTTATTTATATAATCATCATGTTTATAAATAATAAAAGTTGAAGGTAATGTTAAGTGTATAAGATGTTCCTTGTTAATTGAAGGTGACGAATTGAATAAAAAGAACCATTGAATAAAAATGAATTAGGATGTGAATATTAATGAATCCATTAAAGTAGTTTTGATGAAAAGAAAAAAGAACCAATGGAATGAAAAAATGAATTAGGAGGTGAAGATTAATGAATGCATTAAATTAGTTTGAATGAAATTATTTATAGAATTATGAATACCTATCATGCCCTTATATTAGTTTTGTGAAATGAACGATCAAGATTGCTTGTCATTCTTCTCAATTTAAAACTCTTCTCAACTGATCTTCTCAACCGATCCGGACTCTATATATATATATGGAATGCATGCATGTGTGAATCTTCATATTACTTGCAATCTATCTAGCTCGTCTAACAATATGAATAATATCATGACAAAGATCCAAAGATTTGGAAGGATTAGGCAACTCCACACTATCATATCCCAACAAACCATTAAACCAACTTCTCCAACACCTTCTCATCTTAAAACTTATAATCTTTCATTGGTTGAGCCAATTGTTCCCAATTCACTATTTAATGACATTGTTTTTTTCTATCCAAAGCACATGAATAGTGTCAACACCAATGTCTTGAAGCAATCATTATCACAAACTATAGCAAGATACTATCCATTACGGGTAGGTTCACATCACCTTCATTTGTCAATCAGATCGATGAAGGGGTTGACTTTGTTGAATTTTCTTTCATACGAGCACTCGAATTAACATCTCTAAAAATACCAAGATGAAATCAGACACCATCTACTTCCCAATCGTCTAGGTCTAAAACTTGGTAAAAACGCCTAGTTACTCCAGTCCAAATTAACCATTTTTAGACGGATGGAGTCCCTGGTCCGACTGCGGTCGCACAAGATTATAGATGCGCCATCGTGGCAAACTTTGTAAATCATCGGGCCACCATTGCTCAAACAGCCATAAACCCTACTTTCCTTTCTTCCCCTTATATATATGCACTCAACTTAATGAGTATCGGAGTACAAGTGACGTTATTTATAAAACAAGGACATTTACATTTACTAATTCAAACCTAATGAGCTCAAAGAAACATGTTATCAATATGGGAAACTCTCCAATGAACCTTAGTCATCGAGGTACTAGCATATCTCTTCTATTTAAAAGCGCGAAGTGCATCCAAACAAGTCCATGATTCTTCATTATTGCATCAACCCTTTAACGTGAGGAGTATAATCGCTGAAACTATCCGTAAACAACATCCGTAATGTCCTCTACTATGGCGTCACAAAGATAAAAAATCGGCCAAATTCAGTTGAATGAGATGGTTAATGAATTGAGGAAAAGGAAAATAGAGGTTAAAGGACTAAGCGATGTGAAAGAAGCAACACAATACTGGACCAACATGTTAATACAAATAAGCCGTAAAAACGTTTATTTATATTTTACGATCTTCTAATGTTTTTTCGATAACAAACGTAAAATCATGTTAACTAAACAAATAAAATACATAAATGATTTGAACTAATCGTTTCTAACATATTCACATTTTTACATAAAACACTAAAACAAGTATAAGTGATTTTATGATTTAGAAAATACATATGTACAACAACTATTGTTTACATATTTGGGTATAATATACACATAACTAGTATGTAGTATATTGGGGAATATAAATGGTTAGAAACTTAAGTATCACAACCCATTGGGAAAATACATTGAATGTAGTTGGGTACAACCCAAAGCCCATGACCCATAGAGCTTGACCCATAACCCATTGCATGACATCATGCTTATATCATACATGGATAATATCCATAACCCATGGATCAACCCATACCCAAGTGACCAAGTGCATTTCACTTAAAGATACATTGTATCTAGCTAAATATCCATGGTTCAACCCATGACCCATGACCCATAACCAAAATACCCATGGGTAAAAGGGAGCGACCCACGGATCCCTAGCTTAACGCTAGATGGATCCCTTGTGGAAGGGATCCGTGGGATCCGGTGAACAGTAGATTTTTTCTTCTATAAATAGTGACCTATTTCTTCATTATCTTCCACCCCTTTCTAACACACTTTCTCCCTGAGTGTAAAACTCACTAACCTCAGATCCAAGAGATCTATGTTTGTAGTTTTGTTTTTGTGTGATCTTTTAGGTTCCTCTTAAAGGCAAGATCACCACCTTTGAAGTCGAGCAAGCTCAAGTCCATGAGTTGCCATGCTTCCTCATCATCAAGGCTACTGAAGTCTTCTTGTTGATGATTCCTTTCTT
Organism: Chrysanthemum makinoi; assembly: GCA_910596185.1. Lineage (NCBI taxonomy): Eukaryota > Viridiplantae > Streptophyta > Magnoliopsida > Asterales > Asteraceae > Chrysanthemum > Chrysanthemum makinoi. The sequence continues at coordinate 243,738,880 of OU343217.1, read as the reverse complement.
TCTTCAAAGAAGTGTAGTGTTGAAGACATTAGTGAAAGATGTCTCAAGAGTCAAGACGAAGATATTAGTGAAGGGTATCTATCGTCTATATCATAAGCACTTGTGGTAGGTGCTTAGAAGTCAAGATTAGAAGCATTAGTGAAAGGTGCTTAGAAGTCAAGACTAGAAGCATTAGTTAAAGGTGCTTAGAAGTCAAGACACAAGACATTAGTGAAAGGTGTCTTGTAGATCTAGTCAAAGGCATTAGTGAAAGGTGCCTTAGATGTACATTCGATATGGTGTGTTTCGATGTACAAGATAGACTAGTTTTAGATCCAAGGATATTGATATCCTTGATGATGTTGTAAAGGAGTAGATCTCCTTTGGGATTAGTCGTTGGTGTAGTGTGGTAGTAGTTCCTCCATTGCAATGGAACTAGGTGCTTAGCCTAGTACCTAATAAAGGGTAGGCGACGTTGTGAAGGTGTAGTTCACCTGGGAGTGAAAGAACTAGGTACTTAGCCTAGTACCTTATAAAGGTAGGCGACGTTGTGTAGGTGTGGTTCACCTTGGAGTGAAAGAACCCGGTGGTTAGCCTAGCACCGGAAAAAAGGGTAGGCGACGTTGTGAAGGCTTCTCCGCCATAAGGAGATTGGTGTAGCGATTACGAACGCTCGAGTAGGTGACTCGGGGAGTGGAGTAGGGCAAGGATGGTGTCCTTGTAGCCGAACCACTATAAATACTTGCGTTGTGGTTTTGTGCTTCTTACTCTTATCTTTTCATTACTTACCTTTATATGCTTGTTTATCAACATCCAACACACACATCCAAATAGATTGACATAAGTCGATCTAAATAGATTAAAAGGAAGTTTTAATTGGCAAAACTATTCAACCCCCCTTCTAGTTTTCCACAATTGGCATCAGAGCTTCGTTACCAAGTTTGTACTTTAAAAACTTGATACGATCCGTGGTTAATTGAAAACTACAAAGAATGTTTTTCATAAAAACAAACACCATGTCTTTTAAAACTATATGTTTGGTTGTTGATTTGATAAACAACATTTTCTTATTTATTTATTTTTCATTTAATTGTCCAAATCTTCTTTGTCATGTTGATTAGTCAAAGCTCATACCCACCAAGCTATAGGAATCACTTGGTAACAAGAATACCTTCTTTAAGAAGGTATATTAAACGCAAAGGAGCGGGAATCGTCTAAGTGACATTTGTTGTGTCATTTGTAAAGACATTCCTAAGTGTGCTAGAGGTATGACTTTCTTTTTATTTTGCTTGATAATTAAGTATGCCTATTTAGGTATTTATATGATTATCTTTTGTGCATATACATGTTTTACATGAAGCTTCATTAGGAAGCCTTTTTTCTCACATACGTGTTATATTTCTAGTCTAAAGTTTGCAGTATATAAAACTTATGTTTTATTTCTTTTAATCCAATAATAAAACAAAACACGAATTTCAAAAATTCCTCTTTCCTATAAATACTCCCACCCTCAATCACTCTATCATCAATTTTTCAAATCTTCCAATTTCAAAATTTCTCTCATTCAAAACTTCATCTTCCTCTCCATTTTCGTCTCAACCGAAACCAAGAAGGATCATCTTCAACATGGTTTACATCGCCCTCGTGCTCATCGCCTTAACACTCATCGCACTTGTGTTCCCTATGATGAAGTTCACATACGGAGACATTTACTTTGTGTTGTTAATCTACATTGGGGTTATATACCCAATCCTTTGTATCATTCTTAGTATTGAAATGAAATATTACTAATAGTCTAGTTATCTAGGTTATTATGTGTTTATCATTTTTCTTTGTGTTATGTCTTTCTTTCGTGATACATTAGAAGTCATGTATGCATGTTAAAAGAAAATGTAGGTTAAAACACATATCTTGGTATAAAAACTATGAGATCTAAAAACCCATGCTTTTCATAAAATCGTTTCGTGATTACAGATCTACGGATCCCGGAAGTTATACTAGCCGGATCCCTTTTGTAAAGGAACCGTGGGATCCGTCCTACCGGAGAACAGTTTTTCATGCAAATTAAAAACCACTTTTCTTCTAAAAGTAATACTCCACTAAGTATGTCAAAACCATAAGTGAGTTAAGTGTCTTTCTTGTTAAAAACCATTGTTAATAAAAACGTTAGATAATCCTAGGTTGACCACAAACATCACTCTTATAAACCGATCATTTCTATAGGTTCAACTATGACGCATGAATATGAGTTTGATTTTTCACTCACTAGCGTCTACACTCCGAACATCTCCCTTGAACCCAACACACCTGGCAACCATGTCCGTGGGTTCAATTATCTCGAAAACCGTCACTTCCACGAAGGACGTATTGTAGACACCTCTCTACAATTCGAAGAAGGTATCAATACCTCCTTCCGAGCCATAGGACTAGAATGTCTTCTTGAAATCAACGAGAAGATATGTCCAAGGTTCATAATGGAATTCTTCCGTCAAGTTGAACTCGTTCGTAACGAGGATCGCTCTCTATCTCTTTGGTTTTATATCAAAAACCAAAAGTTTACTTTAACCCTTGGCATTTTGATCACATCCTCCGGATTCCAAATCATGGACAATGTGCCTTCACCGAAGATTGGTCTCTTGATTCTCTCTTCAACTTTCGTGAAGAAAATAGTCCATATTGTTCACACATACCCTCCCCGGAAGATTTAAATCGCATAATATGCAAACCTCGACCATATTACTCCGATTCAAACATTATCTTCACACGGGACATCCGAGAAGAGTACAAGCCTCTTGCACTCATCCTCGTGAGAATGTTTGGAGTCTTTGGGGAAATCGAGAAATCTTTCCCGCTTGTTGTGCTCACATGTTTTACTGTTTGCTAACACAACAACCATACAATCTCGCCTACTTCTTCGCAAGGCGAATTTCAAATCTTCAAGGCTCCAAGAATAAACTCATCCCTTATGGAATGTTCTTGACGCGCCTCTATCACAACGTTATGCACTTTCATCCTCAATTTCAAAGTCCGCAATGTACGTTGTGAACAAGATGATGGAACCGCTAAACATATCTCTCATGAAGACTTTCTTCATTCTTGATTCCACCAACACTCATCAATCACATAATGATCCTCCTAGTGAAAACACTCAAGGAACGTAGTAGTATTTCAAATAGGATCAATTCTCTTGTACTCGTGCTTTATCAATGTAATCCTATTTCCTTCACGAAATAAAACTTCTTACATTTAATGTCTTAGTGTTAGAACCCCTTTAAACTAACATTGGAATATAATGCATTGTCAAGATCATTGCATACCTTTAGTAAAGGTTCTGCTGAGCAGATGGATGGATCCTAATGGTTGTGCTAGACGGATCCCTACACCTAGGGAACCGTGGGATCCGGCAAATAGAAAATGCAATTGCAAGCATTATATTTCAAACATGTCCTTAGAACACCTCACACTAAGCTAAACATAATGTCTTAAGGCAAATTAAGTCCTTATCAAAGATAGGTAGATCCTTCATACTCACACATAACTCACCTAGATCACATTCTAAGACGCTTGTAGATCTATCGTTTCATTTTTAATCCATTACTCTTCCGCTCTTAAATTCACACTTCATTTTTTACTTGATCCCTCACATTTAGTCTTAGAAATCTTTCGATTATGGCAAAATTGATCATAAATCATCCTTACCTCAAAATTGATCAAAGTTGATCAAATTCTAGTTTTCCCATCTCAAAGCTTCTAGGATATTTTCCAAAACACTATCCTAAGTCACAAACTGATCTCTAGGATCATTTAGCTTCAATTGACACTCTCATCTTTAGTGTCATCCTTGCTCATCCATTGGTACTCATGAAAGTTCAAAATCCTTCCATAAAAGACAATCATTAGCTACATCACTCATTACCTTCAAGTATTTAAGCACCCCTTCATTTAAGACATTTAGGAGGACTGAAACACTCAAGATGATATAGATCTTAGATCTTAGAAACATCATTTCCACTCTTTCATAGCTGCTGAGAGCCGGATCCCTAGGATTAGCCTAGACGGATCCCTCTGAGGAGGGAACCGTGGGATCCGGATGACAGTTTATGACAAACCTTGCTTAAAAAATCATTTCAACTCATCTTTCTAACTCAAACACTCCATCTCATCTTAAATGAGTTTCTAGATCAGTACAAACTCTGAAGTTGAATCTTGTGCATGTTAATCATCACATTCGAATGAATCTTAGTGGCTTAAGGCTTAAATGCACTTGCCAAATCTCTTACTTTATAAACCAAATTGTTAGGACTTCTATAGTCATCACCTTCATCCCAAATTTCAGAACTTTAGAAACCCTTACAAACCTCTTGAAATCATCTCATCATGAGGAAAACCCCAAGTGGTAACCTATCCACCAAAGAACCACCCAAGAAAAAGGCTCGTGTTATACACGAAATTTCCTCAACCGAATCATCTCCGATCAAGCCAACAAATGATAGGATCTTTACTCAACCAATCAAACCAATTCCTAAAAGGATAGTACCCACAAAACTACCTATGCCAAACACCACCATACCTCCTAGGCCAAACAATATCATCTCCACTAAACCATCACCATTAGTTCCTAGAGCTATCTCCTTTACAACCTCACTATCATCACCACACCTCTACAATTTAGAGGATTTACCTCCTAGGCCGTCTCATCCGCCTCCGCCGACAACATTCTCCTCATTAGGAGGAATGATGGTACAAAATCAAGGTGTTGAGTCAATACTTGCTCCGGCTTCCTTTTCGCCGTTTCCATCATATAATCCCATTTGGATTATGAGAAATCATCAAAGTCAACCACCCGACCATATGGAAGTTGACACTTCTCTACCACCACCATCATTCTTGGTCGAGCCATTCTCAAATGCGCCACCACCAATCCCTCCATCGTTTGAAGCTCCACAAGTTGCTTCACTTGATCCTTCGCATCAAGCCATTTCATGTCTTCCACCACCACTACCTAGCCATGACAAAGATTGCTATCATTATCAACATGTTGAAAGTTTGATACATGAAGTACGAGAAGACCAACGTTTCATGTTCTATCATCTCCTCGAACGTTTCGACGAGATTAAACCTAAACAAAACTTGAGCTAGAAGATTTTAGTTATGTTCAAGCATCAAGCAATAGTTGGTTTAGAAATTCCTAGTCATGTATTTTCTTATTTTTTAGAGTCATGTATATCATAACTCTAGTTTTATTAAATGAAATTACATGCTACTTGTTATATTTCTGAGCATATGATTACATTATATTCATATCTCATTTTTGTGATAACATTACTTGTTATATCACCTTTGCTGAAATTAATCATCAGCTAATACGGATCCCTCAGAATTTCCTAGACGGATCCCTACTAGGAGGGAACCGTGGGATCCGTGTGACAGAAAACTATTTTCTACTAACTTGGACCACATTTGCAGGAAATTGTGAATTATACTTGTTATCTAACCTTTTTTTTGTATTTATTCAATTTACACATGAAGACTTTGACATCCTAAAGCTAAGGGGAGCTTTATGTCAAAGCAATACATTGCAAATTACTTGCAATATTAGGTTTACATTTCGTGACATCCACTTGCAAAATTGCAATCATCAAGGGGGAGCACATTCATCACTTAGACGAAATCTTTTGCAAACTTACTTGCAAACAAACTAGATTAGTATCACTTTCTTGACGCCCTTACATAGGGATGGACTCGTCAAGGGGGAGTAAAGACGAGATCCTTTCCCGTTACTTGCTCTTTATTTTCTTTTTATTTCTTTCACATATTTTTCTTAAAAACAATGTGTTGCTTTCTTTCAAAGCTCTTTTTGTTTCGACAAAAAGGGGGGAGAAGAAAGTAAAACTACAAATTCAAACTTTTACGAATTTTAGATTTTCCTTAAAATAATTTTATGTTTTGTCATCAACAAAAAGGGGGAGATTGTTAATACAAATAAGCCGTAAAAACGTTTATTTATATTTTACGATCTTCTAATGTTTTGTCGATAACAAACGTAAAATCATGTTAACAAAACAAATAAAATACGTAAATGGTTTGAACTAATAGTTTCTAACATATTCACATTTTCACATAAAACACTAAAACAAGTATAAGTGATTTTATGATTTAGAAAATACATATGTACAACAACAAGTGTTTACATATTTGGGTATAATATACACATAACTAGTATGTAGTATATTGGGGAATATAAATGGGTAGATACTTAAGTATCACAACCTATTGGGCAATTGCATTGAATGTAGTTGGGTACAACCCAAAGCCCATGACCCATGGAGCATGACCCATAACCCATTGCATGACATCATGCTTATATCATACATGGATAATATCCATAACCCATGGATTAACCCATACCCAAGTGACCAAGTACATTGCACTTAAAGATACATTGTATCTAGCTAAAGATCCATGGTTCAACCCATGACCCATGACCCATAACCAAAATACCCATGGGTAAAAGGGAGCGTCCTACGGATCCCTAGCTTAACGCTAGACGGATCCCTTGTGGAAGGGATCCGTGGGATCCGGGGAATAGTAGATTTTTTCTTCTATAAATAGTGAGCTATTTCTTCATTATCTTCCCCCCCCCCTTTCTAACACACTTTCTCCCTAAGTGTAAAACTAACTAACCTCAGATCCAAGAGATCTATGTTTGTAGTTTTGTTTTTGTGTGATCTTTTAGGTTCCTCTTAAAGGCAAGATCACCACCTTTGAAGTCGAGCAAGCTCAAGTCCATGAGTTGCCATGCTTCCTCATCATCAAGGCTACTGAAGTCTTCTTGTTGATGATTCCTTTCTTTCATCAAAGAAGTGTAGTGTTGAAGACATTAGTGAAAGATGTCTCAAGAGTCAAGACGAAGATATTAGTGAAGGGTATCTATGGTCTATATCGTAAGCACTTGTGGTAGGTGCTTAGAAGTCAAGATTAGAAGCATTAGTGAAAGGTGCTTAGAAGTCAAGACTAGAAGCATTAGTGAAAGGTGCTTAGAAGTCAAGACCCAAGACATTAGTGAAAGGTGTCTTATAGATCTAGTCAAAGGCATTAGTGAAAGGTGCCTTAGATGTACATTCGATATGGTGTGTTTCGATGTACAAGATAGACTAGTTTTAGATCCAAGGATATTGATATCCTTGATGATGTTATAAAGGAGTAGATCTCCTTTGGGATTAGTCGTTGGTGTAGTGTGGTAGTAGTTCCTCCATTGCAATGGAACTAGGTGCTTAGCCTAGTACCTAATAAAGGGTAGGCGACGTTGTGAAGGTGTAGTTCACCTTGGAGTGAAAGAACTAGGTACTTAGCCTAGTACCTTATAAAGGGTAGGCGACGTTGTGTAGGTGTGGTTCACCTTGGAGTGAAAGAACCCGGTGGTTAGCCTAGACACGGAAAAAGGGTAGGCGACGTTGTGAAGGCTTCTCCGCCATAAGGAGATTGGTGTAGTGATTACGAACTCTCGAGTAGGTGACTCGGGGAGTGGTGTAGGGCAAGGAAGGTGTCCTTGTAGCCGAACCACTATAAATACTTGCGTTGTGGTTTTGTGCTTCTTACTCTTATCTTTTCATTACTTACCTTTATATGCTTGTTTATCAACATCCAACACACACATCCAAATAGATTGACAAAAGTCGATCTAAATAGATTAAAAGGAAGTTTTAATTGGCAAAACTATTCAACCCCCCCCCCTTCTAGTTTTCCACACAACACTTTATCAACATTAGCGGATGATCAAGGTCTTGTTTATACAATTACAAGTGTATGTAGGTTTCCATTTCACAATGCAAATTTTGGGTGGGGAAAGCCGATAAAGGTGACTTTTGTGTACCCGAGGTAGATCAAGGCGTTTTTGTTTTGATGGACACTCCATCTGGAGACGGTATTGAAGTAACTGCACGTTCGAAAGAGGACGAAATGGCTATCTTTGAGAACGACAAAGAGATTCTTGCATATGTTCAAGAAGACGTTAAAACTTACTAGAATGGTTCTTTCTTGTCGTCGTAATGTAATTCCTAAATAAGTTTCAACATTGAAACTAGCTTGTTATGGTTAAGATTCGTGTTCGAGTAGTATCTTTAATTAGCATTGTTGTTTCTGAATCTTTGAAAGAACTTTGTAAAAAGCCTTAAAATAATGGCTAGATAAAAGGATGTCATATTTATAGATGGTAAAACAAGAACTTGTTACTTGAAAATTGTCACCTTCTTATCAAGTTTTTCACTCAAACTATTTTTTTAGTCGATTTTTATTGAATATCCTTATTAATACAGGAAAAAGGGTCTTTAGTGATGAAAATTCAGTACAAACTTTTTATTTGGTCACTATTTAGACAATTTAAAGACCATATGACATGTGGCCACTGGTTTTTTGTCATTTGTAAATTGTTAGTAAGGAGTTCACAGGATGGTCAGTCAGTCACTGAATTACACGCTTAATATTTTTTTGTTTATAATAGTGACCAGATTATCGGTTACTAATTTTTTATAATAAAAATAAGGGACCAAAATGTTGTATGTAAAAGTGACTCCTCTTTAAATCACCATATTATTTTGATAAACATTTATAATAAATTGAAATTTTATTAAATGTAAAATAAATATAAATGTAATAGTTTTGCTAAATTCAAACATAATTATAAACGGGTAATTAGGTTGTTGGGTGTTGCTTTGGAACCAATTTGAGTATGGTATTTGTTCTTAATGAAGATTCAGCCGGGGTGTTGCGGCGTAGTGTCTGGATATGATACTATTGCACGCCCCGGAAATATCAGTTCTTTCTAACTTAGGAATTGCAAAATTCTCTTTAATATGAAAACAGTTTTCTTAAACGATTTTTATTATAAATGCATTAGTTACCGTTCATATGCCAAAGCTCATGGCATTGGTATTTAGTAATTCGGTTTTCGAAAACATTGACCAAACCGAACGTCGAATATTGATTTCGGTCCCGGTTGTTGATACATTTTGCGTTGTAGTAAAGCCAATTTATGGTATGCATTTGATGGTCATAATATTTGCTATTTGACGTTATAAAGAAATTTATTATCAAAGTGCCATACATAGTGTTAAACAAGAAATACCCACTTTACATTTATTATACGTTCTAAAATGTACAACGTTTCAATATGTCATGCTATATTTATCGCGTACAAATGATAATACCTTGAAACTGTTTCAAACAAATCCAACGACCTGTAAATCACCAATAGTTTATTCCATGTCGATATCTATACTACTTATAATGCATTTAAGCACTTCCCTCCTATTAATTTTTTAAGATTTCTTAATATAGATTTTAAGCAAATACAAGTAACAAAGAATAATTTACATTGCACTTAAAGATACATTGTATCTAGCTAAAGATCCATGGTTCAACCCATGACCCATAACCAAAATACCCATGGGTAAAAGGGAGCGTCCTACGGATCCCTAGCTTAACGCTAGACGGATCCCTTGTGGAAGGGATCCGTGGGATCCGGGGAAGAGTAGTTTTTTTCTTCTATAAATAGTGAGCTATTTCTTCATTATCTTCCCCCCCCCCTTTCTAACACACTTTCTCCCAAAGTGTAAAACTCACTAACCTCAGATCCAAGAGATCTATGTTTGTAGTTTTGTTTTTGTGTGATCTTTTAGGTTCTTCTTAAAGGCAAGATCACCACCTTTGAAGTCGAGCAAGCTCAAGTCCATGAGTTGCCATTCTTCCTCATCATCAAGGCTACTGAAGTCTTCTTGTTGATGATTCCTTTCTTTCATCAAAGAAGTGTAGTGTTGAAGACATTAGGGAAAGATGTCTCAAGAGTCAAGACGAAGATATTAGTGAAGGGTGTCTATGGTCTATATCATAAGCACTTGGGGTAGGTGCTTAGAAGTCAAGATTAGAAGCATTAGTGAAAGGTGCTTAGAAGTCAAGACTAGAAGCATTAGTGAAAGGTGCTTAGAAGTCAAGACCCAAGACATTAGTGAAAGGTGTCTTATAGATCTAGTCAAAGGCATTAGTGAAAGGTGCCTTAGATGTACATTCGATATGGTGTGTTTCGATGTACAAGATAGACTAGTTTTAGATCCAAGGATATTGATATCCTTGATGATGTTGTAAAGGAGTAGATCTCCTTTGGGATTAGTCGTTGGTGTAGTGTGGTAGTAGTTCCTCCATTGCAATGGAACTAGGTGCTTAGCCTAGTACCTAATAAAGGGTAGGCGACGTGTGAAGGTGTAGTTCACCTTGGAGTGAAAGAACTAGGTACTTAGCCTAGTACCTTATAAAGGGTAGGCGACGTTGTGTAGGTGTGGTTCACATTAGAGTGAAAGAACTCGCATAAATGGTTAGCCTAGCAGGAAAAAAGGGTAGGCGACGTTGTGAGGCTTCTCCGCCATAAGGAGATTGGTGTAGTGATTACGAACTCTCGAGTAGGTGACTCGGGGATTGGTGTAGGGCAAGGAAGGTGTCCTTGTAGCCGAACCACTATAAATACTTGCGTTGTGGTTTTGTGCTTCTTACTCTTATCTTTTCATTACTTACCTTTATATGCTTGTTTATCAACATCCAACACACACATCCAAATAGATTGACAAAAGTCGATCTAAATAGATTAAAAGGAAGTTTTAATTGGCAAAACTATTCAACCCCCCCCCCCTTCTAGTTTTCCACACAACACTTTATCAACATTAGCGGATGATCAAGGTCTTGTTTATACAATTACAAGTGTATGTAGGTTTCCATTTCACAATGCAAATTTTGGGTGGGGAAAGCCGATAAAGGTGACTTTTTGTGTACCTGAGGTAGATCAAGGCGTTTTTGTTTTGATGGACACTCCATCTGGAGACGGTATTGAAGTAACTGCACGTTCGAAAGAGGACGAAATGGCTATCTTTGAGAACGACAAAGAGATTCTTGCATATGTTCAAGAAGACGTTAAAACTTACTAGAATGGTTCTTTCTTGTCGTCGTAATGTAATTCCTAAATAAGTTTCAACATTGAAACTAGCTTGTTATGGTTAAGATTCGTGTTCGAGTAGTATCTTTAATTAGCATTGTTGTTTCTGAATCTTTGAAAGAACTTTGTAAAAGCCTTAAAAATAATGGCTAGATAAAAGGATGTCATATTTATAGATGGTAAAACAAGAACTTGTTACTTGAAAATTGTCACCTTCTTATCAAGTTTTTCACTCAAACTATTTTTTTAGTCGATTTTTATTGAATATCCTTATTAATACAGGAAAAAGGGTCTTTAGTGATGAAAATTCAGTTACAACTTTTTATTTGGTCACTATTTAGACAATTTAAAGACCATATGACATGTGGCCACTGGTTTTTTGTCATTTGTAAATTGTTAGTAAGGAGTTCACAGGATGGTCAGTCAGTCACTGAATTACACGCTTAATATTTTATTGTTTATAATAGTGACCAGATTATTGGTTACTAATTTTTATAATAAAATAAGGGACCAAAATGTTGTATGTAAAAGTGACTCCTCTTTAAATCACCATATTATTTTGATAAACATTTATAAAAAATTAAAATTTTATTAAATGTAAGATAAATATAAATGTAAGAGTTTTGCTAAATTCAAACATAATTATAAACGGGTAATTAGGTTGTTGGGTGTTGCTTTGGATCCAATTTGAGTATGGTATTTGTTCTTAACGAAGATTTCAGCCAGGGTGTTGCGGCGTAGTGTCTGGATATGATACTATTGCACGCGCCGAAACTATCGGTTCTTTCTAACGAATTCTCTTTAATATGAAAACAGTTTTCTTAAACGATTTTTATTATAAGTGCATTAGTTACCGTTCATATGGCAAAGCTCATGGCATTGGTATTTAGTAATTCGGTTTTCGAAAACATTGACCAAACCGAAGGTCGACTATTTATTTTGGTCCCGGTTGTTGATACATTTTGCGTTGTAGTAAAGCCAATTTATGGTATGCATTTGATGGTCATAATATTTGTTATTTGACGTTATAAAGAAATTTATTATCAAAGTGTCATACATAGTGTTAAACAAGAAATACCCACTTTACATTTATTATACGTTCTAAAATGTACAACGTTGCAATATGTCATGCTATATTTATCGCGTACAAATGATAATACCTTGAAACTGTTTCAAACAAATCCAACGACCTGTAAATCACCAATAGTTTATTCCATGTCGATATCTATACTACTTATAATGCATTTAAGCACTTCCCTCCTATTAATTTTTTAAGATTTCTTAATATAGATTTTAAGCAAATACAAGTAACAAAGAATAATTTACAACTATTTGAAGCACATATACAACTAAAAACCCTATATTCAACACATATAATTAATACACTATTTAATTCACCCCTTCACCAAAATATATAACTATTTAATCACAATATACAATCTAATCAAGCGCTAAGCCAAGCAAACACTAAAAAATAAATCTGAGAAACAAACACACAAAATATTCAATCCAACTCCAAATCAACCGCCCTCACCTATCAGATACGAACAAGAACACTAACGAAACAAAAAAAAACATCACCATGTCCGAACCAATCATCGTGGCCGTTTTGTGATCTAAACAGCCTACCCGAGACCACAATCTACCCTCCACCCATCACCATGTCCGAACCACAAAAAAAATAAAAAATAAAAGAAAAAAAAAGAAAAAAAAAGGATCTCATTTTATCTCATTTGACAACCAAGACTACGAACCACATGGTTAGCATAACCCCAGTTCATATTTAGACACCAAATCTGTGTGTAGGGGCGGATCTAGCTTGAATGCAGGGTATGCACGTGCATACCCTACGTAAAATTTTAGTAGTGTAAAAAAATTGTATTTTTTCAAAACTGACAACAAAATACCTTAAAAACTTTTGAGTGCACACCCTCTGAAATACAAGAAAGTTTTGAGTGCACACCTTAATCAAAGAAAAAAAAAGGAAGAAGAAGAAGCAGTTATGGACTTATTGTTATTTTGAATAAGACAGCTGCAGCTGCACCAATATCATTCAAACTTTTGACAAAGCAGATCAACTATAATATATAGTACAATTCAAAAAATGAAACAACGCCTAACCCAATTTCCCAAAAAACCCGACCCGAAAAACCCGACCAAAGAAAGTCGTACCCATAATTTTTTGAGTAACTCTTAATAAAAATTGTGCATACCTTACTCTCAAATTCTAGATCTCCCACTGATTACAACATAAAATAATCATCATCTGTAAAATGATTATCAGTACTCTAAAGATATTACTCGCTTAAAATTTAATTTTAGGGTACCCACCGCCGCATCGCGCAGGTAACCTGCTCGTACATATATGATATGAAATTATCAAATCAGATAATATCTAAATTTGGAACACATAAGGGAGAGAAAACGAAAATTCACCAAACACATGAATTTCTAGGAGTAGCTTTATCAAAACAAGTACCTAATAGTCCATTATAAACTTTCATAATGCACACAACATAATCTCTACCCAATAGTCCATTATAAACTTTCATAATGCACGCAGTATAATCTCTCTATTGAAGCCTTCATGTGTTGACTCTTTAAAAGAAATGTAACCAAATGAGCAAGTGTGTAATTGTCTGGTTTTGGTTTAAGCCAATCAAAGGAGTTATTGAACCAAATTGAAAGAATTGATTTCTCCTTAGTCAACACATCAATTGTAGAGTCGGCTCAGTTACCCTAACCCATTCAAGGGTAAAGTGTGTATAGGGTTCTAAGACTTGCCTAATGTCGGGATAAAAGGCATATGCATTGAATTAGTACTAGCAGAGTACCCCGCGTGTTGTGGCGATGCGTACTCTGAAATAATATTTTCAAATTAATCATGTATTTTAGTTTATTATTTTCTTTTTGACAATAAATTTACGGATATCAAGAATTTCATGTGACGTATTTTAACTCATTAAATAATGGCAATGTTTTTCATTATACAATTGTGATAATAAACATTTTAGTGAGCAATGTTTTTTCGTCGTTCAAAATGTATATTTGATTCATAAAAATCTAAGTTTTATGGATATTAGTTCTAAAAAATAATGTGAAACCGACAAACAGAGTAGGCCCGCTCAATCCGAAACCTCAAAAAACGATAACTAAGAAATCGAATCTGAAAAAATAAGAAACCGGATAAACCATCGTTTCACGGTTCGATTTTTGTTTTTATTTTCAAATACATGTAGTTTTAAACAAATTGCGTTTGAATTAAAAATGTGTGCAGTAGAATAAAAAATATGGAAAAATATTTTTTAATTTTAGCTTTATTACTTTATTTCTTAAATTATTGTTTCTATGTTTAAATAGTTTGTATAATTTTCTTTGTTATTTGTATTAGTGACATTTAATACAAGAATTGTATTTAAGTTTGTTGTAAAATATGTTTGATAATTTGTATTTCTTATTTAAGGAATGTTTTAATAACTACATTAATTGTATATATTGATTAGTTAATTTGTGAATGTAATTGTGCAAACGTTAATTGTACCTTTTGCCTTAGTATTTATTTTTATTTAAAAATTCTGAACCATATTAATTGCTCATTTAAACTAAGAAAGATAGTGTTTTTGTGTTGTAAAGGGTTATACCCTAAGCTTTAAAATTTGTACATCTTAAAATTAAGAGAGAGAGTAATACATGCTTTATATGTTGTATAGATAATAAAAGTTGATATTATTTGTATTTGTATTTAGGTGATTTGAAAACGCTAATACATGGAGCTATTGTAACAAAGACATACATAAATTGTCATATATTATATTAGATGAAAACAAACTTAAAATAGATGAATGACAATATTTTATGCACGTCTTTATTATCAAACACAATCCTCATAGCCATGTTATAACTAATGTCTCTAAATTTATACCAAACCAACTTGATAGTTGAGCTTGCGGCATGTCATATACAGCCAAGTCAATGTGACTTAAACCAATTGTAGTTAGGAAAGGGATACGGTGAGAAGAAAAAATTAAATGGGCAGGTTGAGAATTTTTTTTGCCATACAGTTCAAATAAAAGAAGAGAAATTAAAGGGTTGTGGTTTCCTCTCATTCTTCTTATTTGATCCTAACTCATTGTAAGTTAATATATTTCACCAATAATGAGTGTGTATATATATATATATATATATATATATATATATATAGGATGCATGCATGTCTGAATCTTCATATTACTTGCAATCTATCTAGCTCGTCTAACAATATGAATAATATCATGACAAAGCCCCAAAGATTTGTAAGGATTAGGCAACTCCAAACTATCATATCCCAACAAACCCTTAAACCAGCTTCTCCAACACCTTTTCATTGCTTGAGCAAATTGTTCCCAATGCACTGTTTAATGACTTTGTTTTTTTCTATCCAAAGCACATGAATAGTGTCAATACCAATGTCTTGAAGTAATCATTATCACAAACTATAGCAAGATACTATCCATTGGCGGGTAGGTTCCCATCACCTTCTGCCTCTTATGTCGACTGCACTGATGAAGGGGTTGACTTTGTTGAAGTTTCTACTGATAGACGACTCAGCGACTTCAGTTCTAAAAAATACCAAGATGAAACTGTACACCATCTACTTCCGAATCGTCTAGGTCTAAAAGTTGGTAAAAAATGCCCTAGCTTACTCCAGGTCCAGCTGAACCATTTTTTAGATGGTGGAGTCGCAGTGGCTGTATCTGTGTCGCACAAGATTACAGATGCGCTTACTGTGGCAAGCTTTGTAAATCACTGGGCCACCATTGCTCGTGGCGAACTGCCCATAAACCCTACTTTCCTTTCTTCCCCTTCAAGTTATAATAGCACTGAACTTAATGAGTATGTGCCTGAGTACACAAGTGACGTTATTTATAAAACAAGGACACTTACATTTACTAATTCAAAACTGAATGAGCTAAAGAAAAATGTTATCGATATGGGAAACTCTCCAATGAACGTTAGTCGATTCGAGGTACTATCATCTCTTCTATTTAAAAGCACAGTGGGTGCATCCACATAGAAGTCGTACGATTATTCGTTATTGCATCAACCCTTTAACGTGAGGAGTATAATCGAGGGAAACTATCCAGAAACAACATCAGGTAATGTCCTCACTATGGCAGTCACAAAGATAAAAAACTCGGGCCAAATTCAGTTAAATGAGATTGTTAATGAATTGAGGAAAAGGAAACTAGAGGTTAAAGGACTAAGAGACGTGAAAGAAGCAGCACAATATTGGACCAACACTTTATCAACATTAGCAGATAATCAAGGTCGTGTTTATACAATTACAAGTGTATGTAGGTTTCCATTTCACAATGCAAATTTTGGGTGGGGAAAGCCGATAAAAGTGACTTTTTGTGTACCAGAGTTAGATCAAGGCATTTTTGTTTTGATGGACACTCCATCTGGAGACGGTATTGAAGTAACTGCACGTTTGAAAGAAGACGAAATGGCTATCTTTGAGAACGACAAAGAGATCCTTGCATATGTTCAAGAAGATGTTAAAACTTACTAGAATGGTCCTTTCTTGTCGTCGTAATGTAATTCCTAAATAAGTTTCAACATTGAAACTAGCTTGTTATGATTAAGATTCGTGTTCGAGTAGTATCTTTAATTAGCATTGTTGTTTCTGAATCTTTGAAAGAACTTTGTAAAAGCCTTAAAAATAATGGCTAGATAAAAGGATGTCATATTTATAGATGGTAAAACAAGAACTTGTTACTTGAAAATTGTCACCTTCTTATCAATTTTTTCACTCGAACTATTTTTTTAGTCGATTTTTATTGAATATCCTTATTAATACAGGAAAAAGGGTCTTTAGTAATAAAAATTCAGTTACAACTTTTTATTTGGTCACTATTTAGACAATTTAGAGACCATATGACATGTGGCCACTGGTTTTTTGTCATTTTTAAATCGTTAGTAAGGAGTTCACAGAATGGTCAGTCAGTCAGTGAATTACACGCTTAATATTTTTTTGTTTATAATAGTGACCAAATTATTGGTTACTGATTTTTTATAGTAAAAATAAGGGACCAAAATGTTGTATGTAAAAGTGACTGCTCTTTAAATCACCATATTATTTTGATAAACGTTTATAATAAATTAAAAATTTATTAACTTTAAGATAAACATAAATGTAAGAGTTTTGCTAAATTCAAACATAATTATAAACGGGTAATTAGGTTTTTGGGTGTTGCTTTGGAACCAATTTGAGTATGGTATTTTTTCTTAACGAAGATTTCAACCCGCGTGTTGCGGCGAAGTGTCTGTATATGATACTATTGCACGCGCCGAAAATATCAGTTCTTTCTAACGTAGGAATTGCGAAATTCTCTTTAATATGAAAACAGTTTTCTTGAACAATTTTTATTATAAATGCATTAGTTACCGTTCATATGCCAAAGCTCGTGCATTGGTATTTAGTAATTCGGTTTTCGAAAACATTGACCAAACCGAACTTCGAATATTTATTTCGGTTCTGGTTGTTGATACATTTTGCGTTGTAGCAAAGCCAGTTTATGGTATATATTTGATGGTCATAATATTTGTTGTTTGACGTTATAAAGAAAGTTATTATCAAAGTGCCATCCACAGTGTTAAACAAGAAATACCCACTTTGAATTTAATATACGTTCTAAAATGTTCAACGTCGCAATATGTCATGCTACATTTATCGCGTACAAATGATAATATATTGAAATTGTTCCAAACAGATCCAACGACCCAAAAATCACCAACAGTTTATTCCATGACTCCATGTCGATATACATATATGATATATAATTATCAAATCTGATAATATCTAAATTCGCAATAGATAAGGGGGAGAAAAAAAAAATTCACCAAGCACATGACTTTCTAGGAGTAGCTTTATCAAAACAAGTAACCAATAGTCCATTATAAACTTTCGCAATGCACACAACATAATCTCTATATTGAAGCCTTCATGTGTTGACTCTTAAAAGGAAATGTAACCAAATGAGCAAGTATGTAATTGTCTGGTTTTGGTTTAAGCCAATCAAAGACGTTATTGAACAAAATTGAAAGAATTCATTTCTCCTTAGTCAACTCATCAATTGTAGAGTCGGCCAAGTTACCCTAACCCATTCAAGGGTAAAGTGTGTATAGGATTCTAAGACTTGCCTATTGTCTGGATAAAAGGCATAAGCAATGAATTAGTACTAGTAGAGTATCCGCGTGTTACGGCGGTGGGTACTCTGAAATAAAATTTTCTGCTAAATCATGTATTTTAATTTATTATGTTTTTTTGACAATAAATTTACGGATATCAAGAATTTCATATGACGTATTTCAACTCGTTAACTAATGACAATGTTTTCATTATACAATTGAGATTTTAGGGAGCAATGTTTTTTCGTCGTTCAAAATATTTATTTGATTCATATAAAGTTAAGTTTTGTGGATACTAGTGTAAACAAAATATGTGAAAATGACAAACAAAAACGGGCTGCTCGAAACCTTAAAAAATGATAACTAAGAAATGGAATCTGAAAAAATCAGAAATCGGATAAACCATCTTATCACGGTTCGATTTTAGTTTTTATTTTTAGATACATGCAGTTTTAAACAAATTGCGGTTGAATTAGAAATATGTGCAGTACAACAAAATATAAGATTTTTTTTTTATAATTTTAGCTTTATTACTTGTATTTCTTAAATTGTTTTTTTTTTGTCTAAATAGTATATATAATATGCTTTGTTATTTATATGAGTGACACTTAATGCATGAATTGTATTTAAGTTGATTGTACAATATGTTTGATATTTGTATTTCTTATGTACATGGTGCTTTAATAACTACATTAATTGTATTTATTGACCAATTAATTTGTGAATGTAATTGTGCAAAACTTAATTGTCTCTTTTGCTTTAGTATTTGTATTCATTTAAAAATCTAAACCACATTAATTGCTCATTTAAAACTAAGAAAGATAGCGTTTTTGTGTTGAAAAGTGTTGTACCATATACTTTAAAATTAAGAGAGAGAGGAATTCATACTTTATATATCGAATAGATAATAGAAGTTGATATTTATTTGTATTTGTATTTATGTGATTTAAAAAAGCTAGTACATGGAGTTATATGTAATTAAAAAAGATATACATAAAGTGTTTTATATTGTAGTAGATGAAAACCAACTTAAAATGGATGAATGACGATATTTTATGCACGTCTTTATCTTTTTAAACAATCCTCCTAGCTATGTTATAACTAATATCTCTAAATTTATACCAAACCAACTTGATAATAGAGCTTGCGGCTTGTCGTATACAGCCAACTCAATGTGACTTAAACCAATTGTAGTTAGGGAAGGGATACAGTAGTTACGGGAGGGATACAATGAGAAGAAAAAATAAAATGAGAAAGTTGCGAATATTTTTTAGCCACACAATTCAAATTAAAAGAGAGAAATTAAAGAGGGATGCATCTATTTTTGTAAAACCCTAATTTCCGAATTCACAATTTTGCGTCAAATTTGAGTTTTTCTTTTTTTTGCGGCATAAGACATACGGTTATTAATAAAGGCCTAAAATTATATGTTAGGTGATAATTAATTATGGTACCTAATAAACCTAGGTAATTAAAAACTTGTACGCTTGTTCCTAAACTTTGTCTAAATCTTCTTTGTTATACGTTTAATATGTTAAAGAAATAAATATATATGTTATATGCCTAAATCTACTATGTTTTATATATTAGAAACAAAAATAAAAGAGGCAAAAGATAAGAGGTAATTAACATATGTATATCTCCATATCACATTTTATTCTTTTAAAAAATAACCAAGAATTAAGTGAATAATTTTATATATTTGGAAGATTTCGTCTATCTCGTTCTTATACACATTATATAATATACGCCTCTCTTAGCTTCCAAGTCTCATTCAGAATACACAATAAATCACAAAAAGTTTCCTGCTACCAAGTATTTGAAGGCTTTGGTGTTCACCATTCCTAGCCTACTTCTCTTCTGAAAACAATAGAATTAAATACCAACTCGTAAATTACAAAATGTGCATCTATATCTATGTTATTTCAGAGGAGATAATGTGGATCATGCATATCAATCCACTTAGAATTCAGTAATCATACAAGAAAAAATGGGTGACAAAAAAGAAGTTCTAAAATAATACCTTTTCTTCAAAATGAATGTCTAGATGCTCATATACTTGTTCGAACCCTTTCGACTTATCGCACAGATGTGTGCCCATGCCTCCAGGTACCTTCCCTCACCACTTTATTTTTAACAAACTATTATTTTAGAAATAAGAAACAAAATGCAGAGATTGCAAAGTTGTGTAGCACCAAATGATTACTCATCTGGAGACTAACCACTACTTGTTGGGCTCTCTTTTTGAACTAGGAATCCTTATGAAATCTCATCTTTGACGCCTTATAAAACACCTATTTAAGTAATAATCGAGGCAAAATGAGGATATAGATAACGGTATCATAGTCAATGTACTCACCTCAAGCTCTCTAATATCTTGATTAGGGAACTTTTCAAATAGATAATAATATCATAACAGTTCACATACAAAAAAGAAGAGGGAAATTCAAGAAAATAACCACATCATTATGTGAAGAGTAAACTGCAAAAATCATCCATGTGGTTTGTGTAAATTTGCAGATATCATCCCTATCTCAAACGTTCACCAATAAACACCACCAAGTCCATAAACGTTTAGCAAAAATCATCCCTAAGCAATAACGAGGTTAGTTTTCCCATTTTCTACCCCACGTGCAATAACACGTGAGAGTATTTTTGTCAATTAGTATCAGGGATGATTTTTGCAACATATCTCTCACACCCATTTCCCGCCCATTTCCCCACCTATATAATCTCTCTTATCTTGACCCCACACCATTTTTCCCCAAACCTGCTTTTCCCCTCAAACCCTAATTCGCCATAACCCTAATTATGAATAACCCAAAACTTTGTCATCTTTGTGCGGCACCAACAAGAATTACCACATCATGGACAGCAATAAATCCAGGGCGGCATTTCTTTATGTGCCCTAACTGTGGCTTTGATGATTGGATGGATCCTCCAATGTGTCCAAGATCTGTGGCTATCATACCTGGGTTATTGAGGAGGATCAACAATGCTGAAGAAACAACTAGGTTGAATGCCCGTCAAGCTAGCAGGATGAAGATGCTATTGTGTTTAAGTTGGGTTTTATTTGTGTTGTATGTTGTCATTATGGGTTGACTAATGTAGGTCATAACTGGAAAAGTCAACTTGTTTCATGTGACTTTGTAGGTCTTATTTTAGCTTTTTGTAATGTTATCTTATGTATGTCAACTCGTTTCATGTCATTATGCAATGTTTGTTGTGTATATTTATTGTTGTGTGTCATGTGTGTAGAATAAAAGTGAATCATGACTGCAAATAGCATAGTGAACCATGAGTCAACCATAATCTGAAAACTGAAGCATGGCTAAAACTGAAAACACAAATCAAAGAGTAAACTGGAAATACCATAGTGACCCATAAAGTAAACCATGTCTACCATAAACTGCAAATACAAACTGCATAAAAAAGTGACCCATAAACTAAACCAAAACTGCAAATACCAAATAACCATCAAGTGACCCAAACTGCAAATACCAATTACCCATAAACTGACCCAAACTATCAACCTCTTCATCACTTTCAAGCTCTTCACTTTTAACCTCTTCTTGGCCACCATAACCATCCAATTCAGTATCACTTTCAACCTGTTCTTGACCATCACCTTCTTGATCAATATCACTTATTGGTATACTAGGGGGTTCTGTGCTTATATTTGTTTCACTAAAAAAAGGATCAAAATCATCATTCATAAGACTAACCTGACCAATATCATTACCCTTACCAATATCAGTACCCTGCCTATCAGTACCCATAACACTTCCTTCTCCACTAGGCCATTCAATTGCTAATCTTTGCCTTTTTTTTGTCACTCTCTTCTTAAGACTGTTTGGGTCCACTTCATCTGGTAGTTGTTCTATCATTACCTTTTGGGGTATCTTAAAGTAAGTTTCAAGACTTGTAAACCCATGTTCAACATAAACCTCAACTCTTTTACACTTATCTATATATTTTGTCATACCCAAAACATCTAAATCACTTCCTAATGCTTGCAGACCATAATCTAAATTGTTGTTGGGCATTTTGTAATGATAATATATGATTTCTTTTCTATCATAACCTAACATCACAATCATATCATTTAGCTCAATAATTGAAAACAAATCAGCATCTACCATATCAAAGTAGTTGAAACTCCCTGACTTGTATTTCCTTTTCGGTGGGTCAGTGATATATCCACCATGGTAAATCTTTATTGAGAACATGTTTGGATCATTCCCTGTAAAAAACAAACCATAATTCAAAACTAGGGTTAGACCATTACACAAACCACAATAAAAAAAACACAATATTGGGAATTGGGTATAACTTACTATATGCATGTACTTCATCAATCTCTTGATCTCTAGTACGAATATGCCACTTAGAAACAACCATTGCTTGAACTTATTTAGAGATTAGGGATTTAGGGTCTTTGTTTGATCAACATTAATGGTTTTGAGATGAACACAGACGTGGTGGTGGTTTTTAAGTTTGGTGGTTTTGAGTTTATCCCAATTCAGAAAGAAATAAAAGGGGAAAGATAATCAAGAATGACAAAACTACCCTCACATGTTATTGCACATGGGGTAGAAAACGGGGAAAACTAACCTCGTTAGTGCTTAGGGATGATTTTTGCTAAACGTTTGTGGACTTGGTGGTGTTTATTGCTGAACATTTGAGATAGGGATGATATCTGCAAATTTACACAAACCACAGGGATGATTTTTGCAGTTTACTCTTATGTAAAATTGTAGTCTTACCTTTGGTGTTTCTTGACATGATAAATATAATCCTTTCCATCAAAATAGTGGTCCTTAGTCATCACCATCTTGGCACTATGTCATGTACCAGGATAGAGCTTCTACTCTATACGTCACGAGTAAATGGTGTATGAATGTCCGTACCTACAATAACAAATCATGATGAATTGAGATGGTTGATTGATTTCTTGATCTAATTATATATAATATTCTAAGAACAAAGTCAAATGACATAACAAAATGCAATAAGAACAGAGGCAAATGATTTCTTTTCGCAGTGGTGTTTTTATCAGTATTATTTTTTTATATAACCTTTTACTATTAATTTACAATCTTTCATTAACTGAATAATAACTCATTAACCTTATACAAACCTTATCGGCTTATCGCATAGAGCCAATCTATCAAATGGCCAATATAGAGATGAGCATTGCATCTCCAAAGCTTTAAATTTAGAAAATCAAGCATGACTACTTGATAAAATAAGAACTAATAGAAACCGCAAGGTTGAAAATATACTCAGAACATCAATTCCCTTATTGAAGTATCTTAATGAGCTAACTTTGAAGTTCCGTTATTATAACGCACCGAGAATCCAACATCTTTAAGGTAAAAATAGAGTATTCCATTTTGATTTTTGTTAATGATTGGCAATTTGATGAAAAAAAACATCATCGCCATGTACAAAAATCAAAGCTTAAAATATCATTGCAACAAACCAAATATACAATTATAAAAAGGAGAATTCTTGATTTGAAACATAGTCACATCCAAACTGAAAGCTATCTTTACCATACCTATTTCATCTTTTATATTTGATTATAAGCATCTGTATTCATTCTTGCATCATCAATTACAGATTTAAGAACAAATTAAACTAACACCAAAGTTTATGGTTCAGGTTATAAAGAGCCCTAATTCATAATTCGGGTCTATATGGTAATCAAAGTAACTGACAATAATTGTGCTTAAATAGCGGTTGAAAATACAATACAACTCATGAAATAAATAAAAAATAAAGATCCAAATATTCAAAATTAGCCAAGAAACAAAATCAATTGAAGGTAGATACGATGTTACATACCTGATTCTTGAAAGATTCGAGCAAAAAAAATATGGATTCGTAGTTAGGATCTTCTTGACCATAAGAAAATATGAGATTCAATATGGCCGCCTTAAACAAAAAATGAAAATTCTCTTGTTCAAAATATGACCGCCTAAAACGAAAGTTTCTTGTTTTTCTTAATGAGTCGGTCTGAATATTTTATCTTAAAGACAGGTGGATATAATAATAACCGGTTAGAGCAGTTACAACGGTAACGCCCCAACGCCGTCAGGGGCATTTTTAACGCCGTTGGAGGCAACGAAGGGTAACGGCGTTATTGGACTTGCGTTGGCAACATAATGCCCGTTAAGGGCAGAAAAAAAAAAATTGAAAAAGTTACACAACTAGTCCCTCAACGGCTAGTATCCGTTACAAATTCAAAAAAATTTACAAAAAACCCCCTAACGGCTAGTTTTTTTTTTTTTTTTTTTTAAATCAAAAACATTTTTTTACCACTATAAATACCCAACTAAAACTCTATTTTTTTCACACTTCCATTCACACTTTATATACTTCCTCTTCACACTTTCATAATTCAAAAATCAAATTCGTTCACAATGGATCCAAATCAAGCTGCTGATATTCCTCTGTCTTGGTCAGACGTTGATGACCAAGAGGACTTCGAATTTATGGCGGCCGCGTACGAGTATCACCTTCAGTTGGAACAACAAGAAAGTATTGAATCTCAACATCCTAGTCGTTCTCGTAGCCATGTATATCGTGAACGTGAGCTTGCAGAAGAACGTCTGCGCAACGATTATTTCGTACAAGGTTGTAAGTATTCAAACCAGAATTTTCGTAGAAGATTTCGTATGAGCCGGAAACTATTCCTGCAAATAGTTGAAGGTATTAAATCTTATACTTCCGATAATATTCCAGATCATTTTACCTTTTTTAGGAAAACACCCGATTGTACGGGTCGAATGAGTATAAGTGCTCTAACGAAGTGTACGTTTGCCATACGCCAATTGGCGTACGGCACCACACCCGATGCATTTGATGAATACTTGCAAATGGGTGCGAGTACTTCAAAAGTATGTCTTGATAATTTTAACAAATGCATTATTGATTTGTTTATGCCGGAGTATTTATGAAAACCAACATGGGCCGACATTCAAAAAATTTATCAACATCATGAAGAAAAATATGGTTTTCCGGGAATGCTTGGTAGCATTGACTGTATGCACTGGGAATGGAAAAATTGTCCAGTGGCTTGGCAAGGGCATTTTGCTAGGGGTGATAAAAAATACCCAACAATTATGCTTGAAGTTGTTGCTTCTCAACTCCAACAGGACCGACAAATGCATACCCAACTCCAACAGGACCTTATGGAGCATGTTTGGCTGAAGAATCTTGAACGACATTGACAACAACAACAAGAGAGCGACGATGATGAATAAGTATGTAATATGTTTTCAAATTTACGGTGTGTTTTTTTAATTTCATTGTCATTTCCTTTATGTTGTAACGTTTAATTTACGGTGTGTTTTTTAAATTTCCATGTATTTTTTTCATTTGTTGTAATTTTTTTTCGATGTATCTTTTTAATTTCGTATTGTAATATGTTTTCAAATTTAATGTTATGTTTAGTTTAATAAATGAAGTGTTTGTTTTAGTTTAGGGGTTGAAATTGAAAATATGAAATGTTATTGATGTTATTGATGTTATTGGGATGTTATGGTTGTGGGTGTTTTTTGAGGATGTTAATGTTAAATGTTAAAGCTGATGTGGCGCTGACGTGGACGGTGTTATTGGTGTTATGGTGCTACGATTGTAACTGCTCTTAAGTATTTTTCATTTATAGATCGTGCATATCAAATGAGCACGTCTTAGGTGTCGTTTGTTTTTTCCCAATAAGCACTTTTTTCCTCTTTTCACTTCTTTTTTCTGCAGGAGGGCAGAGGTTTCTGTTTGTTTTTTTGCAGACATAAGTGCTTCTTTTCACTTCTTTCCTCTTCTAAATTTCAGACAATGTCTTTCACTTCTTACATCTTCTTTCACAACCCTTACATCTCTTTCTCAATATCTTACATCTCTTTTACGTTTCGTCCATCTTTTTACCAAAACGTAAAAAACATGCGAAAATGTAAAAAACGGTCGAAAACGTAAAAAAACCAATGATCTATTTGACCCATATGACAAAAGGGTCGCTATTGGTAGATTTTGAACCATTATGTATTGTCTTTAATACTTCGTATTTTAAGCAATTACTTGTTTTGCATTCAATAGCACAAAAAACTAGTGAAAAAGAAAAAGGAAAAAAAAAATTACTTCAATAGCACAAAAAATACTAGTGAAAAAGAAAAAAGAAAAAGAAAAAGAAGAAAAAGAAGAAAAAGGAAAGAAGTACTTCAATAGCACAAAAAACAAACGGTCTTCTTCTTGCAGATGAAGAGCTTAAATGCACATCTTCTTTTGCATACATGGTTTACAGATGAAGAGGTAAAAGCTCTGAAAAAACAAAAAATAAGTTTTTGTGGAGAAAAAGAGATATATAGACATGTGTTTTTAGAAAAAGGTTTTTATGTGGAGGTCTAAAAGATCCATTTTGTAGTAGGGTTATGGCCTTATAGTATGAGCATGCTTATAAACTGTGATAGAATCAAGCAGAGTTGTATATGCGAATTAGAGTCTTGGGTAAAGTTGTTTTATGTATATATATTTAGCGTACGTTAAAAACCAGTAAGGGAATCAGTAGACATAGAATGTGTACTAAGGCATGGTCTCGTAGGGGTACGTTTGAGGGTGATCGCGGGAGTAACGATTGAGTCATTTTGTATTTTGAAAGCATGTCGGGATAGTTGAGTCGGGGGTCAATCATAATACGTGTTCACTTGGTCATAAATGTTAGCCATATGGGCCGCGAGCAAGGGTAAAAAGGGTACACTTGGTTTGGTCTTGGTTCTCGCAATACAAATGGGTAAGTTTGAGGGCGATCGCGGGTTTAACGGATAAATTGTACGGTGTGTTGAAAGTGTTTCGGGGAAGATGAGTCGGGGGTAATCACTAGGTGTGTTTTCCGAGTCGTGTTGGTTAGCCGTTTGAACCGCGAGCGAGGGTGAAGTTGGCATGTCGAGATAAAAAAAATTAATAAAGAAAATGAAAGATTTTGTTGCTACTGTACATATGGTAAACTATATTTCATGTTAGTATTTATATAATTTTTCACTTTTAACCCTCATTTTTAGATATTGGTGCTTGCAAACCCTAAACTTTGTTAAGTTGTTACTTTTGACTCTAATCTTGGGAATCTATCATATTTGACCTCTAACTTTGCTATATTGTCATTTTAAACCTTTAAATTTACCATTTATCATTTATAACCCCTAAGTTTGGCTAATTAATAATTATTACCCTAAAGTATTTATTTCGGTCCATTACTAAAAATGAGAATACACTTAATAACTCTAAAAATATTAATATAATTTATATATAAGCAATAAATCCGTTATGAGTTAAATGAGCTAATAAGTATTATACGAACCGTAATCCGTGTAGATTCGTTGAAGAAGACGTGACGTTATTTCTTCGTGCTCACATTTCCATTTGCTTCCATTTGTTAAGGTACAGATATTTCGTCCTTTCTCAGGTAAGGGCATCCATTGATATGATTATCCGTTATTACCTTTGATATCCTTTTGTTTTTCGTTCTGATATCCTTCAGTTCAGTATTCAATATGTTTTCGTTTGATATGATTCAGTTCAGTATTTGATATGATATGTCTCAGTTCAGTATTTGATATGATATGATTATGATTGTTCTTGTATTGCCTAGCTTATGTATCTGTATCCCTAGCCATGGAGGTACCATGGCCATGTCATTGAGGCACCAGTGGCATGACACTATCTAGGGCAGTGTGGTTAGTCCCCGGCGTTCCCACTATGTTATGTATGTATGTGATCACTTGTGTGGAAAACTAGAAGGGGGGTTGAATAGTTTACCGATTAAAAAGTTTGTTTTGAAACTTAATGTAATGATCAATTGATATTGATCAAAGATATGTTGGTAAATAACAAACAATATGCAAGTAATATATAAAGAGTAAGTAAGGAAAGAAACAATCAAACCACAACAAGTTGTTTATAGTGGTTCGTTCTACAAGGACTTTTTTTCCTTGCCCTACTTCACTCCCCGAGTCTCCAACTCGAGAGTTTAACTTCACTAGTCAACAAGCTCCTTTCACCGGTGGAGAAACCTTTACACTTCGCTTACACACTATTTTCGATACTAAGCTAGATGTCGAGTTCTTTTGCAAGGGTACAACCACTCCCACACACAATGTATTTTTAGGACTAAAATACTAACCACTCACACTCACAATTTTATGATGGTTTGGTACAACAATGATGTATATAGATCATACAACAACAAAACAAACAGGACTTCCAACTATTTGTTGAAGCTTGATTATGCCTTGATCTTCTTTTCTACAAAAGAGGATCATTATAATGATATGAAACTAAGTTAGAAATGTTAAAGAGAAGGAATGTATGTAATTATGCTAGAAAGGGATGAGAAAACAACTTGGTTTGACTTGTTATTTATAGCTAAAACATTCTGCAGTCACGACGAACCACGGAACCAAAAATATGGTTCCGTCCGTGTTAACTTTTGGTGCCGCCAGGTCTGACAGCAAGATTACCAAAATCTTACCAAAGTCAACCAAATATAACCAAGATCACGTAAGATATGTAGAGTCCAAATCCATACAAAATATCTTATGAAATCCTCTAGAGATTTCAATGATGCCCCACATGATGTCATATGTTTTTTTTCAATTTTTAGAAATATGTTAAATTTAAATACATATGTAATGTTTTGTTTTAAGAAACTAAAACATGCTTGATCTAAAAATGTTAACATACATTATGGTTTAGAGAAATATCAAAGTTATATGACTAATCAAAATGTAAATGCTTGAGTGATGAATATGTTATTTAAGGAAAAGCTTGTTTTAATATCTCCTGACAAGCTTTGTGCTTTACAAAAATTAAATTTACTTTTGTCGTTAATAAAACTTAGGTAAAGATCATAAAATATAAATAACATTTAATGACGATATTTGTATTAACAATCTCCCCCTTTTTGTTGAGGGCAAAACATAAATTTTATTTTTATAAAAGATGTAAAGTTTGTACAAGAGTTATAGAAATATGAGATTAATTTTGGAACTTGAAAGAACTAGTGAGTTAGATAAAGATGATAATAAAAATATTATTTTATCTTGTGACTAGTTTGTCCAATTTTGACTTTTCATAAGTCAAAGTATGCAGTTGACTTTTTAGAAAGTCAAAGTCCAAGTTCTATAATATTTCTCCCCCTTTTTGTCGAAACAAAAAGAAGAGGCGAGGCGGAAGATGTAATGAGCCCGAGCCATTATCTCCCCCTTGGCCAATGCTCCCCCTAAATTGGGTGCCAAGAGAAAGATACATGGATTGTGAAAAAGCTACAAAAGTGTGAGTAATAAGCATCATCACAAGTATATAAACATTTCCAATCACCAAGTAACAATCAACAACAATATAAGAAACATCAATCACTTGTTAAAATTTTTCATGATTTAAAAATCATGAAAAGGAACACAATGATGTGTTAGTACATAAAGAAAATCCTAAAACATTAGAAAAATAAAAAAAAATCCTAGAAAAAAAAATAACTTAGAATTTTTGAAAGAAAAACTAAGGCCCTCTTATTGAGGTGGTGGATGAGCAAGTGCGTTGATTCGCTCTAGCATGTGGTTGAGGATGAACCTCATTTCATCTTGGAGCTCATGGACCATCACCCGGGTCCGTTCGCTAATGTGGGCGGTCCGCTCACAATTTGAGCAACCTTGTCTAGGTGGGTAAAAGGGTTCATGATTTTCTGGTGGTGGAATGGTGGAGTTGTTGGTGTTGGTGGTTGGAGTGATTAGGGAATCTAGCAAAGCATTTTGCATTTGCGTAGTCTTACTAAGGTGGGAATCCACCATATTTGAGAAGTTGTGGAGGTGGTTGAGTTCCGCTTCTATCTCCACTTTGGAATGTGGGTGATCTTCCCACATGGATTCATCAATGTCCTCGATATGAGGAGACAAGGATGTTAGAGGTAGGGCATGGTCACCATACAAAGGTCCATGAATGTCATTGTGAATAGGATGGAAAAGACGAGGTTGAGGCCCTAACGGGGCGTTTGGGTCAAAGGATGGACGTGGAGACTCATGTGCTATTCGCTCAATTGTACCAAAGGTTGGTAGTGGAGGTGGATTATTTGGCCTAGGAGGTAAGTCCTCCAAGTCCTCCAAAAATGGTTTTGTAGATGTAGGTGGTGTGGAGAATAGTTCTAATGGTATGAGAGTTGGAGATTTAAGAGGTGATGGTGACTTGGATGTTTGGATGGGAGCCGGTGGTGGAGAGCTAGCAATGAGAGTTTTTGTTGGTGGTGGAGTAGTGACTACAATAGGTGATTTTGGAGGTGGTGTAGGAGTGGTCAAAGTGACAAAGTTCTCATCTCTTATGGGAGATGAGATGGTTAGGGGAGAGGAATCAGAAGATGAGCTAATGTTGACAAAGCAACATGGTCTAACACTCATTCTAGCTGTTCTCTTGCAAGGTTTGTTTGATTGAGAAGAGGTGGATGACTTAGTCATTTTTTCTTAAGCTTGTTCTAGTAGATGAGAGAAATTGGGAAGGTGTGAGGATGATCATCTTAGAAGCTCTTAATTTATAGGATTATGAAATTATGGAGAAATGTGTTTGATTCGATGTTAAACCATAGAAGAAATGAGGTTTCTAATGATTTGGAAGATTTTTTAATTCTAGTCATATCATCTAAGTCAAGCCATACAAGAATGATGGAGTGAAGAGACAAAGATATGCAATAAATTTTTTCTAATGATTGTAGGATCTTGAGAATCAGATCACCCACGGATTACAAGGAACTAAATTTTTGGTTCCTTACTTTATGAAAAAGGATTCTGATGACGTACCCTCTGATCAGGTCGAAGGACTCCCCTTCGATCTCAGTCAAATTTGCATAACGAAGGACCAAGTCTATCTTCCTAAGTCATCGATGGCGTAAAACCATTCATCATTGATATGGTTATCAGTTGGGAATTCGCCAATCAAAGGCCTAAGCCCTTCGAGGTCTAACCTTGAAGATACTAAGACAAAGGAGAACATTGACTTGGTCTTCCCCCACGTTCCCACTATCTCCTTAGCTTCCCCTCCAAGAAAAAATAGAGTGGGGATGAAGCCCTAGCGGTTACCACAAATCATGGGACGCCCCCATGATCTCCGAAACATGTGCAAACACTCTCCAAGCTTATTTCTCTATCTATAAATAGGTTGGACAAGTCATTTCAATGGTATGTTCACTCAGCACAGCATTTCACATACTCTACATTACTTACAACACATATCACATATAATTACTCGCACGCCGGAGGTGGTTCGTAGGGTCCAACCCCTGCGCAATCACTTAACGAAGTGTCTACTATTTCTTATTGCAGATTGGCTACAAGTTTGGCGCAAGCATAACACCCCTCATACCATTCGATCACCATCGAAGGCCTAGTCGTACGATTTATTGGGGGAAAGTATCCAGAAACAACATCAGGTAATGTCCTTACTATGGCGGTCACAAAGATAAAAAACTTGGGCTAAATTCAGTTGAATGAGATGGTTAATGAATTGAGGAAAAGGAAAATGGAGGTTAAAGGACTAAGAGACGTTAAAGAAGCAACACAATACTAGACCAACACTTTATCAACATTAGCGGATGATCAAGGTCGTGTTGATACAATTACAAGTGTGTGTAGGTTTCCATTTCACAATGCAAATTTTTGGTGGGGAAAAGCTCCGAAATAAAAAGTGAGTTTTTTGTACAGAGGTGTAGATAAAGGCATTTTTGTTTTGATGGACACTCCATCTGGAGACGGTATTGAAGTAACTGCACATTTGAAAGAGGATGAAATGCCTATCTTCAAAACGACAAAGAGATCCTTGCATATGTTCAAGAAAACGTTAAAACTTACTAAAATGGTCCTTTCATGTTGTCATAATGTAATTCCTAAATAAGTTTCAACATTGAAACTAGCTTGTTATGGGTAAAGATCGTGTTCGGTAGTATCTTGAAATTAGCATTGTTGTTTCTAAATCTTTGAACGAACTTTGGAAAAGCTTAAAATAAGGCTAGATAAAAGGATGTCATATTTATAGATGGTAAAATTAGTACCTGTTACTCGAAAACTGTCAACTTCTTATCAAGCTTTTCACTCGACCTATTTTTTGTAGTCAATTTTTATCGAATATCCTTATTAATACAAGAAAAAGGATCTTTAGTGATGAAAATTCATTTAACTTTTCTTTTTTGTCAATATTTAGATAATTTAGAGACCATATGACATGTGGCCACTGGTTTTTTGTCATTTCTAAATCGTTAGTAAGGAGTTCACAGGATGTTTAATCACTCACTGAATTACACGCTTAATATATTTTGTTTATAATAGTGACCAGATTATTGGTTAACATTTTGTATGATAAAAATAAGTGACCAAAATGTTGTATGTAAAAGTGATTGCTCTTTAAATCACCATATTATTTTGATAAACATTTATAATAAATCAAAAATTTGTTAACTTTAAGATAAAAATAAATGTAAGAGTTTTGCTAAACTTTTCAAACATAATTATAAAGGGTAATTAGGTTGCCGGCATTGCTTTGGAACCATTTGAGTATGGTATTTGTTCTTAACAAATATTTCAACTGGTGTTGCGGAGTATCTTTATATGATACTATTGCACACACAAGAAATATCAGTTCTTTCTAACGAAGGAATAGAAAAATTCTCTTTGATATGAAAACAGTTTCTTAAACGATTTTTTTTCATAAATTCAGTAGTTACCGTTCGTATGCCAAAGCTCGTGGCATTGGTTTTAGTAATTTTTTCGAAAACCTTGACCAAACCGAACGTCGATATTTATTTTGGTTCCATTTGTTGATACATTTTGCGTTGTAGGAAAGCCAATTTATGGTATGTATTTGATGGTCATAATATTTGTTGTTTGACGTTATAAAGAAATTTATTATCAAAGTGCCACACACAATGTTAAACAAGAAATACACACTTTACATTTATTATATCGCTCTAAAATGTACAACGTTGCAATATGTCAGGCTATATTTATCGCGTACAAATGATAATACCTTGAAATTGTTTCAAAAAAATCCAACGCCCCGTAAATCACCAACATTTTATTCCATGTCGATATACATATATGATATGAAATTATCAAATATGATAATATCTAAATTTGCAACACACAAAGGAGAGAAAATGAAAATTCACCAAGCACATGACTTTCTAGGAGTAGCTTTATCAAAACAAGTAACCAATAGTCCATTATAAACTTTCATAATGCACACAGCATAATCTCTCTATTGAAGCCTTCATGTGTTGACTCTTTAAAATAAATGTAACCAAATGAGCACGTATGTAATTGTCTGGTTTTGGTTTAAGCCAATCAAAGGCGTTATTGAACCAAATTGAAAGAATTGATTTCTCCTTAGTCAACACATCAATTGTAGAGTCGGCCAAGTTACCCTAACCTATTCAAGGGTAAAGTGTGTATAGGATTCTAAGACTTGCCTAATGTCGGGATAAAAGGCATATGCATTGAATTAGTACTAGTAGAGTATCCGATGTGTTGTGGCGGTAGGTATTCCGAAATAAATATTTCAGATGAATCATGTATTTTAGTTTATTATGTTCTTTTTGACAATAAATTTATGGATATCAAGAATTTCATGTGACGATATAACTCGTTAACTAGTGGCAATGTTTTTCATTATACAATTGTGATAATAAATATTTTAGTGAGCAATGTTTTTCGCGTTCAAAATATATATTTGACTCATAAAAAGCTAAGTTTTATGAATATTGGTGCTAAAAAATAATGTGAAACCCA
Source organism: Chrysanthemum makinoi (assembly GCA_910596185.1). NCBI lineage: Eukaryota > Viridiplantae > Streptophyta > Magnoliopsida > Asterales > Asteraceae > Chrysanthemum > Chrysanthemum makinoi. The sequence goes on along the minus strand of OU343217.1, from coordinate 243,704,938 downwards.
CAAACAGAGCAGCCCGCCAATCCGAAACCTCAAAAATGATAACTAAGAAATCGAATCTGAAAAAATAAGAAACCGAATAAACCATCTTTTCACGGTTCAATTTTTTTTTAAATACATGTAATTTTAAACAAATTGCGTTTCAATTAAAAATATGTGTAGTAGAATAAAATATATGGAAAAATATTTTGTAATTTTAGCTATATTACTTTATTTCTTAAAATATTGTTTTTATGTTTAAATAGTTTTTGTGGAAAACTCTGGGGGGGGTTGAATAGTTTTACCAATTTAAAACTTCCTTTTAAATATTTAGATCGACTTATGTCAATCTATTTGGTTGTTTATGTTGGACGTTGATAGATCGATATATAAACGTGTAATGAAAGATAAAGAGTAAGAAGCACATCACCACGACACAAGTATTTATAGTGGTTCGGCTACAAGGACACCTTGCCCTACTCCACTCCCCGAGTCACCTACTCGAGAGTTCATAAACACTACACCAATATCCTTATGGCGGAGAAGCCTTCACAACGTCGCTTAACCTTTTTCCGGTACAAAGCTAAATACGAAGTTCTTTCACACCAAGGCGAACCACACCTAACACAACGTCGCCTACCCTTTATACTGTGCTAGGCTAACCACCAAGTTCTTTCACTCCAAGGAGAACTAATCCTATCACAACGTCGCCTACCCTTTATTAGGTACTAGGCTAAGCACCTAGTTCCATTACTATAGAGGAACTACTACCCCTCACAACACAACACCTAATCTCAAGGAGATCCACTCCTTGTTACAACACTATCAAGGATATCACCATCCTTGAAATAAACAAATACTTATATGTATAACGATGCACCTCATCGATTATACGACCTAGGCATTCTTCCCTAATGCCACTTGATTTGATTTTTAGGCATCCTTCACTAATGCCTTTGACACAACGCTTGGCACCCTTCACTAATGCCTTCGGCTTGACACCTTTAGCTTTCTTTACTAATGCTTTTGACACGGACGATAAGCACCTTTCACTAATGCTTTCGTCTTGACACTTTCGGCATCCTTCACTAATGCCTTCAACACAACATCTACGGAGGAAGAAAGAACTATCAACAAGAGAACCTCAGTTGTCTTGATGATGACGAAGCATGGCAACTCATGGACCTCGACTTCAAGAAGTGGTGATCTCGCCTTTAAGAGGAACCTAGAGAATCACACAAAAACAAAAGACAAACTACATAGATCTCTAGGATCTAAGGTTAGAGAGATATAATACTTGGAGAATGTATGTGTGAAAGTGGTGAGCTACAATGAAGAAATGGCTCACTATTTATAGAAGAAAAAATCTACTGTTCCCCGGATCCCACGGATCCCTTCCACAAAGGATCCGTCTAGCGTAAAGCTAGGGATCCGTGGGACGCTCCCTTTTACCCATGGGTATTTTGGTTATGGGTCATGGGTTGATCCATGGGTCTTTAGCTAGATACAATGTATCTCTTGAGTGCAATGCACCTAGTCACATGGGTATGGGTCAAAACCATGGGTTATGGATATTATAAATATATGATATAAGCATAATGTCATGCAATGGGTTATGGGTCAAGCTCCATGGGTCATGGGCTTTGGGTTGTACCCAACTACATTCAATGTATTTGCCCAATGGGTTATGATACTTAAGTTTCTACCCATTTATATTACCCAATATACTACATACTAGTTATGTGTATATTTTACCCAAATATATAAACACTAGTTGTTGTACATATGTAATATTAAATCATAAAATCACTTATACTTGTTTTAGTGTTTTATGTGAAAATGTGAATATGTTAGAAACTATTATGTTCAAACCATTTACGATTTTATTTTTCTTATTAAATGATTTTACGCTTGTTATCGACAAAACATTAGAAGATCGTAAAATATAAATAAACGCTTTTACGGCTTATTTGTATTAACAATCTCCCCTTTTTTTGATGACAAAACATAAAATTATTTTAAGGAAAAGCTAAAATTGCAAAAAGTTTGAATTTGTAGTTTTACTTTTTTCTCCCCTTTTGTCAAACAAAAAAGAGCTAAAAAGAAATAGAGACCAAGTAACGGAAAGGATCTCGCTTTACCCCCTTGACGAGTCCATCCCTATGTAAGGGCGTCAAGAAAGTAATACTAAGCTAGTTTGTTTGCAACTAAGCTTGCAAAAGATTTCGCCTAAGTGATCTAATGTGCTCCCCCTTTATGGTTGCAATTTTGCAAAGGGATGTCGAGAAATGTAATCCTAATATTGCAAGTAATTTGCAATGTATTGCTTTGATACAAAGCTTCCCCTAGCTTTAGGGTGTCAAAGTCTTCAAGTGTAGATTGAATAACTACAAAACAAAGGTTAGAAAGCAAGTATAATTCACAATTTCCTGCAAATGTGGTCCAAGTTAGTAGAAAAATAGTTTTCTGTCTCACGGATCCCATGGTTTCCTCCTAGTAGGGATCCGTCTAGGCAATTTTGAGGGATCCGTATAGCTGATGATCAATTTCAAAGAATGGTGAAATAACAAGTAATGTTATCACAAAAGTGATATATGAATACAACGTAATCATATACTCAGAAATATAGCAAGTAGCATGTAATTTCATTTAATAAAACTAGAGTTATGATATACATGACTCTAAAAACTAAGAAATACATGACTAGGAATTTCTAGACCAACTATCGCTTGATGCTAGGACACCACTAATCTTCTAGCTCAAGTTTTGTTTAGGTTTAATCTCGTCAAAACGTTCGAGGAGATGATAGAATATTAAACGTTGGTCTTCTCGTACTTCATGTATCAAACTTTCAACATGTTGACTATGATAGCAATCTTTGTCATGGCTAGGTAGTGGTGGTGGAAGAAATGAAATGGCTTGATGCGAAGGATCAAGTGAAGCGGCTTGTGGAGCTTCAAACGACAGAGAGATTGGTGGAGGCGCATTTGAGAATGGCTCGACCAAGAATGATGGTGGTGGTAGAGAAGTGTCAACTTCCATATGGTCGGGTGGTTGACTTTGATGATTTCTCATAATCCAAATAGGATTATATGATGGAAATGGCAAAAAGGAAGCCGGAGCTAGTGTTGACTCAACACCTTGATTTTGTACCATTATTCCTCCTAATGAGGAAAATGTTGTCGGCGGAGGAGGATGAGACGGCCTAGGAGGCAAATCCTCTAAATTGTAGAGGTGTGGTGATGATAGTGGAGATGTAAAAGAAATAGCTCTAGGAACCAATGGTGATGGTTTATTGGAGATGATATGGTTTGGCCTAGGAGGTATGGTGGTGTTTGGCATATGTAGTTTTGTGGGTACTATCCTTTTAGGAATTGGTTTGATTAGTTGAGAAGAGGTCCTTGCATTAGTTGGCTTGACCGGAGATGATTTGGTTGAAGAAATTTCGTGTATAACATGAGCAATTTTCTTGGGTGGTTCTTTGGTGGATAAGTTACTACTGGGAGTTTTCCTCATGATGAGATGATTTCAAGAAGTTTGTAGGGTTTCTAAGTGCTGAAAATTAGGATGAAGGTGATGACTATGGAAGTCCTAACAATGTGGTTTATAAAGCAAGAGATTTGGCAAGTGCATTTAAGCCTTAAGCCACTAAAATTCATTGGAATGTGATGATTAACATGCACAAGAGTCAACTTCAGAGTTGTACTGATCTAGGAACTCATTTAAGATGAGATGGAATGTTTGAATTAGCAAGATGAGCTTGAAATGATTGTTTTAGCTAGAGTTGACATGAACCTGTCATACGGATCCCACGGTTCCCTCCTTAGAGGGATCCGTCTAGGCTAATCCTAGGGATCCGGCTCTCAGCAGCTATGAAAGAATAGAAATGATGTTTCTAAGGTCTAAGATCTATATCATCTTGAGTGTTTCAGTCCTCCTAAGTGTCTTAAATGAGGGGGTGCTTGAGTACTTGAATGGAATGAGTGATGTAGCTAATGATTGCCTTTTATAGAGGAAATTAGAACTTTCATGAGTACCAATGAATGAACAAGGATGACACTAAAGATTTTGAGGGTGTCAAATGGAGCTAAATGATCCTAGTGATCAGATAGTGACTTAGGATAATGTCTTGGAGAAGATCCTAAAGGTTTATTGATCCGGTCCAAAACGGTCTATCTTTTATCACACAAGTCAACCACTTGTGAATGGTCAACCGTAATAAAAGTCAAAACAGTCTAAAACTAATGCAATTAAACCAGGAGAGCATAGTGTTTCCCCAGGTCGTTAAGTCCCAACGAGCTGTGCGACTGAATAACCAAACGTATAGTGATCGGGTGATATTGAACGGGAAAAGGTTTGTGATTGATACTAGATGACAAAGGAAAAATGAAAGAAAATTAAAAAGATAAATTATATTAAATAAACGCTATCACTATTTTTAAAATTGGATTTTCTTGATTTTTCTTTTATAAATTTAAATTAAAAACAAATTTTAAACTTTTAAAACTAAATTAAAATACTAAAAATTATGAAAATAAAGAGGAACTTTTTGAAAATATTTTTCAAAAATCTAAAATAACTAAAGAGAATTTTCAAAACTAATTTTGTATTTTTCTGATTTATATTCTAATTTCTATGATTTAAGAACTATTTAAAACTAATTAGATTACTAAAAATTACAAATTTAACTAAGAAAAATCTGGAAAAATATTTTTTTGGCTTTTTATATTTATCTTAACCTAGGAAAAATGAAAACTTAATTTTTTGAAGCTTTTCTGATTTAATTGCAATAAAGATTAATTAAAAAGTCATACGAATTGTTTTAAATAAGGAAAAATATCAAACAGTGATGAAAAATTATGAAAAATTCAGGAAAAGTCTAAAATTATATTCTAAGTCTAAGAAAAATATAAAAACTAGGGCTTATGTGAAGGATTATGAAGTTGTAGTGGAAAGTGCTTATAAATAAGCACTCAAATTAAGTAAATAAGCACTAAAGACCACCAAATGAAGACAGAAGCTAAATTATGCTAAACTTAACTATAAGCAACCAATTCCAGCTACTCTAAACCTCTAGACAACCAGCTACTAGCTTATGAGTATAACATCACATAAGAGAATTCAGTCCTGAGGTGCTACTTTCAAGCTTAAAAATAAGCTGTCTATCCTAATTGGAACTTAGCACCAATCATCACACCCTCAAGTAGACATGGCAAGGAACTTGTAAACCCCAAAAATTAGCCCAAGACAAGCTCTCATGAGCTGGTTGTGAGCTCTACAAAACCTGTGCACACTCAGTTGTCACTGTGTGTGTGCACAAGGCACTTTTACCTCTATTACAAGCTCTGCAGAAGCTTATAGAAAATTACAAAAATCCCACAAAAATCAAATTTCAATTAAGGACCACTTGAACTAGGAAATCCCAAGGTTTCAATGATTTTGAACTAAAAACGAATCCATGATAATTCCACAAACCTTGGTGAAAACTGAGGTGTGCAATTTTTGACTTTTTGACAGAAATGAAAAGTTGACTTTTGTGAGTTTTGATTCAACTTTGTTGACTGCTAATGATGATTAATGATGCAATAAGACCAGATAAAGCTAACTATAATGATTCTAAACCTAAAATATAAATTCTAACAAATCTATTCTAACTGATATGCAAATGAGAGAAAGATTATTTGTGATTTTGACTTTTACTAACCTAAGGTGCAAAATACTAACCTATTTTACCTTTAATTCCTCTAAACTTAACAAGCTGACTGATCTAAAGCCTAATGCAGTCTAACTTATCACAAAATTAACTCATCCAAACAATCCTTTATCTAGGCAATTTGAAAACTCACAAAGTAAATCACAGAATCAGGCCATGCAGTCATTAAACAAAGTCACACTAACTTAATTTAAGCTGAAATTAACATAATTAAGCAGTCTTGAACAATAATTAACAAAGAAACTAATTGCACAAATTTTATACTAGAAATTTGAAAATTAAAAGAGCAACTGAGAACCTTAGCTGAATAAGATGTAAATCAGTTCACATGTACTCTACAAGTTCTCCCAGGTCTACCCTAATGTCCAAAGAACAATAAAGCCTCCCCTTTGACTTTCGTTGACCAAGATGGAATATTGCTTGAAACTGATTTCTAAGCTTACTAAAAGCTATCTACAGCTTTAGTAAGCTTATTTGGATTAGAATTAAGCTACTTGGAGCTTGAGCTTTTAGCAAATTTAAAACTGATTTAAATAAGAAAAACGCAAAAACTGAAATTTGAGAGAACTTGAAATTGATTCTTAAAAAAATTACAATTCACTGAACTTGCATAGTTTAATACAATAAAACTGGAAATTACAATTTAGAAGCTAATTTAAACTTGGAAAATTAAAAACGACATACATAAAATAAAAAAAACTAAAACTAAAGGCTACTCCCTAACTAGCTTCTCTTCCTCCTTTTTTATAGCAGAAGTACTCTCACTTGTCCTCTGAGCTTTTTCCACTTCTATTTAGGGCCATTGGATTAGTTGGGTTGATATTGGCCGTTTGATGAATTTTGGCGGGAAAACTCTTTTAGCCAGTTGGGACAGGTTGAGTGCAAGGAGGGGGGAGCATTTAATGCTTTTTGTTGTTTGGTGTTGAGGTGGAGTGATAAGGTGTGGGAGTTGAGCTGGAGGTGAGGGGTGGCCTGGTGGTTGCAGAGAGTGGGTGAAGGGGGTGAGTTTTGGAGGGAAAAGGGTGGGTTTTGGTTAATAATTGACCGGGTTTGAGGGTTGACCGGGTATAGATGGATTGGGCTTGGGTTTATTAAATGGATTTGGATAATTAGCTTGGACCAAGGATCTAAAATGGATGAAATGTGTAGTTAGGGACCAATCTTGCCAAAACTGAAAATCCAAGGACCACGCGTGTAACTTCTGAAAATGTAATCCAAGGGTTGGTTTTGCCAATCTTCAAAAATATAAGGACCAAAACTGCCAATCCTGAAACTCCGGGGACTAAACTTGTAATTTCTCAAAACTTTTGAAATTTTTCACCAAAGGACTAATTATGACAACTTATGATTTCAAAAGGACCTTTGGTGACTTTTCTTTTTTAAAATAAGTACTCGGGGACTATTTTCGCCAATTTTTGAAAGTTGAGGGACTGAAACTGCCAATTATGCAAACTTAGCTCGTTTTTCATATGATTTTAAACATTTTGCATCTGAAACATATAAAATGCAATTTTGGAATATTTTCAGTATTTTGATGCATTTCTGAGTGTTTTTAAATATTTTGCAGTTCAGATTTGACCAAAAATGATGAGTATTTACACACTCATCATTTATGGTGGAAGAACTAGAATTTGATCAACTTTGACCAATTTTGAGGTAAGGATGATTATGACCAGTTTTAGCCATATTTGAAAGATTTTCAAAGCTAGATGTGAGGAATCATGTGAGAGATGATGTGTGAGCATGAGAGCGGAAGAGTAATGGTTTTAAGTGAAACGATAGATCTACAAACGTCTTGAGTGTGATCTAGGTGAGTTATGTGTGATTAGAAGAGATCTACTTAACTTGATAAGTAATTAATTTGCCTTAAGGCACTATGTCTAGCTTAGTGTGAGGTGTTATAAGGACATGTTTGAAATACAATGATTGCAATTGCATTTTCTGTTTGCCGGATCCCACGGTTCTCTAAGAGTAGGGATCCGTCAAGCACAAATTTTGGGATCCGTCTATCTGCTAAGCAGAACCTTTACAAAAGGTATGCAATGACTTTGACAATGCATCATATTTCAAGTTTAAGAGGTTCTAACACTAAGATATCAAATGAGATCGAGCTCACAAATAACAAAGAGGTTTATCAAACTTAACAAGCACTATTCAAGAAACTCAAAACATATTTACGATCTAGATTAGTAAATCGTTTGTATTAACAATGGCGTGCAAGGTATATGTCAAGAAAGAAAAGAGTAATTGATAGTATTCACGACAATAGAGTTGTGAGGTGCTACTTAAAGAAAATCCTATACTTCATCCGGAGTTGTTGTTTTGGTCAACGGAAGCAATGAGCTATGTATAGTCATTACGGATGGTGATTAGCATACAATGAACTTCATCCGTGAAGTCATGTAGCTCTTCTCGATCAAGGCAAGATAATCGCTTGATGAGGAAAGTGGTTGTGATTAACTAAAAGAAAAATCAATTTTACAGCTTGTTTGATTAGTAATCCTAAGACAACGCAAAGTATTTCCATTGTAAACTTGCTTTAGGAAAACATAGGAGTATAGATTTCTCAAGTGAGAGAATGAATATGAGACTATTACTAGCGGTGCTCAATTACGGCTAAACACGATCATTTTTACGGGTGATTCCACATACCCAACTTCCATCAAGGAAACAATTCAACCGTTAGGTCAAATTGAGTTTCTAGTGCAATGAGTTCTCCATTATTCATTCTCAAGTTAGGAAAATTTATATTCCTACAATGGCCTATCGAAGAGTAACAATGATGATACTTCGCTTCGTTTTTATTAATATTATACTTGAAACAACTAAGGTGACGAAGGTGTAAAAAGAAATAATTAAAAGTTGTCCATATGGTGAACAAGAAAAAAATGGTTGGATGAGCTAGTTCAACATATGTTGTTGGAAAGCTAGAGTTTGGACTTTCGGTTATGAAAAATTATATTTGAGTTGCAAAATAATTTACTTGAGTATATCGGATGAAATAATCAAGTTGTCAATCCTACTATGAAGCTTGGAGAGCGATCATGAAAAGGAAAACGGGAGAGTACATCATCAACACAAGTGTAGGTTATGATCCGATGTACATTCTTGTTGTTTTTAGAAAACGATACAAAAAAATATGAAATCAAGAAATCATATAAGCACATAAAACATTTATGTTGCACACATGACAAATTCAATCAACAAGCCATTTAGTGTGTTATATGTTTTAAACATTTTTCAACTTATAAAACTAACATTTTCGACACAACTAGACGTTATCCCAAAACACTCCTTCAAGTAGCACATTGATTAGTAGAATATTACTAAATCGACAAGCAAGAGAATGAATAGCAAAGTAAGGAAAACACATATGTTATTCAATCAAACAAGCACAAAAGCTATTTGAGATAAGCAAATAATCAAGTAATGCAAGGAAGACAATTTATCATTTAGCATAGCATACGAAAGTTCTTTTCATCGCTTTGTGTTAAACATGTATACCAAGCTTGATTAGTTTCTTTTATAAATATGATCAAAACCTTAATTTGAAAAGAGGACACATTTTTATTCAAAGATGAAAACATCCGTCTCCAATTAGATCAAAAGTTTGTGCAAAAGTTATGACCAAAAAATGACTTTCTATTATAAATCAATGATTTTGTAAATTTTTGTTTTGAATCAGTTTATGAAATTATTTTTAAATGAAAGTAGACTCAAATATCTTTAAAATGATAGGTGGCACGACTTCTAACGACTTACGGTTAATTAGTTATGAAATTTTGAAATTCAGACGAAAATGTCTACGTACCACGGATCCCATGGATCCCTTGCTTGAGGATCCGTCCGTGTAAACGAGGGATCCGTGGATCCTCTGAATTACAAAAATGCATGTTTTGACCCGACGAAAAGGTTTAACCTTTGTAGACTTTTTAGTGAGGTTATATTACCCATTCCAATCTTTATTCAAGCTTGAATGAACATATATCAAACACAAAAATTCAAAGAAAAGAGAAAAAAAATCACTAAAACACTTTTCATATTATGCTTATTATAAGATAGAAGCATATATTACCATTTTATCCACAAGCAATTTAGCACGTCTTTGACTAATAATTGTAACTAAGAGAACATACCTTTACTGTATTCCCTTTGTATGGTTTTAGAAACCATAAGCACGAAATACTTCATGATCTTCTAAGATACCCAAATCCTTTGCTATATTCCTTTTTTTTTATGGTTTTAGAAACCATAGACGCGAAATACTTCATGATCTTCTAAGATACCCAAATCCTAGGATGAAGAATTCTTAAAGGAAAATTTTAGAATGATCTATCACTATCCAACATATGATGATTTCTAAAAACATGACTTTTTGTTTTAAGAAATTCCCTTCTTTGTAGTTTTTTAACATACACGGATCGTATCAAGTTTTCAAAGTACAATATATTAAAAAAAAACTTGGTAACGAAGCTCTGATACCAATTGTGGAAAACTAGAAGGGGGGGGGTTGAATAGTTTTACCAATTTAAAACTTCCTTTTAAATATTTAGATCGACTTATGTCAATCTATTTGGTTGTTTATGTTGGACGTTGATAGATCGATATATAAACGTGTAATGAAAGATAAAGAGTAAGAAGCACATCACCACGACACAAGTATTTATAGTGGTTCGGCTACAAGGATACCTTCCTTGCCCTACTCCACTCCCCGAGTTACCTACTCGAGAGTTCGTAAACACTACACCAATCTCCTTATGGCGGAGAAGCCTTCACAACGTTGCTTAACCTTTTTCTGGTACAAAGCTAAATAACGAGTTCTTTCACACCAAGGCGAACCACACCTAACACAACGTCGCCTACCCTTTATAAGGTGCTAGGCTAACCACCGAGTTCTTTCACTCCAAGGAGAACTAATCCTATCACAACGTCGCCTACCCTTTATTAGGTACTAGGCTAAGCACCTACTTCCATTACTATGGAGGAACTACTACCCTTCACAACACAACACCTAATCTCAAGGAGATCCACTCCTTGTTACAACACCATCAAGGATATCACCATCCTTGGAAATAAACAAATACTTATATGTATAACGATGCACCTCATCGATTATACGACCTAGGCATTCTTCCCTAATGCCACTTGATTTGATTCTTAGGCATCCTTCACTAATGCCTTTGACACAACGCTTGGCACCCTTCACTAATGCCTTCGTCTTCACACCTTTAGCTTTTTCACTAATGCTTTTGACACGGACGGTAAGCACCTTTCACTAATGCTTTCGTCTTGACACTTTCGGTATCCTTCACTAATGCCTTCAACACAACATCTACGGAGAAAGAAAGAACTATCAACAAGAGAACCTTAGTTGTCTTGATGATGACGAAGCATGGCAACTCATGGACTTGAGCTTGCTCGACTTCAAGAAGTGGTGATCTCACCTTTAAGAGGAACCTAGAGAATCACACAAAAATAAAAGACAAACTACATAGATCTCTTGGATCTGAGGTTAGAGAGATATAATACTTGGAGAAAGTATGTGTGAAAGTGGTGAGCTACAATGAAGAAATGGCTCACTATTTATAGAAGAAAAAATCTACTGTTCCCCGGATCACATGGATCCCTTCCACAAGGGATCCGTCTAGCGTAAAGCTAGGGATCCGTGGGACGCTCCCTTTTACCCATGGGTATTTTGGTTATGGGTCATGGGTTGATCCATGGGTCTTGTTGGGAATTAAGGTAAACTACTGATTCTGCCAAAGATTCTGCCGAAGAAGAATGGATTCTGCTGAAGTTATACTTCAGCAGAAGTGCTAAGAATATTGTGTTCTGGCTGAAAGTGCGAACCACGTAGGAGAGATAAGCTCGATTATAGAGTAAAAGTCGGTAGCCGTATTAAAGATAGGTTGGCGCCGTATTATGTAGAGCTTAATCAGAATAAACAATATGATGAACAAAACAATATGATTAGTTGCATGCTTGTCTAGATGCATGCTTGGTCTATGTTAGTATTAGGAGCGTACATTGTAAACGCTCATTTTAGGGTTTCTTGCCTATATAAGGAACCATTATAGTTTGTAATAGATAAGCTTTTTGAAAGTCTTTCAAGTCTTGTAAAATATCTGAAACATAGAGTTTCAATAATCAAAGATCCATAGAGGATCAAAAGCGTTCTTAGTTATTATAACTTGTATTTATTTTCCGCTACAATACCAAGTTGTAGAGATCTTCTATTAGTTTGCTTGTGATTACATTGGCAACACTAACGATCTCCGAGTGCTTAAAGATCTATCAAGGTCTTTGTTTTCAACAAGTGGTATCAGAGCCTCGGGAAGTCTCTACCATATTAAGAACCATTCATACCCTCATACAACCAAACATACCGTCACCATGCCGGATCCGATAATGGAAACCTAAGTCACCAACACAAACAACACCAACACCACTTCCATGCAACAGCTCAATCTCTCAAACAGTAATGGTAAATTTCCTTATTTGAAAAGGGAAGAGTATGAACTTTGGACTATGAAGATGGAAACGGATTTCCAATATTGATTAGAATCTGTGGGAGGTTGTGAAGAAAGGAAATAGTCTAAAGAAAATGATTCTGACGGGGATGGGAAGTTTATCATGGCTCCACCAAAAGCTGAAGAGGTCTTGGCTATGCAGAGAGAGCATAAAGTAAAAACTATTCTGCTTCAATCCATACCTGAAGATCATCTATGTGATTTTCATCATATGGATGATTCGAAGGACATATGGATGGCTCTCAAAGCAAGGTTCGGTGGAAATGAAGAATCAAAGAGAATGAGGAAGTCCATGTTGAGACAACAATTTCAGACTTTAATATCTCTGAAGAAGAAGGTATTCACAAGGGATACGACAGGTTCTATAGGATTTTGAGTCGACTAAACCGGTGAATGCAAAACTGATAATGATGACTGCAACTCAAAGTTCCTTCGATCCTTGCACGCATCATGGTTGCATGTAAGTATAGCCCTCAAGGCTAAAGGTGGGTTGGACATGCTCACCTTTGATGAGCTGTACAACAGACTTCGAACTCTTGAACTCGATGTAAGAACTCCCTACCGTACATCTTCTTACGGCCATGCAGCTTTTGTTGGGACATCTCACTCCAACATGATGGTACCTGCTCCTAGTTCCAACTATTTTCCATCATCTCCTAGTTCCAACTACTTTCCATCATCCTCCTCTCCCACTCCACCACATAACACTCGTCCCACGCCACCATCTTCTCAATCTAAGACTAGTAGTGTGATGGAGGATGTTCTTCATTCATTTGTTTCTGACTATGATACTCAGATTATCTTGCATATGAAGACTTTGATCAGTTGGACCCACTTGAAATGGAGGAGATGAAACTGAAAATTCAGGTGGCATTACTGTCGATGGACATCAAAAGGTTTGAAGAGAAGTCCGGAAGGAAGTTTGCTTTCAAGGGAAAGGAACCAGCTCGCTTTGATAGGAGAAAAGTCAAGTGTTTCACTTGCCACGAAATGGGGCATTTCTCAAGGGAATGCAAAGACAGGAAAAGTGGAGATGGAGCTAAATACCTTTCCTATCAGAAACAAGCAGAATGGAGCTTCAGCAGCTCTCCTCACCATGGATGAACAGGTCAAGCTGGACGCACATGAACCTGTGAATGAGGAAGCTCATGATTCGATAAGCTTGGATTCTTTGGCAAGGTGTACTTCGGATGAAAGGCATGATCAGTTTGCCTTGATGGGACTATCTCAAGGTACACAAGTATATTTGGTTGTAGTCTAAGATACAATGAACTTAAAGAAGAGTATGATGCTATGAAACCTAAGTTTGATGAATGCTATGTTGAAAATGAAGCTCATAAACTAGCATTAAAAGCAGTAGAAAGACAAAAGGTATGGTTTCAAAAGAATCAAATAGCTTATGAAGAAAAGATAAAGGTGTTACAGTTTGATCTTGAAGTTTCTAATAATTATTTAAAAGCTGCGAGAAAGCTAAGGATGAAGCTGTGTCTGAAAACCTAGAGCTTAAAGAAAAGGTAGCTGAGGAAATAGCTAGGAATAAACAATGGTTAATTTCATGTGATAATCTAGCTAGAGAACTATATAACGATCAATCTGTAACCTCGGCTTAGGATTAGGCTTTCAAAAGTATGTAGGAGTAGAAGCTAGGTATGATGGTCGTAAATCCACACCGGCAGGGTTAGCTAACTTTGTAAAAGAGGGTAATATGCATACTGTCCCTGGACCTATTAGAGGTGAATTTATGCCCACAGACACATCCATCACGTTGACTTTGATGGATCACATCATCTATATGGCAAAAGTCAAAAGACTTGCGGACCCGATACCTCATCTAATGACTTTGTCTCTTGCTCGACGGCGGTGACAATTCATCGGATCAAGGGTCTACTCCCTATGAAATTTGTGATTCAAATGAGAAGTCCGACCTTTCCAAGCTGAGCCCACACCCAAGCCTGCACCCTACTTACAAGTCTTCTAAGGAAGTCTGCTGAGGAATCAACTTCCAAGGCGGTTTCTTCAAGACTTGTCTTTTAAATCTTTGAATAATCAGTCTGTTAAAACAATTCCTTGAATGTTTCTAATTTAAGTACTTCTTCATGTAATCAAACATCTCCCTATTTGAATAAATCTTCCAAGAAGAAGACATGTTTTGTATGTGGAAGTAAATTTCATTTGATTAAGGATTGTGATTTTTATGAGCAAAGATTGGGTGCATGTGCTACTCACCAGAAACACAAATCTAAATGGACCAATGTTGCTAATATTCCTCCTTATGTCCCACAAGGCGGCTATCTGACTCTCATTGGAGAGGTACAGTCCCTGACCTTATGTGCAACCAACTAGCCCATACTTTAAACATGGTTATTGGCCTACATATGTTGACTCTATGTATGCGGGGATGGGATATGGGAGCACTGCTGTGAAGCCTCAGCAGGTTGTTCTTGGACTAACAAGGGACCCAATTATCAATGGAGGACCAAGAACAATGGTGGATCCTCTAAATACTCTTGTCCTAAACTTGTGATCCACAAGGCAAGGTTCAAGTCGGAATGACTTGAACCTCCATTGTATACTAACTGTATGTATATATTTTATTGTTGTTTGTAGGATCATCCCCTTAAGCATAAGAATATTGGTATTTTTGATAGTGGTTGTTCGGAAGCATGTCCGGGAACAGGGGATATGATGCACAATTTTGTCCCTATAGAAGGAGGAGGCAATGTGACTTTTGGAGGAAGTGATGGTAATATCACAGGGAAAGGCACCATAAAGACACCTCATCTAGATTTTGATAATGTGTACTATGTTAAGGAACTTGACATTTCAACTTGTTCTCTGTTTCACAAATCTGTGACACTAAGAACAAAGTCCTCTTCCACAGAGAATGAATGTCTTGTGCTGTCTAAAGACTTCAAACTCCCCGAAGAATCTTCAATTCTACTGAAAGTTCCTCGCACTCACAACTTATACACATTCAACCTTAATGAAGTTCAACCTGATGGTGACCTCACATGTTTGGTGGCTAAAGCATCACTTGATGAATCCACAAAATGGCATAGGAGGATGGCGCATGTGAATTTCAAGACCATTAACAAACTCTCTAAAATGAGTCTTGTTGAAGGTCTTCCCACCAAAGTTTTCACCACTGATCATAATTGTGTAAACTTGCAATAAAGGAAAACAACACGAGCCTCTTACAAAGCCATCAATGCTATGAGCATCATTCTTGAACCTCTTCGGTTGCTTCACATGGATCTGTTTGGTCCAACTCAAGTCGAAGCATTGATCATAAGTACTTCGTTTGGTGATCACGATGGCTATAGCAGATTTTGTTGGGTTTTCTTTCTCGAGAACCAAAGATGATACATCTCAAGTCTTGTTGAATTCATCACTCTTGTTGAAAATAAGTTGAACAAAAAGGTCAAAGGTATTGATGTGATAATGGGACAGAGTTTAAAATGTTGTTCTTATAGAACTCGTGGGTCAAAAGGCATAAAAGGGACTATAGTAATCCAAGAACCCCACAACAAAATGGGGTGGCTGAAAGAAAGAATAGGACCTTAATAGAGGCTGCTAGATCTATGCTTGCAGACTCTAAAGCTGCCCACTATGTTCGGATGAAGTTGTTGGCACTGCTTGCTATGTGCTAAACAAGGTGTCCATTACTAGACCACAACTCAAAACCCCATATGAACTTCTCTTTGGGAAGGTTCCCGTCATTCACTACCTAAAACCTTTTGGTTGTCAAGTGACCATTCTGAACACAAGTGATCCATTGGGAAAATTTGATGAGAAGGCTGATGATGGTTATATTGTGGGCTATTCAGCTCATAGTAAGGCATACTGGGTGTACAACTTGCAAGCCAAGAAAATAGAGGAGGCGTTGAACCCGAGATTTTTGGAAGATAAGCCTAATGTTCAAGGATAAGGTCATTCATGGTCCTTTGATCTTGACTACTTAGCTGATTATCGGGTTACCACGGACATCTGGCTAACCAAAATGCAGGTCCTCAAGTGTTTCCAACTAACAATGCAGGTCCCCTAGATGATGGCTCTGAAAATGAGTTTGAAGATGATGAGCAACCCATACTTGTACCTTCTTTCTCCCCTAACAATATTGCGGGTACCACCTCCAAGGATACTGTGATTCGGTGATGAAGATGACTCTCATTATGAGGACCTTGCTCGGCTCGGACTCAAGAATTTGCGCTAAGCTTGAAGCAGAGAAACTAAATGGAGAGGTTGCTAATGAAGGAGTCGGTGGAAACCATGTTTCTGCTGAAGTTGATTCTGTCACACCTACCTTCCCTAAATCTGCTGAAGGCTATCTTTGTTCCTTCTCAAGTATCTTAAGACTTTGGTGAACCCTATACACGCTTTCCAAAACCTTCAGATCTTGGAAATCATCAACCCAAAGCTGGCATCTTCACCTCACCCTCTTATGATGCTGAATTTGAGCCAACCATCACTAATCTTGACTCATCCATTGAAGTCAACCCCACCACTACTCAGCGGATCAACATTGCTCATCCTCAATCCAACATCATAGGTGATCTTCTGGCACCTGTTAGAACTAGAAGGGCTATCACCGGTCCTCAGTTTGGACAGATTGCTTTTCTCTCTTATGTCTCCAACCAGCAAAGAGACAATCACACAGACCTCAAGCATTGTCTGTTTGCTTGTTTTCTCTCTCAAGTGGAACCAACTAGTGTTTCTCAAGCTCTCAACGATTCAAGCTGGCTCGAAGCAATGCAAGAAGAAATTCAACAATTTCACAATCGCAGGTTTGGATTTTGGTTCCACTCCCTGATGGCAAATATGCCATTGGGACAAAATGGGTTTTGAAGAATAAGAGAGATGCTAGGGGTGTTGTGATCAAAAACAAAGCAAGGTTGGTAGCTCAAGGCTTCAGACAAGAGGAAGGGATATATTATGATGAAGTGTTTGCACTGTTGCGAGTTGAAGCAATTAGCATTTTCTTGGCATATGCTTCATACATGGGTTTCATGGTGTATCAAATGGATGTCAAGGGTGCTTTTATGTATGGTGAGATTGAAGAGGAGGTTTATGTCTCTCAACCCAAGGATTTGAAGACGATCACCCAAATCATGTCTACAAGGTGGTTAAAGCTCTTTATGGCTTACATCAGGCACCTAGAGCTTGGTATGCCCGGCTTTCATCGTTCTATTTGAAGCATGGCTATAGAAGAGGTGCTATTGATAAAACTCTGTTCCTCAAGAAGAATTACTCAGACATCATTCTGGTGCAAGTGTATGTGGACGACATTATTTTTGGTTCCACAAACGAAGCTTGGTGCAAGGAATTCGAGGAACTTATGAAGGGTGAATTTCAAATGAGTGCTATGGGAGAGCTTACTTTCTTTCGGGTCTCGGTTCAGCAGAAATAGGATGGCATCTTTATCAGTCAAGATAAATATGTGAGGGACATTTTGAAGAAGTTTGGTATGGAAGGTGTTAGGATTGCCACAACACCTTATGAAGCTCCAAAGACTAAAGCAAATAATGAACCAGATCTTCCTGTGAATGTTCATGCATGCAGTCCATGATTGGTTCATTGATGTATTTAACTGACTTCAAGACACGATATTACATTTCTTTGTGAGTGTTTGTTCTCGACATCAAGTCACTCCACTTGCTTCCCATCTCAATCTTTGTCAAGAAGATCTTTAAGTACCTCAAAGGCCAACCTCTTTTAGGCCTTTGGTACCCAAAGGAATCTCCTTTCAAGTTGGAAGCATATAGTAGCGTGATTATCTTTGGTGCAAATCTGGATAGAAGATCCACAACCGGGGTACGCCAATTTCTTGGCAAGAGGTTGATTTCTTGGCAATGCAAGAAACAAACCATTGTGGGCCTCAACCATCTGAAGCGAGTATGTGGCTGCTGCAAATTGCTGTGGACAGGTCCTTTGGATTCAAAACCAATTACTGGACTATGGGTACAACTTCATGAACACTACAATTCATATAGATAATCAAAGTACCATCTGCATAGTCAAAAATCCGGTTTTTCACGGTCGGACAAAACACATTGAAATCAGGCACCACTTTATAAGAGATGCTTATGAAAAACATTTGATAAAAGTGGCTAAAATCCATACTGATGATAATGTGGCGGACTTGTTAACAAAAGCGTTTGATGGACCAAGGTTTCAACACCTCGTGGTCAATATTGGAATGTTAAACCCTTGATTGCATAGTTTGAGGGGAGGCATAGGCCTCGAGGGGAGGCATATGCCTCAGGGGAGGATTTTGTGCAAACTCTGCATTATTTTTGTATATTAGTTTGTATTCTAACACTAACTTCTAATATTTCTCTAGTTTGTGTGTTTTTGTATGCATTTTTGCGGTTATGCATGCTTGCATTTTGTCTATTCCTTTTTTTTTTTTTTTTTTTTTGTATTGCAGTTTGTATATCCCATGATCAAGATCAAATTCATCAAGTGTGGTTCATTAGTACATGGTCAAGTTAGCTAAAAGAGTGTTGCTAGTTAAAAAACTAACTTTTGCGAGGTTTGGTTGTTGTACAATTTCTGATGGTTTTAACTCACGGATGTACCTTGTGTATCTCAAAGAGTTGACTAGTCCAAAGGGTACAGCTTTGGTAAAGACACAACAAATCTGTTGATAGCTGTAATGATTTGCTCAAAATCATAGGGTATGCAACCACCCATGCTTCACTACTGAGAGTTGTATGGTCATCAATTCACCATGGTCTATTCCTTTTGGAATCCAAGAATTGGCTAGCCCACATGTATATGGCATGTGGTAAAGGCAACTGACTCCATATTTGGTGCTCAATTCACCAATCCTAAGAATTGACTAGTCTGAGCAAAGCGGCTCTGGTAAAGACAAGTCAAACCCGTTGATATGGTTCTTTGGTTTGCCAATAAATCGGATGGTTATCAATGTACCATAGTTTTCGAACTCAAACATGTGGCTACTCCAGTAGTAATGGCTATTGGTAAAGAGACATCAAATCCATTATTTTAAATGATTCACCTCTCACGAGGTTAACACACCGGAAGTGATGAGAATAGTCTGAAACTTATATGTTTTGATGTACATGATGTCATATGTTCTTTGCAAAGATCATTATCACAGTTCGGTCATCATAGAGATGTTCCTCTTGTTAATCTTTGTTCTTTGATATTCGAACACAATCCTCAACAATTTTACAGATCTATCAAGGAAACTGGAACTTAACCTTGTCAAATTCCAGTTTAGGGGAGGATTGATGGGAATTAAGGTAAAATCGATTCTGCCGAAGATTACGCCAAGAAGAATGGATTCTGCGAAGTTATACTTGGCCAGAAGTGCTAAAGCAGATATTGTGTTGGCTGAAAGTCACGAACCACGTAGGAGAGATAAGCTCGATTATAGAGTAAAAAGTCGGCAGTATTAAAGATAGGTTGGCGCCGTATTATGTAGAGCTTAATCAGAATAAACAATATGATGAACAAAACAATATGATTAGTTGCATGCTTGTCTAGATGCATGCTTGGTCTATGTTAGTATTAGGAGCGTACATTGTAAACGCTCATTTTAGGGTTTCTTGCCTATATAAGGAACCATTATAGTTTGTAATAGATAAGTTTTTGAAAGTCTTTCAAGTCTTGTAAAATATCTGAAACATAGAGTTTCAATAATCAAAGATCCATAGAGGATCAAAAGCGTTCTTAGTTATTATAACTTGTATTTATTTTCCGCTACAATACCAAGTTGTAGAGATCTTCTATTAGTTTGCTTGTGATTACATTGGCAACACTAACGATCTCCGAGTGCTTAAAGATCTATCAAGGTCTTTGTGTTCATCAGGTCTTTAGCTAGATACAATGTATCTCTTGAGTGCAATGCACCTAGTCACATGGGTATGGGTCAAAACCATGGGTTATGGATATTATCCATATATGATATAAGCATGATGTCATGCAATGGGTTATGGGTCAAGCTCCATGGGTCATGGGCTTTGGGTTGTACCCAACTACATTCAATGTATTTGCCCAATGGGTTATGATAATTAAGTTTTTACCCATTTATATTACCCAATATACTACATACTAGTTATGTGTATATTTTACCCAAATATGTAAACACTAGTTGTTGTACATATGTAATATTAAATCATAAAATTACTTATACTTGTTTTAGTGTTTTATGTGAAAATGTGAATATGTTAGAAACTATTAGTTCAAACCATTTACGTATTTTATTTGTTTCGTTAAAATGATTTTACGTTTGTTATCGACAAAACATTAGAAGATCGTAAAATATAAATAAACTTTTTTACGGCTTATTTGTATTAACAGTTTGTATAATATGCTTTGTTATTTGTATTAGTGACATTCAATATAGGAATTGCATTTAAGTTGGTTGTAAAATACGTTTGATAATTTGTATTCCTTATTTAAGGAATGTTTTAATAACTACGTTAATTGTATTTATTGATCAGTTAATTTGTGAATGTAATTGTGGAAATGTTAATTCTACCTTTTGCTTTAGTATTTGTATTTATTTAAAAATCTAAACCATATTAATTGCTCATTTAAACTAAGAAAGATAGCGTTTTTGTGTTGTAAAGTGTTGTACCCTAAGCTTTAAAATTTGTACATCTTAAAATTAAGAGAGAGAATAATACATGTTTTATATGTTGTGTAGACTAGCAGGGTACCCCGCGCGTTGCAGCGGCGGATACCTTGAAATAAAAAATTTCGATTAATAATGTATTTTAGTTTATTATGTTCTTTTTAACAATAAATTTACCGATATCAAGAATTTTGTATAGTCCGTGCCCGTTTGGGCTCGAACCCGTTGGCCCGTGTCTGCTCGGGCTCGAGCCCGTTTGGTCCGCGCCCATTCGGGCTCAAGCCCATTTGGCTCGTTGCCCGTTTGGGCTTGAATATTTGTATAATGTGCTTTATTATTAGTGAAATTTAATGCAGGAATTGTGTTTAATTTGGTTGTACAATATGCTTGATAATTTGTATTTCTTATATAAGGGGCGTTTTAGTAACTGTATTAATTGTATTTATTTACCAGTTAAATAATTGACTACATTAAATAGCATTAATATGGTGTTTTGTTGTACACTATACTTCTTGTCTTGTACGTCTGAAAATTATGTGCATTAAAGTGTTGTACACTATGTTTATTTTCTTGTAAGTAGTAATCATTATAGTCATTAATAACATTGACCACTTTAATAGCATTAATGTTGTAAGTCTGAAAATTACATCATGCTTATTTTGTTGTACACTATGCTTATTTTATTGTAAATCTGAAAATTGGTTGCAGCTATTGTACATTGTGCTTAAATGGTTGTAATTTTTGGTGAAGGGGTGTTTTTAATAGCATTAATGTTGTTTGATAGAATTTTGGTCTTAAAATGACATCACGCTTTATTTTGGTGTACAATATGCTTACTTTGTTGTAATTCTGAAAATTGGGTGCATTAAAGTGTTGTAAACCATGCTTAATATCTTGTATGTCTTAAAATTAAGAGTGAGGTGCCTTCGTGCATTATAAGTAGTATAGATATAGATATAGATAACAGAAGTTGATATTTATTTGTATTTGTATTTAGGTGATTTGAAAAGGCTAATACATGGAGCTATATGCAAGTAACAAATACATACATAAAGTGTCGTATATTATATTAGACGAGAACCATCTTAAAATAGATGAATGACGATATTTTATGTATGTCTCTATTATCAAACACAATCCTCATAGCCATGTTATAACTAATGTCACTAAATTTATACCAAACGAACTTGATAGTTGAGCTTGCGGCATGTCATATACAGCCAACTCAATGTGACTTAAACCAATTGTAGTTAGGGAAGGGATACAGTGAGAAGAAAAAAAATTAAATGGGAAGGTTGAGAAAAAGTTTTTGACATACAGTTCAAATAAAAAAGAGAATTTAAAGGGTTGTGGTTTCCTCTCATTCTTCTCATTTGATCCTAACTCATTGTAAGTTAATATATTTCACCAATAGTGAGTATATATATATATATATATATATATAGAGTGAGGATCAGGTGCGGATTTTTTTAATTCGTGCGGATGTGCGGATAGATCTGGACCGCCCATTCCAGATCTAATCTTGACTTTTTGTAAGAAAGTCAAGATCTGCGCTATCTTCACGGTACCAATTGACCATGTAAATGATTTTTTTTAATTTTTTTCCTTTTGAGGGATCCTTACTATTGTTATCTTCTTTCATTTTTTTTTATTTTTCCAGATTTTTCTGAGCACTTTTTAGTTTTTTGATTATGAGTCCTACCGTGATATTAACGATATTATGAGTTCTACTGTGATATTAAGAAGCTGTGATATTATAAAATGGTGATATTATAAAACCAAATGTGATATTAAGCTTTTTTACATGTAAAATTGAAACTTGATATTAAGAAACATATGATAGTTACTATGATATTAACAAATTTATTAAAAAAGCGTATGATAGTTACGGTGATATTAATAATTATATTAAAAAAATAAAAAAAGTTCCTGTGATAGTAAAAAGAAACCGTGATATTAACATTTTTTTATTAAAAAAGTAACGGTGATATTAATAATATTAGTAAAAAAACAAAAAAGTAGTGTGATATCAAAAAAAAGTTAGTGTGGTATTAACAATTTGTATTAAAATAAAAAAGGTTTATGTGATATTAAGATCAGATCTTGACTTTTTTACAAAAGTCAAGATCTGATCTTGACTGATCTTGACTTTGTCAAGATCAGATCTTGAATTTTGTAAGAAAGTCAAAATCGACCTTAATATCACAATACCTTTAATCATGAAAACGATTTTTTTTTGAAATTTTTTTCTGTGATTCTTAATAATTTATCATCCTCTTTATTTTTTTTTATTTTTTTTCAGATTTTCTTGAATTTAAAAAAAAAACTACTGTGATATTATCCGCACCATCCCTACTTAAAATGCAATCCGCACCCGATCCCTTCCCTATATATATATATATATATATATATATATATATGCTTTGGTTCCATTGAGAAGGTTTTTAGATTGAGAAGGTTGAGAAACATTTTGGGCCATAGAAATCAATTAATTTTAATGCATTTTATAAGTCATTAATTTAAATGAAAAGGGTAAACTAGTAATTTGAATCATTAAGGAATTGATTAATGAATTTATTAAGGAATAAGACCCTTACTATTACGGTTACTAAAGTTTCAATTTTGATGGCATGATATTTTCGATTTAGTTCTGTTCCTACGTTAATTGTTAAGCATTTATGCTTTTGTGATTCACTGTTTTTTTTTTAATTTATTATTAGTCATCAATTAAAATACAAGATTAAGGGTCTTTCAAAAAAAAAAATACAAGATTAAGGTGATTATCAAAATCTCAGAACCACAATTGAATACAATATTTTGTAAAATACATGATTCAAGTTTTTTAAATGTAACATGTATTACACACAGGTTTCGGGTTTTGAATCATTAAACATGATAGCTTTATAAATTGACCTTTTGAAAAAATAATAATTTTATTTTGCATCATTTGTCAATCCGTGAATCATGCATTATTCATTCGGGTTTATGAATCATAATCGAATTAGTGAATCAACAAATAAATTATTAGTGTTTTGCTTTGAATAGTATTTGTATTTGTGATACAAAAGTAAGTTATTGTTTTATTATTTGAATCACTCCTTATTGAATAGCAAACCGATGGATTGATTAAATTATTATTATTGTTATTAACTTTTACTAGTTGATATAATAGTGAATCAATAATAAAGTACATCTATACTAATATAAAAGGATTGCTTATTTATATACTTTCTAAAATGTACAACTTTGCAATATGTCATGCTATATTTATCGCGTACAAATGATAATACCTTTAAATTGTTTCAAACAAATCCAACGACCTGTAAATCACCAACAGTTTATTCCATGTCGATATCTATACTACTTATAATGCATTTAAGCACTTCCTTACTATTAATTTTTTAAGATTTCTTAATATAGATTTTAAGCAAATACAAGTAACAAAGAATAATTTACAACTTTTTGAAGCACATATACAACTAAAAACCCTATATTCAACACATACAATTAATACACTATTTAATTCACCCCTTCACCAAAATATATAACTATTTAATCACAATATACAATCTAATCAAGCACTAAGCCAAGCAAACACTAAAAAATAAATCTGAGAAACAAACACACAAAATATTCAATCCAACTCCAAATCAACTGCCCTCACCTATCAGATTCGAACAAGAACACTAACGAAACAAAAAAAAACATCACCATGTCCGAACCAATCATCGTGGCCGTTTTGTGATCTAAACAGCCTACCCGAGACCACAATCTACCCTCCACCTATCACCATGTCCGAACCACAAAAAAAAAAAAAAAAAAAAAAAAAAAAGGATCTCATTTTATCTCATTTGACAACCAAGACTACGAACCACATGGTTAGCATAACCCCAGTTCATATTTAGACACCAAATCTGTGTGTAGGGGCGGATCTAGCTTGAATGCAGGGTATGCACGTGCATACCCTACGTAAAATTTTAGTAGTGTAAAAAAATTGTATTTTTTCAAAACTGACAACAAAATACCTTAAAAACTTTTGAGTGCACACCCTCTAAAATACAAGAAAGTTTTGAGTGCACACCTTAATCAAAGAAAAAAAAAGGAAGAAGAAGAAGCAGTTATGGACTTATTGTTATTTTGAATAAGACAGCTGCAGCTGCACCAATATCATTCAAACTTTTGACAAAGCAGATCAACTATAATATATAGTACAATTCAAAAAATGAAACAACGCCTAACCCAATTTCCCAAAAAACCCGACCCGAAAAACCCGACCAAAGAAAGCCGTACCCATAATTTTTTGAGTAACTCTTAATAAAAATTGTGCATACCTTACTCTCAAATTCTAGATCTGCCACTGATTACAACATAAAATAATCATCATCTGTAAACTGAATATCACTACTCTAAAAATATTACTCGCTTAAAATTTAATTTTAGGGTACCCACCGCCGCATCGCGCGGGTACCCTGCTAGTACATATATGATATGAAATTATCAAATCAGATAATATCTAAATTTGGAACACATAAGGGAGAGAAAACGAAAATTCACCAAACACATGAATTTCTAGGAGTAGCTTTATCAAAAAAAGTACCCAATAGTCCATTATAAACTTTCATAATGCACACAACATAATCTCTACCCAATAGTCCATTATAAACTTTCATAATGCACACAGCATAATCTCTCTATTGAAGCCTTCATGTGTTGACTCTTTAAAAGAAATGTAACCAAATGAGCAAGTATGTAATTGTCTGGTTTTGGTTTAAGCCAATCAAAGGCGTTATTGAACCAAATTGAAAGAATTGATTTCTCCTTAGTCAACACATCAATTGTAGAGTCGGCCAAGTTACCCTAACCCATTCAAGGGTAAAGTGTGTATAGGGTTCTAAGACTTGCCTAATGTCGGGATAAAAGGCATATGTATTGAATTAGTACTAGCAGAGTACCTCGCGTGTTGTGGCGATGGGTACTCTGAAATAATATTTTCAAATGAATCATGTATTTTAGTTTATTATTTTCTTTTTGACAATAAATTTACGGATATCAAGAACTTCATGTGACGTATTTTAACTCATTAACTAATGGCAATGTTTTTCATTATACAATTGTGATAATAAACATTTTAGTGAGCAATGTTTTTTCGTCGTTCAAAATATATATTTGATTCATAAAAATCTAAGTTTTATGGATATTAGTGCTAAAAAATAATGTGAAACCGACAAACAGAGTAGGCCCGCTCAATCCGAAACCTCAAAAAATGATAACTAAGAAATCGAATCTGAAAAAATAAGAAACTGGATAAACCATTGTTTCACGGTTCGATTTTTGTTTTTATTTTCAAATACATGTAGTTTTAAACAAATTGCGTTTGAATTAAAAATATGTGCAGTAGAATAAAATATATGGAAAATATTTTGTAATTTTAGCTTTATTACTTTATTTCTTAAATTATTGTTTCTATGTTTAAATAGTTTGTATAATTTTCTTTGTTATTTGTATTAGTGACATTTAATACAAGAATTGTATTTAAGTTTGTTGTAAAATATGTTTGATAATTTGTATTTCTTATTTAAGGAATGTTTTAATAACTACATTAATTGTATATATTGATTAGTTAATTTGTGAATGTAATTGTGCAAACGTTAATTGTACCTTTTGCCTTAGTATTTATTTTTATATAAAAATTCTGAACCATATTAATTGCTCATTTAAACTAAGAAAGATAGCGTTTTTGTGTTGTAAAGGGTTATACCCTAAGCTTTAAAATTTGTACATCTTAAAATTAAGAGAGAGAGTAATACATGCTTTATATGTTGTATAGATAATAGAAGTTGATATTATTTGTATTTGTATTTAGGTGATTTGAAAAAGCTAATACATGGAGCTATTGTAACAAAGACATACATAAATTGTCGTATATTATATTAGATGAGAACAAACTTAAAATAGATGAATGACAATATTTTATGCATGTATTTATTATCAAACACAATCCTCATAGCCATGTTATAACTAATATCTCTAAATTTATACCAAACCAACTTGATAGTTGAGCTTGCGGCATGTCATATAGAGCCAAGTCAATGTGACTTAAACCAATTGTAGTTAGGAAAGGGATACAGTGAGAAGAAAAAATTAACTGGGAAGGTTGAGAAATTTTTTTGCCATATAGTTTAAATAAAAAAGAGAAATTAAAGGGTTGTGGTTTCCTCTCATTCTTCTCATTTGATCCTAACTCATTGTAAGTTAATATATTTCACCAATAATGAGTGTATATATATATATATATATATAGGATGCATGCATGTCTTAATCTTCATATTACTTGCAATCTATCTAGCTCGTCTAACAATATGAATAATATCATGACAAAGCCCCAAAGATTTGGAAGGATTAGGCAACTCCACACTATCATATCCCAACAAACCATTAAACCAGCTTCTCCAACACCTTCTCACCTTAAACCTTATAATCTTTCATTGCTTGAGCAAATTGTTCCCAATGCACTGTTTAATGACTTTGTTTTTTTCTATCCAAAGCACATGAATAGTGTCAACACCAATGTCTTGAAGCAATCATTATCACAAACTATAGCAAGATACTATCCATTGGCGGGTAGGTTCCCATCACCTTCTGCCTCTTATGTCGACTGCACTGATGAAGGGGTTGACTTTGTTGAAGTTTCTACTGATAGACGACTCAGCGACTTCAGTTCTAAAAAATACCAAGATGAAACTGTACACCATCTACTTCCGAATCGTCTAGGTCTAAAAGTTGGTAAAAAATGCCCTAGCTTACTCCAGGTCCAGCTGAACCATTTTTTAGATGGTGGAGTCGCAGTGGCTGTATCTGTGTCGCACAAGATTACAGATGCGCTTACTGTGGCAAACTTTGTAAATCACTGGGCCACCATTGCTCGTGGCGAATTGCCCATAAACCCTACTTTCCTTTCTTCCCCTTCAAGTTATAATAGCACTGAACTTAATGAGTATGTGCCTGAGTACACAACTGACGTTATTTATAAAACAAGGACATTTACATTCACTAATTCAAAACTGAATGAGCTAAGGAAAAATGTTATCGATATGGGAAACTCTCCAATGAACCTTAGTCGATTCGAGGTACTATCATCTCTTCTATTTAAAAGCGCAGTGGGTGCATCCACAAACAAGTCGTACAATTATTCATTATTGCATCAACCCTTTAACGTGAGGAGTATAATCAAGGGAAACTATCCAGAAACAACATCAGGTAATGTCCTCACTATGGCGGTCACAAAGATAAAAAACTCGGGCCAAATTCAGTTGAATGAGATGGTTAATGAATTAAGGAAAAGGAAACTAGAGGTTAAAGGACTAAGAGACGTGAAAGAAGCAGCACAATATTGGACCAACACTTTATCAACATTAGCAGATAATCAAGGTCGTGTTTATACGATTACAAGTGTATGTAGGTTTCCATTTCACAATGCAAATTTTGGGTGGGGAAAGCAGATAAAAGTGACTTTTTGTGTACCAGAGTTAGATCAAGGCATTTTTGTTTTGATGGACACTCCATCTGGAGACGGTATTGAAGTAACTGCACGTTTGAAAGAAGACAAAATGGCTATCTTTGAGAACGACAAAGAGATCCTTGCATATGTTCAAGAAGATGTTAAAACTTACTAGAATGGTCCTTTCTTGTCGTCGTAATGTAATTCCTAAATAAGTTTCAACATTGAAACTAGCTTGTTATGATTAAGATTCGTGTTCGAGTAGTATCTTTAATTAGCATTGTTGTTTCTGAATCTTTGAAAGAACTTTGTAAAAGCCTTAAAAATAATGGCTAGATAAAAGGATGTTATATTTATAGATGGTAAAACAAGAACTTGTTACTTGAAAATTGTCACCTTCTTATCAAGTTTTTCACTCGAACTATTTTTTTAGTCGATTTTTAGTGAATATCCTTATTAATACAGGAAAAAGGGTCTTTAGTGATGAAAATTCAGTTACAACTTTTTATTTGGTCACTATTTAGACAATTTAGAGACCATATGACATGTGGCCACTGGTTTTTTGTCATTTGTAAATCGTTAGTAAGGAGTTCACAGAATGGTTAGTCAGTCACTGAATTACACGCTTAATATTTTTTTGTTTATAATAGTGACCAAATTATTGGTTACTGATTTTTTATAGTAAAAATAAGGGACCAAAATGTTGTATGTAAAAGTGACTGCTCTTTAAATCACCATATTATTTTGATAAACATTTATAATAAATTAAAATTTTATTAACTGTAAGATAAATATAAATGTAAGAGTTTTGCTAAATTCAAACATAATTATAAACGGGTAATTAGGTTGTTGGGTGTTGCTTTGGAACCAATTTGAGTATGGTATTTTTTCTTAACGAAGATTTCAACCCGCGTGTTGCGGCGAAGTGTCTGTATATGATACTATTGCACGCTCCGGAAATATCAGTTCTTTCTAACGTAGGAATTGCGAAATTCTCTTTAATATGAAAATAATTTTCTTGAACGATTTTTATTATAAATGCGTTAGTTACCGTTCATATGCCAAAGCTCGTGCATTGGTATTTAGTAATTCGGTTTTCGAAAACATTGACCAAACCGAACGTCGAATATTTATTTTGGTTCTGGTTGTTGATACATTTTGCGTTGTAGCAAAGCTAGTTTATGGTATATATTTGATGGTCATAATATTTGTTGTTTGACGTTATAAAGAAAGTTATTATCAAAGTGCCATACACAGTGTTAAACAAGAAATACCCACTTTGAATTTAATATACGTTCTAAAATGTTCAACGTCGCAATATGTCATGCTACATTTATCGCGTACAAATGATAACACATTGAAATTGTTCCAAACAGATCCAACGACCCGTAAATCACCAACAGTTTATTCCATGACTCCATGTCGATATACATATATGATATATAATTATCAAATCTGATAATATCTAAATTCGCAATAGATAAGGGGGAGAAAACAAAAATTCACCAAGCACATGACTTTCTAGGAGTAGCTTTATCAAAACAAGTAACCAATAGTCCATTATAAACTTTCGCAATGCACACAACATAATCTCTATATTGAAGCCTTCATGTGTTGACTCTTAAAAGGAAATGTAACCAAATGAGCAAGTATGTAATTGTCTGGTTTTGGTTTAAGCCAATCAAAGACGTTATTTAACAAAATTGAAAGAATTCATTTCTCCTTAGTCAACTCATCAATTGTAGAGTCGGCCAAGTTACCCTAACTCATTCAAGGGTAAAGTGTGTATAGGATTCTAAGACTTGCCTATTTTCGGGATAAAAGGCATAAGCAATGAATTAGTACTAGCAGAGTATCCGCGTGTTACGGCAGTGGGTACTCTGAAATAAAATTTTCTGCTAAATCATGTATTTTAGTTTATTATGTTTTTTTTTACAATAAATTTACGGATATCAAGAATTTCATATGACGTATTTCAACTCGTTAACTAATGACAATGTTTTTCATTATACAATTGAGATTTTAGGGAGAAATGTTTTTTCGTCGTTCAAAATATTTATTTGATTCATATAAAGTTAAGTTTTGTGGATACTAGTGTTAAAAAAAATATGTGAAAATGACAAACAAAAACGGGCTGCTTGAAACCTTAAAAAATGATAACTAAGAAATCGAATCTGAAAAAATAAGAAATCGGATAAACCATCTTAACACGGTTCGATTTTAGTTTTTATTTTTAGATACATGCAGTTTTAAACAAATTGCGGTTGAATTAGAAATATGTGCAGTACAACAAAATATAAGATTTTTTTTTAAATAATTTTAGCTTTATTACTTGTATTTCTTAAATTGTTTTTTTTTTATTTTTTTTTTATTTTTTTTTTTTGTCTAAATAGTATATATAATATGCTTTGTTATTTATATGAGTGACACTTAATGCATGAATTGTATTTAAGTTGATTGTACAATATGTTTGATATTTGTATTTCTTATGTACATGGTGCTTTAATAACTACATTAATTGTATTTATTGACCAATTAATTTGTGAATGTAATTGTGCAAAACTTAATTGTGTCTTTTGCTTTAGTATTTGTATTCATTTAAAAATCTAAACCACATTAATTGCTCATTTAAAACTAAGAAAGATAGCGTTTTTGTGTTGAAAAGTGTTGTACCATATACTTTAAAATATTGTACATCTTAAAATTAAGAGAGAGGAAGTCATACTTTATATATCGTATAGATAATAGAAGTTGATATTTATTTGTATTTGTATTTATGTGATTTAAAAAAGCTAATACATGGAGTTATATGTAAGTAACAAAGATATACATAAAGTGTTTTATATTGTAGTAGATGAAAACCAAATTAAAATGGATGAATGACGATATTTTATGCATGTCTTTATCTTTTTAAACAGTCCTCCTAGCTATGTTATAACTAATATCTCTAAATTTATACCAAACCAACTTGATAATAGAGCTTGCGGCTTGTCGTATACACCCAACTCAATGTGACTTAAACCAATTGTAGTTAGGGAAGGGATACATTAGTTAGGGGAGGGATACAATGAGAAGAAAAAATAAAATGAGAAAGTTGCGAATATTTTTTAGCCACACAATTCAAATTAAAAGAGAGAAATTAAAGAGGGATGCATCTATTTTTGTAAAACCCTAATTTCCGAATTCACAATTTTGCGTCAAATTTGAGTTTTTCTTTTTTTTGCGGCATAAGACATACGGTTATTAATAAAGGCCTAAAATTATATGTTAGGTGATAATTAATTATGGTACCTAATAAACCTAGGTAATTAAAAACTTGTACGCTTGTTCCTAAACTTTGTCTAAATCTTCATTGTTATATGTTTAATATGTTAAAGAAATAAATATATATGTTATATGTCTAAATCTGCTATGTTTTATATATTAGAAACAAAAATAAAAGAGGCAAAAGATAAGAGGTAATTAACATATGTATATCTCTATAATTAGAAGATTTTGAGCAAATCCTTTTCCCTAACCAATACACGACATTCCTAATTTACCCTATAATAACAGCCATATGCAAACTGTTAGATCTCAACCTCTCATATCACATTTTATTCTTTTAAAACATAACCAAGAATTAAGTGAATAATTTTATATATTTGGAAGATTTCGTCTATCTCGTTCTTATACACATTATATAATATACACCTCTCTTAGCTTCCAAGTCTCATTCAGAATACAAAATAAATCACACAGTTTCCTGCTACCAAGTATTCAAAGGCTTTGGTGTTCACCGTTCCTAGTCTACTTCTCTTCTGGTCGCGTTAAGTCCCTTGAGGTATCATCAAATTCTTTTTGTTGTTTTTATCTCCCATTCGACATAAATAATCTGAAGATATAGCCAAGTTAGTTTACATTCTAAGTCTGTTATTAGAACCTGTAAAACCCACGTATAAAACTCACTCATATCACATTAAAACTAATGAAAAGCGACCATGGGTTATATTTTAAATCAACTTACATATTGGTCATGCTAAAGTAATAAGTATATGGGAATCGATTATGTCGCGATCTGAATATTACGGGTTAAGGAGTCATGATAACGTTGGTCGTTTGGGGAAGGTTTTGGCTCGTTCACTACTAAAAAAAGACCTTTTAGACCGGTTGAGAACGGCTTTTAGACCGGTTACACGGGGGGTCTAAATGGGGGAGGTCTAAAAGGTTTTTAACATAAAGACCGGTTGGTCTGCATATAAAGACCGGTTCACGCACTGGTCTAAAAGAGGTCTTTAAGACCGTTTTATATAATAATAACCGGTCTCTATGTGGCTTTTTTTTTATAAAAAAATAGGCTGTTTGGGATTACTCATTGAAACTGCTTATAAAGTTTTTAAGCAGTTTTAATAAGCAATCCCAAACAGCCTTAATTCGGACCGACGACCGACCGACGCCCAACTCCGACCGACAACGACCGTCACAAACTGACCTTAATTCGGGTCGGGACTCGGTTTGGGTTTTCAGCCTTGTCGGGACTCGGGTCGGGTCGGGAGTCGGGATTGTTTCGGGATAACATAAAGAAAACCATACAAACCGGTTTGTTTCGGGATTCGGGATTACCCGAAAAAGAATCGGGTCGGGATTCGGTTGGGATTCTCAGCCTTGTCGGTTTTGGGATGGGTCGGGATCGGGTCGGTTTCGACCCGATGCTGAGCCCTATGTAGTCTAGTCTCAACAAGTAATCACAAAACTCTCGTTCCCAATATAGCAACTGTTTAATTAAGCATTCCCAAACAGCCCGTATGAGCTAAATAGGCAATTGATTATTTGAAGTAGTCTAAATAGGCAATCTATTACCCAAACAGCCCGTATGAGCTAAATAGGCAATTGATTATTTGAAGTAGTCTAAATACGCAATCTTTTATAACCAGTTGCAAATACACATTACAAAACATCCTTTATAACGTGCTTCAAATATCTCTTAACTTGATTATGTACAAGCTGGTGACCGAGTATCTCGAGAAAGCACTTTGCCAAGACCTATTATGCAAACAACACAGTTCAAGCCTCGTTTAAAAAGGTGATAAAACAATGGATATTGACAGGTTCCTTCACTCGTAAAAATTTTCTTGAAGAGTCAGATGTTGTAATATGTTCATATGGTAGTGGTATTAACATGCTAAATACTAACCTTTCATAGCTTTCTTATAGCATTTCTTCATGCGAATCAACGCGGCTACCGCCTTGCCGTTATCATCACCTTTACATCCAAAGTGACAAAAATGATAATAAAATAGTAACAGGCCCTATTTGACAGGGTTCCCTTACAGAAAGACACGGGTGTTTGATACTCTAATGTGGCATAAAATCTCAAAATCGACTCCCTCTATGTGCTATCAAAAAAGATTGTACTTGAAACTTGTAAAAAATGTAAAAAAAAGTATACGGATGACTAACCTTCCACATTTTAATATACGGATTTCAGGCGACACAAAGAAGACATTGCCATTGCGCTCTTACCTGCATAATAAATAAGATATAAGACACCAAGATAAAGAAGTGATAAAAGGTAACCTAGTTGTAATCTGTGCTGATTTTCTGGAAACAAAGTGGAAGGAGTTCATTTTTTATTTGGCTTAGCTTAACAAATAAAGTGACTAACGAATAAAGTGACTAAGGGCCATGGAAATTGCATAGCAGACTCCTGCTTAGTGGCCAATATCGGCTCATCCACATCCCATTCCTCCTCAACAAATGGGGCACCATATTGTTCACCGTTTTTCGGCCCAGAACCACTCTTGCGGAAGATCCTACAAAGAACAAATGCGTCCTGCAAACACAGAATTCAGAAGGAAGGTGAGAAGATATAGCAAGATCAGCCATAATATACAGCTCCCGAAAGATGAACTATACAATAACATTTGCATATGTGTTACAACAATAAATTTAAACAAGGTCTTTAAATTCATACCTTGACAAGTCTTTCTCTGAAGTCCAGCCATCTTCTTCTATTTTTATTTAAAAAAAAAAAGCTGTTTGGGATTACTCATTGAAACTGCTTATAAAGTTTCTAAGCAGTTTTAATAAGCAATCCCAAACAAACCCACTACATGTTGTAGTCTTAGGGGTGAGAAATCCCAACCGATGACCGACCGACGCCCAACTCCGACCGACAACGACCATCACAAACCGACCTTAATTCGGGTAGGGATTCGGTTTGGGTTTTCAGCCTTGTCGGGACTCGGGTCGGGAGTCGGGATTGTTTCGGGATAACACAAAGAAATACATACAAACCGGATTGTTTCGGGATTCGGGATTACCCGAAATAGAATCGGGTCGGGATTCGCTTGGGATTCTCAGCCTTGTCGGTTTCGGGATGGGTCGGGATCAGGTCGGTTTCGGCCCGATGCTAAGCCCTATGTAGTCTAGTCTCAACAGGTAATCACAAAACTCTCGTTCCCAATATAGCAACTGTTTAATTAAGCATTCCCAAACAGCCCGTATGTGCTAAATGGGCGATTGATTATTTGAAGTAGTCTAAATAGGCAATCTATTACCCAAACAGCCCGTATGAGCTAAATAGGCAATTGATTATTTGAAGTAGTCTAAATACGCAATCTATTATAACCAGTTGCAAATACACATTACAAAACATCCTTTATAACGAGCTTCAAATATCTCTTAACTTGATTATGTACAAGCTGGTGACCGAGTATCTCGAGAAAGCACTTTGCCAAGACCTATTATGCAAACAACACAGTTCAAGCCTCGTCTAAAAAGGTGATAAAACAATGGATATTGACAGGTTCCTTCACTCGTAAAAATTTTCTTGAAGAGTCAGATGTTGTAATATGTTCATATGGTAGTGGTATTAACATGCTAAATACTAACCTTTCATAGCTTTCTTATAGCATTTCTTCATGCGAATCAACGCGGCTACCGCCTTGCCGTTATCATCACCTTTACATCCAAAATGACAAAAATGATAATAAAATAGTAACAGGCCCTATTTGACAGGGTTCCCTTACAGAAAGACATGGGTGTTTGATACTCTGATGTGGCATAAAATCTCAAAATCGACTCCCTCTATGTGCTATCAAAAAAGATTGTACTTGAAACTTGTAAAAAATGTAAAAAAAAGTATACGGATGACTAACCTTCCACATTTTAATATACGGATTTCAGGCGACACAAAGAAGACATTGCCATTGCGCTCTTACCTGCATAATAAATAAGATATAAGACACCAAGATAAAGAAGTGATAAAAGGTAACCTAGTTGTAATCTGTGCTGATTTTCTGGAAACAAAGTGGAAGGAGTTCATTTTTTATTTGGCTTAGCTTAACAAATAAAGTGACTAACGAATAAAGTGACTAAGGGCCATGGAAATTGCATAGCGGACTCCTGCTTAGTGGCCAATATCGGCTCATCCACATCCCATTCCTCCTCAACAAATGGGGCACCATATTGTTCACCGTTTTTCGGCCCAGAACCACTCTTGCGGAAGATCCTACAAAGAACAAATGCGTCCTGCAAACACAAAATTTAGAAGGAAGGTGAGAAGATATAGCAAGATCAGCCATAATATACAGCTCTCGAAAGATGAACTATACAATAACATTTGCATATGTGTTACAACAATAAATTTAAACAAGGCCTTTAAATTCATACCTTGACAAGTCTTTCTCTGAAGTCCAGCCATCTTCTTCTATTTTTATTAAAAAAAAAATAGGCTGTTTGGGATTACTCATTTAAACTGCTTATAAAGTTTCTAAGCAGTTTTAATAAGCAATCCCAAACAAACCCACTACATGCTGTAGTCTTAGGGGTGAGCAATCCCAACCGATGACCGACCGACGCCCAACTCCGACCGACAACGACCGTCACAAACCGACCTTAATTCGGGTCGGGACTCGGTTTGGGTTTTCACCTTGTCGGGACTCGGGTCGGGTCGGGAGTCGGGATTGTTTCGGGATAACACAAAGAAATACATACAAACCGGATTGTTTCGGGATTCGGGATTACCCGAAATAGAATCGGGTCGGGATTCGCTTGGGATTCTCAGCCTTGTCGGTTTCGGGATGGGTAGGGATCGGGTCGGTTTTGGCCCGATGCTGAGCCCTATATAGTCTAGTCTCAACAGGTAATCACAAAACTCTCGTTCCCAATATAGCAACTGTTTAATTAAGCATTCCCAAACAGCCCGTATGAGCTAAATGGGCAATTGATTATTTGAAGTAGTCTAAATAGGCAATCTATTACCCAAACAGCCCGTATGAGCTAAATAGGCAATTGATTATTTGAAGTAGTCTAAATACGCAATCTATTATAACCAGTTGCAAATACACATTACAAAACATCCTTTATAACGAGCTTCAAATATCTCTTAACTTGATTATGTACAAGCTGGTGACCGAGTATCTCGAGAAAGCACTTTGCCAAGACCTATTATGCAAACAACACAGTTCAAGCCTCATCTAAAAAGGTGATAAAACAATGGATATTGACAGGTTCCTTCACTCGTAAAAATTTTCTTGAAGAGTCAGATGTTGTAATATGTTCATATGGTAGTGGTATTAACATGCTAAATACTAACCTTTCATAGCTTTCTTATAGCATTTCTTCATGCGAATCAACGCGGCTACCGCCTTGCCGTTATCATCACCTTTACATCCAAAATGACAAAAATGATAATAAAATAGTAACAGGCCCTATTTGACAGGGTTCCCTTACAGAAAGACACGGGTGTTTGATACTCTGATGTGGCATAAAATCTCAAAATCGACTCCCTCTATGTGCTATCAAAAAAGATTTTACTTGAAACTTGTAAAAATGTAAAAAAGTATACGGATGACTAACCTTCCACATTTTAATATACGGATTTCAGGCGACACAAAGAAGACATTGCCATTGCGCTCTTACCTGCATAATAAATAAGATATAAGACACCAAGATAAAGAAGTGATAAAAGGTAACCTAGTTGTAATCTGTGCTGATTTTCTGGAAACAAAGTGGAAGGAGTTCATTTTTTATTTGGCTTAGCTTAACAAATAAAGTGACTAACGAATAAAGTGACTAAGGGCCATGGAAATTGCATAGCGGACTCCTGCTTAGTGGCCAATATCGGCTCATCCACATCCCATTCCTCCTCAACAAATGGGGCACCATATTGTTCACCGTTTTTCGGCCCAGAACCACTCTTGCGGAAGATCCTACAAAGAACAAATGCGTCCTGCAAACACAAAATTTAGAAGGAAGGTGAGAAGATATAGCAAGATCACCATAATATACTGACTCCGAAAGATGAACTATACAATAACATTTGCATATGTGTTACAACAATAAATTTAAACAAGGCCTTTAAATTCATACCTTGACAAGTCTTTCTCTGAAGTCCAGCCATCTTCTTCTATTTTTATTAAAAAAAATACGTTTGGGATTACTCATTGAAACTGCTTATAAAGTTTCTAAGCAGTTTTAATAAGCAATCCCAAACAAACCCACTACATGCTGTAGTCTTAGGGGTGAGCAATCTCAACCGACGACCGACCGACGCCCAACTCCGACCGACAACGACCGTCACAAACCGACCTTAATTCGGGTCGGGACTCGGTTTGGGTTTTCAGCCTTGTCGGGACTCGGTCGGGTCGAGTCGGGATTGTTTCGGGATAACACAAAGAAATACATACAAACCGGATTGTTTCGGGATTCGGGATTACCCGAAATAGAATCGGGTCGGGATTCGCTTGGGATTCTCAGCCTTGTCGGTTTCGGGATGGGTCGGGATCGGGTCGGTTTCGGCCCGATGCTGAGCCCTATATAGTCTAGTCTCAACAGGTAATCACAAAACTCTCGTTCCCAATATAGCAACTGTTTAATTAAGCATTCCCAAACAGCCCGTATGAGCTAAATGGGCAATTGATTATTTGAAGTAGTCTAAATAGGCAATCTATTACCCAAACAGCCCGTATGAGCTAAATAGGCAATTGATTATTTGAAGTAGTCTAAATACGCAATCTATTATAACCAGTTGCAAATACACATTACAAAACATCCTTTATAACGAGCTTCAAATATCTCTTAACTTGATTATGTACAAGCTGGTGACCGAGTATCTCGAGAAAGCACTTTGCCAAGACCTATTATGCAAACAACACAGTTCAAGCCTCATCTAAAAAGGTGATAAAACAATGGATATTGACAGGTTCCTTCACTGGTAAAAATTTTCTTGAAGAGTCAGATGTTGTAATATGTTCATATGGTAGTGGTATTAACATGCTAAATACTAACCTTTCATAGCTTTCTTATAGCATTTCTTCATGCGAATCAACGCGGCTACCGCCTTGCCGTTATCATCACCTTTACATCCAAAATGACAAAAATGATAATAAAATAGTAACAGGCCCTATTTGACAGGGTTCCCTTACATAAAGACACGGGTGTTTGATACTCTGATGTGGCATAAAATCTCAAAATCGACTCCTCTATGTGCTATCAAAAAGATTGTACTTGAAACTTGTAAAAATGTAAAAAAGTATACGGATGACTAACCTTCCACATTTTAATATACGGATTTCAGGCGACATAAAGAAGACATTGCCATTGGCGCTCTTACCGCATAATAAATAAGATATAAGACACCAAGATAAAGAAGTGATAAAAGGTAACCTAGTTGTAATCAGGCTGATTTTCGGAAACAAAGTGGAAGGAGTTCATTTTTTATTTGGCTTAGCTTAACAAATAAAGTGACTAACGAATAAAGTGACTAAGGGCCATGGAAATTGCATAGCAGACTCCTGCTTAGTGGCCAATATCGGCTCATCCACATCCCATTCCTCCTAAACAAATGGGGCACCATATTGTTCACCGTTTTTCGGACCAGAACCACTCTTGCGGAAGATCCTACAAAGAACAAATGCGTCCTGCAAACACAAAATTTAGAAGGAAGGTGAGAAGATATAGCAAGATCACCATAATATACTGACTCCGAAAGATGAACTATACAATAACATATGCTTATGTGTTACAACAATAAATTTAAACAAGGCCTTTAAATTCATACCTTGACAAATCTTTCTCTGAAGTCCAGCCATCTTCTTCTATTTTTATTAAAAAAAAAATAGGCTGTTTGGGATTACTCATTTAAACTGCTTATAAAGTTTCTAAGCAGTTTTAATAAGCAATCCCAAACAAACCCACTACATGCTGTAGTCTTAGGGGTGAGCAATCCCAACCGATGACCGACCGACGCCCAACTCCGACCGACAACGACCGTCACAAACCGACCTTAATTCGGGTCGGGACTCGGTTTGGGTTTTCAGCCTTGTCGGGACTCGGGTCGGTCGGAGTCGGGATTTTTCGGGATAACACAAAGAAATACATACAAACCGGATTGTTTCGGGATTCGGGATTACCCGAAATAGAATCGGGTCGGGATTCTCAGCCTTGTCGGTTTCGGGATGGGTCGGGATCGGGTCGGTTTCGGCCCGATGCTGAGCCCTATGTAGTCTAGTCTCAACAGGTAATCACAAAACTCTCGTTCCCAATATAGCAACTGTTTAATTAAGCATTCCCAAACAGCCCGTATGAGCTAAATGGGCAATTGATTATTTGAAGTAGTCTAAATAGGCAATCTATTACCCAAACAGCCCGTATGAGCTAAATAGGCAATTGATTATTTGAAGTAGTCTAAATACGCAATCTATTATAACCAGTTGCAAATACACATTACAAAACATCCTTTATAACGAGCTTCAAATATCTCTTAACTTGATTATGTACAAGCTGGTGACCGAGTATCTCGAGAAAGCACTTTGCCAAGACCTATTATGCAAACAACACAGTTCAAGCCTCGTCTAAAAAGGTGATAAAACAATGGATATTGACAGGTTCCTTCACTCGTAAAAATTTTCTTGAAGAGTCAGATGTTGTAATATGTTCATATGGTAGTGGTATTAACATGCTAAATACTAACCTTTCATAGCTTTCTTATAGCATTTCTTCATGCGAATCAACGCGGCTACCGCCTTGCCGTTATCATCACCTTTACATCCAAAATGACAAAAATGATAATAAAATAGTAACAGGCCCTATTTGAGGGTTCCCTTACGAAAGACACGGGTGTTTGATACTCACGATGTGGCATAAAATCTCAAAATCGACTCCCTCTATGTGCTATCAAAAAAGATTTTACTTGAAACTTGTAAAAATGTAAAAAGGTATACGGATGACTAACCTTCCACATTTTAATATACGGATTTCAGGCGACACAAAGAAGACATTGCCATTGCGCTCTTACCTGCATAAAAAATAAGATATAAGACACCAAGATAAAGAAGTGATAAAAGGTAACCTAGTTGTAATCTGTGCTGATTTTCTGGAAACAAAGTGGAAGGAGTTCATTTTTTATTTGGCTTAGCTTAACAAATAAAGTGACTAACGAATAAAGTGACTAAGGGCCATGGAAATTGCATAGCAGACTCCTGCTTAGTGGCCAATATCGGCTCATCCACATCCCATTCCTCCTCAACAAATGGGGCACCATATTGTTCACCGTTTTTCGGCCCAGAACCACTCTTGCGGAAGATCCTACAAAGAACAAATGCGTCCTGCAAACACAGAATTCAGAAGGAAGGTGAGAAGATATAGCAAGATCAGCCATAATATACAGCTCCCGAAAGATGAACTATACAATAACATATGCATATGTGTTACAACAATAAATTTAAACAAGGCCTTTAAATTCATACCTTGACAAGTCTTTCTCTGAAGTCCAGCCATCTTCTTCTATTTTTTTTTAGAAAAACAAAATAAGCTGTTTGGGATTACTCATTGAAACTGCTTATAAAGTTTCTAAGCAGTTTTAATAAGCAATCCCAAACAAACCCACTACATGCTGTAGTCTTAGGGGTGAGCAATCTCAACCGACGACCGACCGACGCCCAACTCCGACCGACAACGACCATCACAAACCGACCTTAATTCGGGTCGGGACTCGGTTTGGGTTTTCAGCCTTGTCGGGACTCGGGTCGGGTCGGGAGTCGGGATTGTTTCGGGATAACACAAAGAAAACCATACAAACCGGTTTGTTTCGGGATTCGGGATTACCCGAAATAGAATCGGGCGGGATTCGCTTGGGATTCTCAGCCTTGTCGGTTTCGGGATGGGTCGGGATCGGTCGGTTTCGGCCGATCTGAGCCCTATATAGTCTAGTCTCAACGAGTAATCACAAAACTTTCATTCCCATTATAGAAATGGTTTAATTAAGCATTCCCAAACAGCCCGTATGAGCTAAATACGCAATTGATTATTCGAAGTAGTCTAAATAGGCAATCTATTACCCAAACAGCCCGTATGAGCTAAATAGGCAATTGATTATTTGAAGTAGTCTAAATACGCAATATATTATAACCCGGTTGCAAATACACATTACAAAACATCCTTTATAACGAGCTTCAAATATCTCTTAACTTGATTATGTACAAGCTGGTGACCGAGTATCTCGAGAAAGCACTTTGCCAAGACCTATTATGCAAACAACACAGTTCAAGCCTCATCTAAAAAGGTGATAAAACAATGGATATTGACAGGTTCCTTCACTGGTAAAAATTTTCTTGAAGAGTCATATGTTGTAATATGTTCATATGGTAGTGGTATTAACATGCTAAATACTAACCTTTCATAGCTTTCTTATAGCATTTCTTCATGCGAATCAACGCGGCTACCGCCTTGCCGTTATCATCACCTTTACATCCAAAATGACAAAACTGATAATAAAATAGTAACAGGCCCTATTTGACAGGTTCCCTTACGAAAGACACGGGTGTTTGATACTCTGATGTGGCATAAAATCTCAAAATCGACTCCCTCTATGTGCTATCAAAAAAGATTGTACTTGAAACTTGTAAAAAATGTAAAAAAAAGTATACGGATGACTAACCTTCCACATTTTAATATACGGATTTCAGGCGACACAAAGAAGACATTGCCATTGCGCTCTTACCTGCATAATAAATAAGATATAAGACACCAAGATAAAGAAGTGATAAAAGGTAACCTAGTTGTAATCTGTGCTGATTTTCTGGAAACAAAGTGGAAGGAGTTCATTTTTTATTTGGCTTAGCTTAACAAATAAAGTGACTAACGAATAAAGTGACTAAGGGCCATGGAAATTGCATAGCAGACTCCTGCTTAGTGGCCAATATCGGCTCATCCACATCCCATTCCTCCTAAACAAATGGGGCACCATATTGTTCACCGTTTTTCGGACCAGAACCACTCTTGCGGAAGATCCTACAAAGAACAAATGCGTCCTGCAAACACAAAATTCAGAAGGAAGGTGAGAAGATATAGCAAGATCAGCCATAATATACAGCTCCCGAAAGATAAACTATACAATAACATATGCTTATGTGTTACAACAATAAATTTAAACAAGGCCTTTAAATTCATACCTTGACAAGTCTTTCTCTGAAGTCCAGCCATCTTCTTCTATTTTTATTTAAAAAAAAAAAAAAAATAGGCTATTTGGGATTACTCATTGAAACTGCTTATAAAGTTTCTAAGCAGTTTTAATAAGCAATCCCAAACAAACCCACTACATGCTGTAGTCTTAGGGGTGAGCAATCCCAACCGATGACCGACCGACGCCCAACTCCGACCGACAACGACCGTCACAAACCGACCTTAATTCGGGTCGGGACTCGGTTTGGGTTTTCAGCCTTGTCGGGACTCGGGTCGGGTCGGGAGTCGGGATTGTTTCGGGATAACACAAAGAAATACATACAAACCGGATTGTTTCGGGATTCGGGATTACCCGAAATAGAATCGGGTCGGGATTCTCAGCCTTGTCGGTTTCGGGATGGGTCGGGATCGGGTCGGTTTCGGCCCGATGCTGAGCCCTATGTAGTCTAGTCTCAACAGGTAATCACAAAACTCTCGTTCCCAATATAGCAACTGTTTAATTAAGCATTCCCAAACAGCCCGTATGAGCTAAATGGGCAATTGATTATTTGAAGTAGTCTAAATAGGCAATCTATTACCCAAACAGCCCGTATGAGGTAAATAGGCAATTGATTATTTGAAGTAGTCTAAATACGCAATCTATTATAATCAGTTGCAAATACACATTACAAAACATCCTTTATAACGAGCTTCAAATATCTCTTAACTTGATTATGTACAAGCTGGTGACCGAGTATCTCGAGAAAGCACTTTGCCAAGACCTATTATGCAAACAACACAGTTCAAGCCTCGTCTAAAAAGGTGATAAAACAATGGATACTGACAGGTTCCTTCACTCGTAAAAATTTTCTTGAAGAGTCAGATGTTGTAATATGTTCATATGGTAGTGGTATTAACATGCTAAATACTAACCTTTC
This sequence comes from Chrysanthemum makinoi, assembly GCA_910596185.1. Classification (NCBI taxonomy): domain Eukaryota; kingdom Viridiplantae; phylum Streptophyta; class Magnoliopsida; order Asterales; family Asteraceae; genus Chrysanthemum; species Chrysanthemum makinoi. Next base: position 243,661,254 of record OU343217.1, on the reverse strand, counting down.
ATAGCTTTCTTATAGCATTTCTTCATGCGAATCAACGCGGCTACCGCCTTGCCGTTATCATCACCTTTACATCCAAAATGACAAAAATGATAATAAAATAGTAACAGGCCCTATTTGACAGGGTTCCCTTACAGAAAGACACGGGTGTTTGATACTCTGATGTGGCATAAAATCTCAAAATCGACTCCCTCTATGTGCTATCAAAAAAGATTGTACTTGAAACTTGTAAAAAATGTAAAAAAAAGTATACGGATGACTAACCTTCCACATTTTAATATACGGATTTCAGGCGACACAAAGAAGACATTGCCATTGCGCTCTTACCTGCATAAAAAATAAGATATAAGACACCAAGATAAAGAAGTGATAAAAGGTAACCTAGTTGTAATCTGTGCTGATTTTCTGGAAACAAAGTGGAAGGAGTTCATTTTTTATTTGGCTTAGCTTAACAAATAAAGTGACTAACGAATAAAGTGACTAAGGGCCATGGAAATTGCATAGCAGACTCCTGCTTAGTGGCCAATATCGGCTCATCCACATCCCATTCCTCCTCAACAAATGGGGCACCATATTGTTCACCGTTTTTCGCCCGAACCACTCTTGCGGAAGATCCTACAAAGAACAAATGCGCCCGCAAACACGAATTGAAGGATGGTGAGAAGATATAGCAAGATCAGCCATAATATACAGCTCCCGAAAGATGAACTATACAATAACATTTGCATATGTGTTACAACAATAAATTTAAACAAGGCCTTTAAATTCATACCTTGACAAGTCTTTCTCTGAAGTCCAGCCATCTTCTTCTATTTTTATTTAAAAAAAAAAAAAAAATAGGCTATTTGGGATTACTCATTGAAACTGCTTATAAAGTTTCTAAGCAGTTTTAATAAGCAATCCCAAACAAACCCACTACATGCTGTAGTCTTAGGGGTGAGCAATCCCAACCGATGACCGACCGACGCCCAACTCCGACCGACAACGACCGTCACAAACCGACCTTAATTCGGGTCGGGACTCAGTTTGGGTTTTCAGCCTTGTCGGGAGTCGGGTCGGGTCGGGAGTCGGGATTGTTTCGGGATAACACAAAGAAATACATACAAACCGGATTGTTTCGGGATTCGGGATTACCCGAAATAGAATCGGGTCGGGATTCGCTTGGGATTCTCAGCCTTGTCGGTTTCGGGATGGGTCGGGATCGGGTCGGTTTCGGCCCGATGCTGAGCCCTATGTAGTCTAGTCTCAACAGGTAATCACAAAACTCTCGTTCCCAATATAGCAACTGTTTAATTAAGCATTCCCAAACAGCCCGTATGAGCTAAATGGGCAATTGATTATTTGAAGTAGTCTAAATAGGCAATCTATTACCCAACAGCCGTATGAGCTAAATAGGCAATTGATTATTTGAAGTAGTCTAAATACGCAATCTATTATAACCAGTTGCAAATACACATTACAAAACATCCTTTATAACGAGCTTCAAATATCTCTTAACTTGATTATGTACAAGCTGGTGACCGAGTATCTCGAGAAAGCACTTTGCCAAGACCTATTATGCAAACAACACAGTTCAAGCCTCGTCTAAAAAGGTGATAAAACAATGGATATTGACAGGTTCCTTCACTCGTAAAAATTTTCTTGAAGAGTCAGATGTTGTAATATGTTCATATGGTAGTGGTATTAACATGCTAAATACTAACCTTTCATAGCTTTCTTATAGCATTTCTTCATGCGAATCAACGCGGCTACCGCCTTGCCGTTATCATCACCTTTACATCCAAAATGACAAAAATGATAATAAAATAGTAACAGGCCCTATTTGACAGGGTTCCCTTACAGAAAGACACGGGTGTTTGATACTCTGATGTGGCATAAAATCTCAAAATCGACTCCCTCTATGTGCTATCAAAAAAGATTGTACTTGAAACTTGTAAAAAAATGTAAAAAAAAGTATACGGATGACTAACCTTCCACATTTTAATATACGGATTTCAGGCGACACAAAGAAGACATTGCCATTGCGCTCTTACCTGCATAAAAAATAAGATATAAGACACCAAGATAAAGAAGTGATAAAAGGTAACCTAGTTGAAATCTGTGCTGATTTTCTGGAAACAAAGTGGAAGGAGTTCATTTTTTATTTGGCTTAGCTTAACAAATAAAGTGACTAACGAATAAAGTGACTAAGGGCCATGGAAATTGCATAGCAGACTCCTGCTTAGTGGCCAATATCGGCTCATCCACATCCCATTCCTCCTCAACAAATGGGGCACCATATTGTTCACCGTTTTTCGGCCCAGAACCACTCTTGCGGAAGATCCTACAAAGAACAAATGCGTCCTGCAAACACAGAATTCAGAAGGAAGGTGAGAAGATATAGCAAGATCAGCCATAATATACAGCTCCCGAAAGATGAACTATACAATAACATATGCTTATGTGTTACAACAATAAATTTAAACAAGGCCTTTAAATTCATACCTTGACAAGTCTTTCTCTGAAGTCCAGCCATCTTCTTCTATTTTTATTTAAAAAATAAAAATAAAAAAAGGCTGTTTGGGATTACTCATTGAAACTGCTTATAAAGTTTCTAAGCAGTTTTAATAAGCAATCCCAAACAAACCCACTACATGCTGTAGTCTTAGGGGTGAGCAATCCCAACCGATGACCGACCGACGCCCAACTCCGACCGACAACGACCATCACAAACCGACCTTAATTCGGTCGGGACTGTTTGGGTTTTCACCTTGTCGGGACTCGGGTCGGGTCGGGAGTCGGGATTGTTTCGGGATAACACAAAGAAATACATACAAACCGGATTGTTTCGGGATTCGGGATTACCCGAAATAGAATCGGGTCGGGATTCGCTTGGGATTCTCAGCCTTGTCGGTTTCGGGATGGGTCGGGATCGGGTCGGTTTCGGCCCGATGCTGAGCCCTATGTAGTCTAGTCTCAACAGGTAATCACAAAACTCTCGTTCCCAATATAGCAACTGTTTAATTAAGCATTCCCAAACAGCCCGTATGAGCTAAATGGGCAATTGATTATTTGAAGTAGTCTAAATAGGCAATCTATTACCCAAACAGCCCGTATGAGCTAAATAGGCAATTGATTATTTGAAGTAGTCTAAATACGCAATCTATTATAACCAGTTGCAAATACACATTACAAAACATCCTTTATAACGAGCTTCAAATATCTCTTAACTTGATTATGTACAAGCTGGTGACCGAGTATCTCGAGAAAGCACTTTGCCAAGACCTATTATGCAAACAACACAGTTCAAGCCTCATCTAAAAAGGTGATAAAACAATGGATATTGACAGGTTCCTTCACTGGTAAAAATTTTCTTGAAGAGTCAGATGTTGTAATATGTTCATATGGTAGTGGTATTAACATGCTAAATACTAACCTTTCATAGCTTTCTTATAGCATTTCTTCATGCGAATCAACGCGGCTACCGCCTTGCCGTTATCATCACCTTTACATCCAAAATGACAAAACTGATAATAAAATAGTAACAGGCCCTATTTGACAGGGTTCCCTTACAGAAAGACACGGGTTTTGATACTCGATGTGGCATAAAATCTCAAAATCGACTCCCTCTATGTGCTATAAAAAAAGATTGTACTTGAAACTTGTAAAAAATGTAAAAAAAGTATACGGATGACTAACCTTCCACATTTTAATATACGGATTTCAGGCGACACAAAGAAGACATTGCCATTGCGCTCTTACCTGCATAAAAAATAAGATATAAGACACCAAGATAAAGAAGTGATAAAAGGTAACCTAGTTGTAATCTATGCTGATTTTCTGGAAACAAAGTGGAAGGAGTTCATTTTTTATTTGGCTTAGCTTAACAAATAAAGTGACTAACGAATAAAGTGACTAAGGGCCATGGAAATTGCATAGCGGACTCGCTTAGTGGCCAATATCGGCTCATCCACATCCCATTCCTCCTCAACAAATGGGGCACCATATTGTTCACCGTTTTTCGCCCGAACCACTCTTGCGGAAGATCCTACAAAGAACAAATGCGTCCTGCAAACACAGAATTCAGAAGGAAGGTGAGAAGATATAGCAAGATCAACCATAATATACAGCTCCCGAAAGATGAACTATACAATAACATATGCTTATGTGTTACAACAATAAATTTAAACAAGGCCTTTAAATTCATACCTTGACAAGTCTTTCTCTGAAGTCCAGCCATCTTCTTCTATTTTTATTTAAAAAAAAAAAAAAAAAAAAAATTACGCTGTTTGGGATTACTCATTGAAACTGCTTATAAAGTTTCTAAGCAATTTTAATAAGCAATCCCAAACAAACCCACTACATGCTGTAGTCTTAGGGGTGAGCAATCCCAACCGATGACCGACCGACGCCCAACTCCGACCGACAACGACCGTCACAAACCGACCTTAATTCGGGTCGGGACTCGGTTTGGGTTTTCAGCCTTGTCGGGACTCGGGAGTCGGGATTGTTTCGGGATAACACAAAGAAATACATACAAACCGGATTGTTTCAGGATTCGGGATTACCCGAAATAGAATCGGGTCGGGATTCGGTTGGGATTCTCAGCCTTGTCGGTTTCGGGATGGGTCGGGATCGGGTCGGTTTCGACCCGATGCTGAGCCCTATGTAGTCTAGTCTCAACAGGTAATCACAAAACTCTCGTTCCCAATATAGCAACTGTTTAATTAAGCATTCCCAAACAGCCCGTATGAGCTAAATGGGCAATTGATTATTTGAAGTAGTCTAAATAGGCAATCTATTACCCAAACAGCCCGTATGAGCTAAATAGGCAATTGATTATTTGAAGTAGTCTAAATACGCAATCTATTATAACCAGTTGCAAATACACATTACAAAACATCCTTTATAACGAGCTTCAAATATCTCTTAACTTGATTATGTACAAGCTGGTGACCGAGTATCTCGAGAAAGCACTTTGCCAAGACCTATTATGCAAACAACACAGTTCAAGCCTCGTCTAAAAAGGTGATAAAACAATGGATATTGACAGGTTCCTTCACTCGTAAAAATTTTCTTGAAGAGTCAGATGTTGTAATATGTTCATATGGTAGTGGTATTAACATGCTAAATACTAACCTTTCATAGCTTTCTTATAGCATTTCTTCATGCGAATCAACGCGGCTACCGCTTTGCGTTATCATCACCTTTACATCCAAAATGACAAAAATGATAATAAAATAGTAACAGGCCCTATTTGACAGGGTTCCCTTACAGAAAGACACGGGTGTTTGATACTCTGATGTGGCATAAAATCTCAAAATCCACTCCCTCTATGTGCTATCAAAAAAGATTGTACTTGAAACTTGTAAAAAAATGTAAAAAAAAGTATACGGATGACTAACCTTCCACATTTTAATATACGGATTTCAGGCGACACAAAGAAGACATTGCCATTGCGCTCTTACCTGCATAAAAAATAAGATATAAGACACCAAGATAAAGAAGTGATAAAAGGTAACCTAGTTGTAATCTGTGCTGATTTTCTGGAAACAAAGTGGAAGGAGTTCATTTTTTATTTGGCTTAGCTTAACAAATAAAGTGACTAACGAATAAAGTGACTAAGGGCCATGGAAATTGCATAGCAGACTCCTGCTTAGTGGCCAATATCGGCTCATCCACATCCCATTCCTCCTCAACAAATGGGGCACCATATTGTTCACCGTTTTTCGGCCCAGAACCACTCTTGCGGAAGATCCTACAAAGAACAAATGCGTCCTGCAAACACAGAATTCAGAAGGAAGGTGAGAAGATATAGCAAGATCAGCCATAATATACAGCTCCCGAAAGATGAACTATACAATAACATATGCTTATGTGTTACAACAATAAATTTAAACAAGGCCTTTAAATTCATACCTTGACAAGTCTTTCTCTGAAGTCCAGCCATCTTCTTCTATTTTTATTTAAAAAAAAAAAGGTCGTTTGGGATTACTCATTGAAACTGCTTATAAAGTTTCTAAGCAGTTTTAATAAGCAATCCCAAACAAACCCACTACATGCTGTAGTCTTAGGGGTGAGCAATCCCAACCGATGACCGACCGACGCCCAACTCCGACCGACAACGACCGTCACAAACCGACCTTAATTCGGGTCGGGACTCGGTTTGGGTTTTCACCTTGTCGGGACTCCGTCGGGTCGAGTCGGGATTGTTTCGGGATAACACAAAGAAATACATACAAACCGGATTGTTTCGATTCGATTACCCGAAATAGAATCGGGTCGGGATTCGCTTGGGATTCTCAGCCTTGTCGGTTTCGGGATGGGTCAGGATCGGGTCGGTTTCGGCCCGATGCTGAGCCCTATGTAGTCTAGTCTCAACAGGTAATCACAAAACTCTCGTTCTCAATATAGCAACTGTTTAATTAAGCATTCCCAAACAGCCCGTATGAGCTAAATGGGCAATTGATTATTTGAAGTAGTCTAAATAGGCAATCTATTACCCAAACAGCCCGTATGAGCTAAATAGGCAATTGATTATTTGAAGTAGTCTAAATACGCAATCTATTATAACCAGTTGCAAATACACATTACAAAACATCCTTTATAACGAGCTTCAAATATCTCTTAACTTGATTATGTACAAGCTGGTGACCGAGTATCTCGAGAAAGCACTTTGCCAAGACCTATTATGCAAACAACACAGTTCAAGCCTCATCTAAAAAGGTGATAAAACAATGGATATTGACAGGTTCCTTCACTGGTAAAAATTTTCTTGAAGAGTCAGATGTTGTAATATGTTCATATGGTAGTGGTATTAACATGCTAAATACTAACCTTTCATAGCTTTCTTATAGCATTTCTTCATGCGAATCAACGCTGCTACCGCTTTGCCGTTATCATCACCTTTACATCCAAAATGACAAAAATGATAATAAAATAGTAACAGGCCCTCTTTGACAGGGTTCCCTTACAGAAAGACACGGGTGTTTGATACTCTGATGTGGCATAAAATCTCAAAATCGACTCCCTCTATGTGCTATCAAAAAAGATTGTACTTGAAACTTGTAAAAAATGTAAAAAAAAGTATACGGATGACTAACCTTCCACATTTTAATATACGGATTTCAGGCGACACAAAGAAGACATTGCCATTGCGCTCTTACCTGCATAAAAAATAAGATATAAGACACCAAGATAAAGAAGTGATAAAAGGTAACCTAGTTGTAATCTGTGCTGATTTTCTGGAAACAAAGTGGAAGGAGTTCATTTTTTATTTGGCTTAGCTTAACAAATAAAGTGACTAACGAATAAAGTGACTAAGGGCCATGGAAATTGCATAGCAGACTCCTGCTTAGTGGCCAATATCGGCTCATCCACATCCCATTCCTCCTCAACAAATGGGGCACCATATTGTTCACCATTTTTCGGCCCAGAACCACTTTTGAGGAAGATCCTACAAAGAACAAATGCGCCCCTGCAAACACGAATTCGAAGGAAGGTGAGAAGATATAGCAAGATCAGCCATAATATACAGCTCCTGAAAGATGAACTATACAATAACATATGCATATGTGTTACAACAATAAATTTAAACAAGGCCTTTAAATTCATACCTTGACAAGTCTTTCTCTGAAGTCCAGCCATCTTCTTCTATTTTTTAGAAAATAGGTCGTTTGGGATTACTCATTGAAACTGCTTATAAAGTTTCTAAGCAGTTTTAATAAGCAATCCCAAACAAACCCACTACATGTTGTAGTCTTAGGGGTGAGCAATCCCAACCGATGACCGACCGACGCCCAACTCCGACCGACAACGACCGTCACAAACCGACCTTAATTCGGGTCGGGACTCGGTTTGGGTTTTCAGCCTTGTCGGGACTCGGGTCGGGTCGGGAGTCGGGATTGTTTCAAGATAACACAAAGAAATACATACAAACCGGATTGTTTCGGGATTCGGGATTACCCGAAATAGAATCGGGTCGGGATTCGGTTGGGATTCTCAGCCTTGTCGGTTTCGGGATGGGTCGGGATCTGGTCGGTTTCGGCCTGATGCTGAGCCCTATGTAGTCTAGTCTCAACAGGTAATCACAAAACTCTCGTTCCCAATATAGCAACTGTTTAATTAAGCATTCCCAAACAGCCCGTATGAGCTAAATAGGCAATTGATTATTTGAAGTAGTCTAAATAGGCAATCTATTACCCAAACAGCCCGTATGAGCTAAATAGGCAATTGATTATTTGAAGTAGTCTAAATACGCAATCTATTATAACCAGTTGCAAATACACATTACAAAACATCCTTTATAACGAGCTTCAAATATCTCTTAACTTGATTATGTACAAGCTGGTGACCGAGTATCTCGAGAAAGCACTTTGCCAAGGCCTATTATGCAAACAACACAGTTCAAGCCTCGTCTAAAAAGGTGATAAAACAATGGATATTGACAGGTTCCTTCACTCTTAAAAATTTTCTTGAAGAGTCAGATGTTGTAATATGTTCATATGGTAGTGGTATTAACATGCTAAATACTAACCTTTCATAGCTTTCTTATAGCATTTCTTCATGCGAATCAACGCGGCTACCGCCTTGCCGTTATCATCACCTTTACATCCAAAATGACAAAAATGATAATAAAATAGTAACAGGCCCTATTTGACAGGGTTCCCTTACATAAAGACATGTGTGAATTATACTCTGATGTGGCATAAAATCTCAAAATCGACTCCCTCTATGTGCTATAAAAAAAGATTGTACTTGAAACTTGTACAAAATGTAAAAAAAAGTATACGGATGACTAACCTTCCACATTTTAATATACGGATTTCAGGCGACACAAAGAAGACATTGCCATTGCGCTCTTACCTGCATAAAAAATAACATATAAGACACCAAGATAAAGAAGTGATAAAAGGTAACCTAGTTGTAATCTGTGCTGATTTTCTGGAAACAAAGTGGAAGGAGTTCATTTTTTATTTGGCTTAGCTTAACAAATAAAGTGACTAACGAATAAAGTGACTAAGGGCCATGGAAATTGCATAGCAGACTCCTGCTTAGTGGCCAATATCGGCTCATCCACATCCCATTCCTCCTCAACAAATGGGGCACCATATTGTTCACCGTTATTCGGCCCAGAACCACTCTTGCGGAAGATCCTACAAAGAACAAATGCGCCCCGCAAACACATAATCAGAAGGAAGGTGAGAAGATATAGCAAGATCAGCCATAATATACAGCTCCCGAAAGATGAACTATACAATAACATATGCATATGTGTTACAACAATAAATTTAAACAAGGCCTTTAAATTCATACCTTGACAAGTCTTTCTCTGAAGTCCAACCATCTTCTTCTTTTTTTTTTTAAAAAATAGGTCGCTTTGGGTTACTCATTGAAACCGCTTATAAAGTTTCTAAGCAGTTTTAATAAGCAATCCCAAACAAACCCACTACATGCTGTAGTCTTAGGGGTGAGCAATCCCAACCGATGACCGACCGACGCCCAACTCCGACCGACAACGACCGACACAAACCGACCTTAACTCGGGTCGGGACTCGGTTTGGGTTTTCAGCCTTGTCGGGACTCGGGTCGGGTCGGGAGTCGGGATTGTTTCGGGATAACACAAAGAAATACATACAAACCGGATTGTTTCGAGATTCGGGATTACCCGAAATAGAATCGGTCGGATTCGGTTGGGATTCTTAGCCTTGTCGGTTTCGGGATGGGTCGGGATCGGGTCGGTTTCGGCCTGATGTTGAGCCCTATGTAGTCTAGTCTAAACAGGTAATCACAAAACTCTCGTTCCAAATATAGCAACTGTTTAATTAAGCATTACCAAACAGCCCGTATGAGCTAAATTGGCAATTGATTATTTGAAGTAGTCTAAATAGGCAATCTATTACCCAAACAGCCCGTATGAGCTAAATAGGCAATTGATTATTTGAAGTAGTCTAAATACGCAATCTATTATAACCAGTTGCAAATACACATTACAAAACATCCTTTATAACGAGCTTCAAATATCTCTTAACTTGATTATGTACAAGCTGGTGACCGAGTATCTCGAGAAAGCACTTTGCCAAGGCCTATTATGCAAACAACACAGTTCAAGCCTCGTCTAAAAAGGTGATAAAACAATGGATATTGACAGGTTCCTTCACTCTTAAAAATTTTCTTGAAGAGTCAGATGTTGTAATATGTTCATATGGTAGTGGTATTAACATGCTAAATACTAACCTTGCATAGCTTTCTTATAGCATTTCTTCATGCGAATCAACGCGGCTACCGCCTTGCCGTTATCATCACCTTTACATCCAAAATGACAAAAATGATAATAAAATAGTAACAGGCCCTATTTGACAGGGTTCCCTTACATAAAGACATGGGTGTTTGATACTCTGATGTGGCATAAAATCTCAAAATCGACTCCCTCTATGTGCTATAAAAAAAGATTGTACTTGAAACTTGTACAAAATGTAAAAAAAAGTATACGGATGACTAACCTTCCACATTTTAATATACGGATTTCAGGCGACACAAAGAAGACATTGCCATTGCGCTCTTACCTGCATAAAAAATAACATATAAGACACCAAGATAAAGAAGTGATAAAAGGTAACCTAGTTGTAATCTGTGCTGATTTTCTGGAAACAAAGTGGAAGGAGTTCATTTTTTATTTGGCTTAGCTTAACAAATAAAGTGACTAACGAATAAAGTGACTAAGGGCCATGGAAATTGCATAGCAGACTCCTGCTTAGTGGCCAATATCGGCTTATCCACATCCCATTCCTCCTCAACAAATGGGGCACCATATTGTTCACCGTTATTCGGCCCAGAACCACTCTTGCGGAAGATCCTACAAAGAACAAATGTGTCCTGCAAACACATAATTCAGAAGGAAGGTGAGAAGATATAGCAAGATCAGCCATAATTTACAGCTCCCGAAAGATGAACTATACAATAACATATGCATATGTGTTACAACAATAAATTTAAACAAGGCCTTTAAATTCATACCTTGACAAGTCTTTCTCTGAAGTCCAGCCATCTTCTTCTATTTTTTTTTTTAGAAAAAAAAATAGGCTGTTTGGGATTACTCATTGAAACTGCTTATAAAGTTTCTAAGCAGTTTTAATACGCAATCCCAAACAAACCCACTACATGCTGTAGTCTTAGGGGTGAGCAATCCCAACCGATGACCGACCGACGCCCAACTCTGACTGACAACGACCGTCACAAACCGACCTTAATTCAGGTCGGGACTCGGTTTGGGTTTTCAGCCTTGTCGGGACTCGGGTCGGGTCGGGAGTCGGGATTGTTTCGGGATAACACAAAGAAATACATACAAACCGGATTGTTTCGGGATTCGGGATTACCCGAAATAGAATCGTGTCGGGATTCGGTTGGGATTCTTAGCCTTGTAGGTTTCGGGATGGGTCGGGATCGGGTCGGTTTCGGCCTGATGTTGAGCCCTATGTAGTCTAGTCTAAACAGGTAATCACAAAACTCTCGTTCCCAATATAGCAACTATTTAATTAAGCATTACCAAACAGCCCGTATGAGCTAAATAGGCAATTGATTATTTGAAGTAGTCTAAATAGGCAATCTATTACCCAAACAGCCCGTATGAGCTAAATAGGCAATTGATTATTTGAAGTAGTCTAAATACGCAATCTATTATAACCAGTTGCAAATACACATTACAAAACATCCTTTATAACGAGCTTCAAATATCTCTTAACTTGATTATGTACAAGCTGGTGACCGAGTATCTCGAGAAAGCACTTTGCCAAGGCCTATTATGCAAACAACACAGTTCAAGCCTCGTCTAAAAAGGTGATAAAACAATGGATATTGACAGGTTCCTTCACTCTTAAAAATTTTCTTGAAGAGTCAGATGTTGTAATATGTTCATATGGTAGTGGTATTAACATGCTAAATACTAACCTTGCATAGCTTTCTTATAGCATTTCTTCATGCGAATCAACGCGGCTACCGCCTTGCCGTTATCATCACCTTTACATCCAAAATGACAAAAATGATAATAAAATAGTAACAGGCCCTATTTGACAGGGTTCCCTTACATAAAGACATGGGTGTTTGATACTCTGATGTGGCATAAAATCTCAAAATCGACTCCCTCTATGTGCTATCAAAAAAGATTGTACTTGAAACTTGTACAAAATGTAAAAAAAAGTATACGGATGACTAACCTTCCACATTTTAATATACGGATTTCAGGCGACACAAAGAAGACATTGCCATTGCGCTCTTACCAACATAAAAAATAACATATAAGACACCAAGATAAAGAAGTGATAAAAGGTAACCTAGTTGTAATCTGTGCTGATTTTCTGGAAACAAAGTGGAAGGAGTTCATTTTTTATTTGGCTTAGCTTAACAAATAAAGTGACTAACGAATAAAGTGACTAAGGGCCATGGAAATTGCATAGCAGACTCCTGCTTAGTGGCCAATATCGGCTTATCCACATCCCATTCCTCCTCAACAAATGGGGCACCATATTGTTCACCGTTATTCGGCCCAGAACCACTCTTGCGGAAGATCCTACAAAGAACAAATGCGTCCTGCAAACACATAATTCAGAAGGAAGGTGAGAAGATATAGCAAGATCACCATAATATACAAGCTCCGAAAGATGAACTATACAATAACATATGCATATGTGTTACAACAATAAATTTAAACAAGGCCTTTAAATTCATACCTTGACAAGTCTTTCTCTGAAGTCCAGCCATCTTCTTCTATTTTTTTTTAGAAAAAAAAAATAGGCTGTTTGGGATTACTCATTGAAACTGCTTATAAAGTTTCTAAGCAGTTTTAATACGCAATCCCAAACAAACCCACTACATGCTGTAGTCTTAGGGGTGAGCAATCCCAACCGATGACCGACCGACGCCCAACTCCGACCGACAACGACCGTCACAAACCGACCTTAATTCGGGTCGGGACTCGGTTTGGGTTTTCAGCCTTGTCGGGACTCGGGTCGGGTCGGGAGTCGGGATTGTTTCGGGATAACACAAAGAAATACATACAAACCGGATTGTTTCGGGATTCGGGATTACCCGAAATAGAATCGGGTCGGGATTCGGTTGGGATTCTCAGCCTTGTCGGTTTCGGGATGGGTCGGGATCGGGTCGGTTTCGGCCTGATGTTGAGCCCTATGTAGTCTAGTCTCAACAGGTAATCACAAAACTCTCGTTCCCAATATAGCAACTGTTTAATTAAGCATTACCAAACAGCCCGTATGAGCTAAATAGGCAATTGATTATTTGAAGTAGTCTAAATAGGCAATCTATTACCCAAACAGCCCGTATGAGCTAAATAGGCAATTGATTATTTGAAGTAGTCTAAATACGCAATCTATTATAACCAGTTGCAAATACACATTACAAAACATCCTTTATAACGAGCTTCAAATATCTCTTAACTTGATTATGTACAAGCTGGTGACCGAGTATCTCGAGAAAGCACTTTGCCAAGGCCTATTATGCAAACAACACAGTTCAAGCCTCGTCTAAAAAGGTGATAAAACAATGGATATTGACAGGTTCCTTCACTCTTAAAAATTTTCTTGAAGAGTCAGATGTTGTAATATGTTCATATGGTAGTGGTATTAACATGCTAAATACTAACCTTGCATAGCTTTCTTATAGCATTTCTTCATGCGAATCAATGCGGCTACCGCCTTGCCGTTATCATCACCTTTACATCCAAAATGACAAAAATGATAATAAAATAGTAACAGGCCCTATTTGACAGGGTTCCCTTACATAAAGACATGGGTGTTTGATACTCTGATGTGGCATAAAATCTCAAAATCGACTCCCTCTGTGTGCTATAAAAAAAGATTGTACTTGAAACTTGTACAAAATGTAAAAAAAAGTATACGGATGACTAACCTTCCACATTTTAATATACGGATTTCAGGCGACACAAAGAAGACATTGCCATTGCGCTCTTACCTACATAAAAAATAACATATAAGACACCAAGATAAAGAAGTGATAAAAGGTAACCTAGTTGTAATCTGGCTGATTTTTCTGGAAACAAAGTGGAAGGAGTTCATTTTTTATTTGGCTTAGCTTAACAAATAAAGTGACTAAGGGCCATGGAAATTGCATAGCAGACTCCTGCTTAGTGGCCAATATCGGCTTATCCACATCCCATTCCTCCTCAACAAATGGGGCACCATATTGTTCACCGTTATTCGGCCCAGAACCACTCTTGCGGAAGATCCTACAAAGAACAAATGCGTCCTGCAAACACATAATTCAGAAGGAAGGTGAGAAGATATAGCAAGATCAGCCATAATATACAGCTCCCGAAAGATGAACTATACAATAACATATGCATATGTGTTACAACAATAAATTTAAACAAGGCCTTTAAATTCATACCTTGACAAGTCTTTCTCTGAAGTCCAGCCATCTTCTTCTATTTTTTTTTTAGAAAAAAAAATAGGCTGTTTGGGATTACTCATTGAAACTGCTTATAAAGTTTCTAAGCAGTTTTAATAAGCAATCCCAAACAAACCCACTACATGCTGTAGTCTTAGGGGTGAGCAATCCCAACCGATGTCCGACCGACACCCAACTCCGACTGACAACGACCGTCACAAACCGACCTTAATTCGGGTCGGGACTCGGTTTGGGTTTTCAGCCTTGTCGGGACTCGGGTCGGGTCGGGAGTCGGGATTGTTTCGGGATAACACAAAGAAATACATACAAACCGGATTGTTTCGGGATTCGGGATTACCCGAAATAGAATCGGGTCGGGATTCGGTTGGGATTCTCAGCCTTGCCGGTTTCGAGATGGGTCGGGATCGGGTCGGTTTCGGCCTGATGTTGAGCCCTATGTAGTCTAGTCTAAACAGGTAATCACAAAACTCTCGTTCCCAATATAGCAACTGTTTAATTAAGCATTACCAAACAGCCCGTATGAGCTAAATAGGCAATTGATTATTTGAAGTAGTCTAAATAGGCAATCTATTACCCAAACAGCCCATATGAGCTAAATAGGCAATTGATTATTTGAAGTAGTCTAAATACGCAATCTATTATAACCAGTTGCAAATACACATTACAAAACATCCTTTATAACGAGCTTCAAATATCTCTTAACTTGATTATGTACAAGCTGGTGACCGAGTATCTCGAGAAAGCACTTTGCCAAGGCCTATTATGCAAACAACACAGTTCAAGCCTCGTCTAAAAAGGTGATAAAACAATGGATATTGACAGGTTCCTTCACTCTTAAAAATTTTCTTGAAGAGTCAGATGTTGTAATATGTTCATATGGTAGTGGTATTAACATGCTAAATACTAACCTTTCATAGCTTTCTTATAGCATTTCTTCATGCGAATCAACGCGGCTACCGCCTTGCCGTTATCATCACCTTTACATCCAAAATGACAAAAATGATAATAAAATAGTAACAGGCCCTATTTGACAGGGTTCCCTTACATAAAGACATGGGTGTTTGATACTCTGATGTGGCATAAAATCTCAAAATCGACTCCCTCTATGTGCTATCAAAAAAGATTTTACTTGAAACTTGTAAAAAATGTAAAAAAAAGTATACGGATGACTAACCTTCCACATTTTAATATACGGATTTCAGGCGACATAAAGAAGACATTGCCATTGCGCTCTTACCTGCATAAAAAATAAGATATAAGACACCAAGATAAAGAAGTGATAAAAGGTAACCTAGTTGTAATCTATGCTGATTTTCTGGAAACAAAGTGGAAGGAGTTCATTTTTTATTTGGCTTAGCTTAACAAATAAAGTGACTAACGAATAAAGTAACTAAGGGCCATGGAAATTGCATAGCAGACTCCTGCTTAGTGGCCAATATCGGCTTATCCACATCCCATTCCTCCTCAACAAATGGGGCACCATATTGTTCACCGTTATTCGGCCCAGAACTACTCTTGCGGAAGATCCTACAAAGAACAAATGCGTCCTGCAAAAACATAATTCAGAAGGAAGGTGAGAAGATATAGCAAGATCAGCCATAATATACAGCTCCCGAAAGATGAACTATACAATAACATATGCATATGTGTTACAACAATAAATTTAAACAAGGCCTTTAAATTCATACCTTGACAAGTCTTTCTCTGAAGTCCAACCATCTTCTTCTTTTATCCTCATCCAGGCTATCTCCAAAAGTGAACCCATGGACTCTCTCAAGACCTGCAATGTATACAACATACTTAATAAAGATTGATGTCATTAAGGGTCTTTATAAGAAGGTCTAAAAGACCATTTTTGTAGTAGTGTTAAAGGCCATGTTGCATAAGTACATCCTTCAGGTGGAGTTAGCTGATTTCAGTAAATAATCCTTTATTCAATAATAATAGAAATTTGCAAAGCTCGGTCCAGAATGGCAAAATTGAAGAACCAGACAAATCTGGTCCATCACCGTTATGTTCAGTTCAGTTCTCATTTCTAGAATTTACTATACTAGTTAGCTCGCGAAAACCACTATGATCATAAGTAAACATTTTGTTGACACTTGACATATATCCTAATTTTAACAGAAACATAAATGATTGACTGGAAAGTGCTTAGAGATTAAATGACAGTCTTCTTTAATATCATCAGTGACTGGTGCAATGAAAGAGTTCGCCAGAGCATTATCTAAGATCAGTGTCCAAGGTTCTTCTATGCTCAGAAGCTGCAAATAATCAGAAAATATAGTTTAGGTGTGTGCAGCTTGAATCCATGGAAACCCTCAAGGGCAAACCCACATGGCAATTTCCACTTCCTACATAAACAGAGTAGCCACAAGATTCATATCTTGACGAGTCTTTCTCTGAAGTCCAGCCATCATCTTATGATTTACACATAAATCAAATTTACACATAAAGGTATGATGTTATTGCAATGTACATAGATTTATACCTTGATGAGTTATTGCAATGTACACAGATTATTTAGTATGTATATAAAATATGTGTATGTACACTCAAGACATTCAAGAAGTGATGTTGACGTAAATTTGGTTCATATTTTAAAATTTATTGAGGTAACTAAAAAGCGCATAAAAAGCAACCATAACGCCGCAAGATCTCTGAAATCATAGTTAAATCCTCCATCCGACTTCACAACTATTAGAGGTTATTATTTTCCCGGTATACCTACCACCTGAGCTCCAGCGTCACTTTCAATCAGTCCCTTCTCCATAAGCAGATCGAGGGTCGGACCAATGTAGGGATTATGAAGGCTTCCCCCTGAAAACAATAGAATTAAATACCAACTCGTAAATTACAAAATGTGGTTCTATATCTATGTTATTTCAGAGGAGATAATGTGGATCATGCATATCAATCCACTTAGAATTCAGTAATCATACAAGAAAAAATGTGTGACAAAAAAGAGGTTCTAAAATAATACCTTTTCTTCAAAATGAATGTCTAGATGCTCATATACTTGTTCGAACCATTTCGACTTATCGCACAGATGTGTGCCCATGCCTCCAGGTACCTTTCCTCACCACTTTATTTTTAACAAACTATTATTTTAGAAATAAGAAACAAAATGCAGAGATTGCAAAGTTGTGTAGCACCAAATGATTACTCATCTGGAGACTAACCACTGCTTGTTGGGCTCTCTTTTTGAACTCGGAATCCTTATCAAATCTCATCTTTGACGCCTTATAAAACACCTATTTAAGTAATAATCGAGGCAAAATGAGGATATAGATAACAGTATCATAGTCAATGTACTCACCTCAAGCTCTCTAATATCTTGATTAGGGAACTTTTCAAATAGATAATAATATCATAACAGTTCACATACAAAAAAGAAGAGGGAAATTCAAGAAAATAACCACATCATTATGTGAAGAGTAAACTACAAAAATCATCCCTGTGGTTTGTGTAAATTTGCAGATATCATCCCTATCTCAAACGCTCAAAGAATAAACACCACCAAGTCCACAAACGTTTAGCAAAAATCATCCCTAAGCAATAACGAGGTTAGTTTTCCCATTTTCTACCCCACGGCATAACACGTGAGATATTTTGTCAATTAGTATCGGGATGATTTTTGCAACATATCTCTCACACCCATTTCCGCCCATTTCCCCACCTATATAATCTCTTATCTTGACCCCACACCATTTTTCCCCAAACCTCGCTTCCTCAAACCCTAATTCACCATAACCCTAATTATGAATAACCCAAAACTTTGTCATCTTTGTGCGGCACCAACAAGAATTACCACATCATGGACAACAATAAATCCAGGGTATGGCGCTTTATGTGCCCTAACTTTGGCTTTGATGATTGGATGGATCCTCCAATGTGTCCAAGATCTGTGGCTATCATACCTGGGTTATTGAGGAGGATCAACAATGCTGAAGAAACAACTAGGTTGAATGCGCATCAAGCTAGCAGGACGAAGATGCTATTGTGTTTAAGTTGGGTTTTATTTGTGTTGTATGTTGTCATTATGGGTTGACTAATGTAGGTCATGACTGGAAAAGTCAATTGGTTTCATGTGACTTTGTTGGTCTTATTTTAGCTTTTTGTAATGTTATCTTATGTATGTCAACTAGTTTCATGTCATTATGCAATGTTTGTTGTGTATATTTATTGTTGTGTGTCATGTGTGTAGAATACAAGTGAATCATGACTGCAAATAGCATAGTGAACCATGAGTCAACCATAATCTGAAAACTGAAGCATGGCTAAAACTGAAAACACAAATCAAAGAGTAAACTGCAAATACCATAGTGACCCATAAAGTAAACCATGTCTACCATAAACTGCAAATACAAACTGCATAAAAAAGTGACCCATAAACTAAACCAAAACTGCAAATACCAAATAACCATCAAGTGACCCAAACTGCAAATACCAATTACCCATAAACTGACCCAAACTATCAACCTTTTCATCACTTTCAACCTCTTCTTGGCCACCATAACCATCCAATTCAGTATCACTTTCAACCTGTTCTTGCCCATCACCTTCTTGATCAATATCACTTATTGGTATACTAGGGGGTTCTGTGCTTATATTGGTTTCACTAAAAAAAGGATGAAAATCATCATTCATAAGACTACCCTGACCAATATCATTACCCTTACCAATATCGTACATCTCCTATCAAGCATCCATAACACTTCCTTCTCCACTAGGCCATTCAATTGTTAAGCTTTGCCTTTTTTTGGTCACTCTCTTCTTAAGACTATTTGGGTCCACTTCATCTGTGAGTTGTTCTATCATTACCTTTTGGGGTATCTTAAAGTAAGTTTCAAGACTTGTAAACCCATGTTCAACATAAACCTCAACTCTTTTACACTTATCTGTATATTTTGTCATACCCAAAACATCTAAATCACTTCCTAATGCTTGCAGACTGATGAGTGTCTAAATACTCATCATTTTTGTACTGTTTAGAATGCCAAAAACATCTGAAAACACTCAGAAAAGCATCAAAATGATGAAAATATCACAAACAAGTGTTTTATGTGTTTTAAATGCAAAAATATCAAAATCTAGTGAAAAACATATCAAGTTTGCATAATTGGCAGTTTTAGTCCCCCAAGTTTAAAAAGTTGTCAAAACAGTCCCTGGTATATCAAAATAAAGAAAAATATCATTTTAAGTCCTTAGGGATTCATGAGTTGTCAAAATTAGTCCTTAAAATCAAAAATTGCAAAATGACAACTTTAGTCCCTCAAGTTTTGAAAATGACAAAAATAGTCCTTGGATTTATTAAAAATGAAATTTTATGCATAATGGTCCTTGTACTATTCATATTTGGCAGTTTTGGTCCTTGTGATAACTTTTGGAGAATTGCAGGTTTGGTCCTTCATGTTTGGCAGAATTACACAATTAGTCCTTGTATTAAACAAAAGCCAAATGACCCCCTTTTGTATTATTACCCCTGCCAAAACCCAAAAGAACCCCCTGTCATAACCTGTGACCCCCCCAATTTTGGACCCCCCTTTATAATATCCCAAAGTCAAAACCAGTCAACTCGCGCCCAATCCACTAGCACTGTTCATCTTCTTCACAACAGCCTGAAATCCAATACCAGTGATGGTTTTTCCACTTTTTCAACACTCCACCTCACTTATACAGCTGTTTAACAACCCCATTCCACCTCCACTATTATCCAAGAACCATTAATTAGATAAACCTCGCCAAAGACTTTTCCCACCAAATTTGACAAATGGCGAAAATGATGATCTGTGAAGATCTAATGGTTGGAGATTGGTGGGATATACTCAGAGATGTCGACAGAGTCAAATGAGGTCAATAAAAGGGAGCTTGGTGCAAAAGAGAAGACTATCTAGAATAATTTTAGTTTTTAATGTCGTTTTTAGTTAATTTTAAAGTTCCAGTGTAATTTAAGCCTTCCAAGTAATCTGTTTAAGTTATTTCAAGTGAATGTAAATCTTTTTCAGTTTCAATTTCAGTCTTAACTCAAATTTTCAGTTTATGCTAATTTTCCTAGTTCAAAAATCTCATGAAAGATCAAATGTTGTTTTTAGTTGATATTAAGGACTTATAAGCACATATAAGCTCCCAGAAAGCTTATTAAAGCTTTTAGTAACTCTAAAACTTTGTTTAGTATCAAAAAAACAGAAAATTCATAAAAATACTAAGAAAATAGTGAGAAAATAAAAAAAACAATGGAGATGGTGATCAGAGGTTGAAGAAGGGTAATCTTGGATTGCATTTTGGTTTAGAGCTTCTTGGGAAGCCATAGGGTGTGATCTTTGAGCCTCAGTTCTCAGTGTATGCTTGAATCAAATTTGTAAGCCTTCTTGTTCATTTTGGCATTTAACTGTTTAAGTTATTTAGTAGCTTTAATCTTTGTGTTTTCATGTTCATTAGTAGTAGTTAAGTACAATTAAACAATAAAATAGATAGCTTGTTCTTTTAAATTTGTAGTTATCAAAAATCTCATCTTCACAGTTTAAATATCATAATCATCATTCTTGTGTTTTATGTTGGTAGTACTGTTGTTTTATGTCTATTTAGTCTCAATCTATGATATTATAAGTTCTTTAATCATTGGCATGGTCTTAATCAGTGATTTGCTTAGAAAAGCTTATTAACAGTCTTGAAAAAAGGTGTTTGGATTTGTAAGTTTAACTGTGTTATAGGTTGCTTATGTTATTGCTTGTGCTTGTCTTATGTTTCATTAGTTCATAAATACTCAGAGAAGCATTAAAATTCAGTCCTCATTTGATCAAAAGTCAAACTTTCCTTTAATCTCATATTACTTTGTCACTATTGGAATTTTGAGTGTAAAACTCATCAAAGTAGTTCAAAAACTTAGTCATCTAGCTTAATTTAATCATATTATACCTTAACTTAACATAATCAGTTAGTATAATCAATCCTAAGTTCATAATAGTCAACCTATTTAGTTTTTATAAAAGTCAAAAATTTCCAGTTTGGTCGTTTTTGAATAAAATAGAATAATTTATATAGGGCTTAATATTAGTTTTCATCATTTGAGCTTTTGGGATATAAAAATCTAGTTGCTCAGCTTTAACCTAGTATTTTTTATATTTTCTGTTTAGCTTATTTAACTGCTTTTTACTTAGCTTCTTTTGAGTACCTCTTCAAAAAAAGTGCCCTGTGCACCAGTTTTACAAGCTCAATCTCAAGCTCATTCAGAGCTTATTAGTTTACCTTATTTTGTGTACCTTGGTTCTTTGGGTAGCTAACCTAGCTAGCTTAAGGTTCCAATGCTTATTTTCTATTTTGTAGCTTATTTGGTAGGGCTGCAATAAGCCTTTTGTTTGTCCCATTCTCTATGAACATTGAGTAGTCAGTATTTTACAAGCTTCTTCTTAAGCTTGTCATAAGCTCTCCAGTGGTCCCCAGTGTATAAGCTTTGGCTTTTTGGAAATCCAACCAACCCAGCTTGATACCCAAGTGCTTATTTTGAGCTTTTGAGCTTTTGCTCTTAGCTTAAATTGGTTTTGAATATTCTTGCAGGCCTGTTTGTTTGGTAGAATAGCTTAATTGCTTAATTGCTTATTCCCAGCTTATTATTATGGTTCTTTGTGTTTATTAGCCTCATATAAGTACCTTGTAGCTTATTGCATCTTATTCTACTTTTGTTTCCAGTTTACAAGCTTGTTTGAGCTTATTTCATCAATATAAGCTAATTTTCAAAACTGTTAGCTTATAAGCTTATCAAAACAGCTTATTTTTAGTTTGTAAAATTTTTGTTTTCATTAAAGTAGCTTATAATAAGTAGTTAAGTAGTTTTATAAAATAAAAATCACAAAAACATCATTATAAAATTAGTGATAGCGTTTATTTAATAGATTTTAACTTTTTATATTTTTCTTTTCAATTTTTTATTAAGCACTTTTCATTTTTATAATTTTCCTAGTATTCTGTCATCATATAGTATTTTTAGAAAAAGTTTCATAATTTTCTCTGTTTATTTAGTATTTATTAAAATTATAAATAGTTAATAAGTATTAAATAATTATTAAAATATAAATAAAAAACATAAAAAATATCTTTTCTGTTTTAAAATTAGTTTTATAGTATTTTAGATTTTTCTAAGTCATAATTTTATTTTTCTAGCTTTATTTCACATTTTATCATATTTTAGGTTATTAATAAATAGTTAAAAATAGTTTTTAATTAATAATAATTAAATAAATAGTGTTAAAAATAATTTTCTTTTTCCAATAATTTTCTTTTATTTTTAAGATTCCAAAAATATCATTTTCATATTTTTAGGTCTTTTATTTCTTAAAACTCACGTTTTGTTTTATACGTTTACGTTTTTAATATACGTACGTATTTACGTTTATCTTATCTGATTGTTGTGCTTTACAATTCTGTATCCAATTCCATATCAATCAATCAGTAGTGTAATTATCCATCAAAATCCTTACTGATCACTATCTTTAGTGATTATTCGACATCTGTCTGTGTTAAACACCATTAATCCTCCGTGGGACTTAACGACCCAGGAATCCACTATATTCCTCTGATCTTAATTGCATTTGCTTTCTGAGCTGTTTAAGTTTATTACGGTTGACCATTCACAAGTGGTTAGCTTGTGTGATTAAACTTGACCGTTTGGAAGCGAACCAAATTTTGGCGCCGCTGCCGGGGAGGCTGTAAGCGTGTTTTAAGCAGTTTTCAGACCCGTACTTGCACATATACCACCGTTTGTAAACAGTTTTTTGTAAAGTTATCAAAAAGTTCATTAACACTTTTCCTAAAGTGTTAACAACACCAAAAACAATATAAAACAACAAAACAATCGGAACGTTTTCTATCTTGTATTTTCTTTAAGGTGATTCTTGAAGAGATACGATTTGGTTAAACGAGACGATACCAAAAATATTGTCCAAAAGTTTTTAACCCTTGCACAAATCTATACCTACGTCTTTTCAGTGGTACTTAAATACATAAAAATCAACCACCGCAAATCAAGACAGTACACCTACTAACCGGGGTGTGACCATAATAAGTTCCCGAACCACAGATTTAAAACTTGCCTTTGTGTCCTTGTGATTTGGTGTACCTTTTTCAAAGAAGCCATTTCATTTGTGATTATTGGTTAAGTTCACTTGTCGTTTTGCCTCGCATTTGTTTTGAAAATTGATTTTTAAACTTAGTGCATGCGCACTCGTTCTTCCAGCTCTACAAGTACACTTTCTGAGCTTGCAAATATTCCTCATAGGCGTAGAGGACGTTCTCGCCCTTCGCCGTGGACTGAGGAACGCCTAGTACCACCACCACCCCTATCGAAATGGCAGAAGATAAGCCGATGAATGAGCTTCTCCAAGCACCCATCGAGGGTTACGGAGATGCCATTGTTGTCCCAACCATCGTGGCTGATACCTTTGAGCTCAAAACCGGGTTACTTAATCTTGTAACCCAAAGCCAATTTTATGGTTTTGAGCGGGATGATCCTCATGCACACATTCGATGGTTTAACAAGATTGCATCTACCATCAAATACAAGAATGTCCCACATGAAGCTATCAAGCTTCTTCTGTTCCCATTTTCTCTAGAGGGACAAGCCAGTTTTGAATTGTGGCTTTGATGATTGGATGGATCCTCCAATGTGTCCAAGATCTGTGGCTATCATACCTGGGTTATTGAGGAGGATCAACAATGCTGAAGAAACAACTAGGTTGAATGCGCATCAAGCTAGCAGGACGAAGATGCTATTGTGTTTAAGTTGGGTTTTATTTTTGTTGTATGTTGTCATTATGGGTTGACTAATGTAGGTCATGACTGGAAAAGTCAATTGGTTTCATGTGACTTTGTTGGTCTTATTTTAGCTTTTTGTAATGTTATCTTATGTA
Organism: Chrysanthemum makinoi; assembly: GCA_910596185.1. Lineage (NCBI taxonomy): Eukaryota > Viridiplantae > Streptophyta > Magnoliopsida > Asterales > Asteraceae > Chrysanthemum > Chrysanthemum makinoi. The sequence goes on along the minus strand of OU343217.1, from coordinate 243,636,934 downwards.
TGTCAACTGGTTTCATGTCATTATGCAATGTTTGTTGTGTATATTTATTGTTGTGTGTCATGTGTGTAGAATACAAGTGAATCATGACTGCAAATAGCATAGTGAACCATGAGTCAACCATAATCTGAAAACTGAAGCATGGCTAAAACTGAAAAAACAAATCAAAGAGTAAACTGCAAATACCATAGTGACCCATAAAGTAAACCATGTCTACCATAAACTGCAAATACAAACTGCATAAAAAAGTGACCCATAAACTAAACAAAAACTGCAAATACCAAATAACCATCAAGTGACCCAAACTGCAAATACCAATTACCCATAAACTGACCCAAACTATCAACCTTTTCATCACTTTCAACCTCTTCTTGGCCACCATAACCATCCAATTCAGTATCACTTTCAACCTGTTCTTGCCCATCACCTTCTTGATCAATATCACTTATTGGTATACTAGGGGGTTCTGTGCTTATATTGGTTTCACTAAAAAAAGGATGAAAATCATCATTCATAAGACTACCCTGACCAATATCATTACCCTTACCAATATCAGTACCCTGCCTATCAGTACCCATAACACTTCCTTCTTCACTAGGCCATTCAATTGCTAAGCTTTGCCTTTTTTTGTTCACTCTCTTCTTAAGACTATTTGGGTCCACTTCATCTGGTAGTTGTTCTATCATTACCTTTTGGGGTATCTTAAAGTAAGTTTCAAGACTTGTAAACCCATGTTCAACATAAACCTCAACTCTTTTACACTTATCTGTATATTTTGTCATACCCGAAACATCTAAATCACTTCCTAATGCTTGCAGACCATAATCTAAATTGTTGTTGGGTATTTTGTAATGATAATACATGATTTCTTTTCTATCATAACCTAACATCACAATCATATCATTTAGCTCAATAATTGAAAACAAATCAGCATCTACCATATCAAAGTAGTTGAAACTCCCTGACTTGTATTTCCTATTCGGTGGGTCAGTGAAATATCCACCATGGTAAATCTTTATTGAGAACATGTTTAGATCATTCCCTGTAAAAAACAAACCACAATTCAAAACTAGGGTTAGATCATTACACAAACCACAATAAAAAAACACAATATTGGGAATTAGGTATAACTTACTATATGCATGTACTTCATCAATCTCTTGATCTCTAGTACGAATATGCCACTCAGAAACAACCATTGCTTGAACTTATTTAGAGATTAGGGATTTAGGGTCTTTGTTTGATCAACATTAATGGTTTTGAGATTAACAGAGATGTGGTGGTGGTTTTTAAGTTTGGTGGTTTTGAGTTTATCCCAATTCAGAAAGAAATAAAATGGGAAAGATAATCAAGAATGACAAAAATACCCTCACGTGTTATTGCACGTGGGGTTGAAAACGGGGAAAAATAACCTCGTTAGTGCTTAGGGATGATTTTTGCTAAACGTTTGTGGACTTGGTGGTGTTTATTGCTGAACATTTGAGATAGGGATGATATCTGCAAATTTAGACAAACCACAGGGATGATTTTTGCAGTTTACTCTTATGTAAAATTGTAGTCTTACCTTTGGTGTTTCTTGACATGATAAATATAATCCTTTCCATCAAAATAATGGTCCTTAGTCCTCACCATCTTGGCACTATGTCATGTACTAGGATAGAGCTTCTACTCTATACGTCACGAGTAAATGGTGTATGAATGTCCGTACCTACAATAACAAATCATGATGAATTGAGATGGGTGATTGATTTCTTGATCTAATTATTTATAATATTCTAAGAACAGAGTCAAATGACATAACAAATTGCAATAAGAACAGAGGCAAATGATTTCTTGTCGCAGTGGTGTTTTTATCAGTATTATTTTTTTATATAACCTTTTACTATTAATTTACAATCTTTCATTAACTGAATAATAACTCATTAACCTTATACAAACCTTATCGGCTTATCGCATAAAGCCAATCTATCAGATGGCCAATATAAAGATGAGCATTGCATCTCCAAAGCTTTAAATTTAGAAAATCAAGCATGACTACTTGATAAAATAAGAACTAATAGAAACCGCAAGGCTGAAAATATACTCAGAACATCAATTCCCTTATTGAAGTATCTTATGAGCTAACTTTGAAGTTCCGTTATTATAACGCACCGAGTATCCAACATCTTTGAGGTAAAAATAGAGTATTCCATTTTGATTTTTGTTAATGATTGGCAATTTGATGAAAAAAAACATCATCGCCATGTACAAAAATCAAAGCTTAAAATATCATTGCAACAAACCAAATATACAATTATAAAAAGGAGAATTCTTGATTTGAAACATAGTCACATCCAAACTGAAAGCTATCTTTACCATACCTATTTCATCTTTTATATTTGATTATAAGCATCTTTATTCATTCTTGCATCATCAATTACAGATTTAAGAACAAATTAAACTAACACCAAAGTTTATGGTTCAGGTTGTAAAGAGCTCTAATTCCTAATTCGGGTCTATATGGTAATCAAAGTAACTGACAATAATTGTGCTTGTATAGCGGTTGAAAATACAATACAACCCATGAAATAAATAAAAACTAAAGATCCAAATATTCAAAATTAGCCCAGAAACAAAATCAATTGAAGGTAGATACGATGTTACATACTTGATTCTTGAAAGATTCGAGCTAAAAAAATATGGATTCGTAGTTAGGATCTTCTTGACCATAAGAAAATATGAGATTCAATATGGCCGCCTTAAACAAAAAATGAAAATTCTCTTGTTCAAAATATGACCGCCTAAAACGAAAGTGAAAATTCTTGTTTTTCTTAATGAGAGCCGGTCTAAATATTTTATCCTAAAGACAGGTGGATATAATAATAACCGGTTAAGTATTTTTCATTTATAGACCGTGCATATCAAATAAGCAGGTCTAAATAAGTTTTTGTGGAGAAAAAGAGATATATAGACCTGTGTTTTTAGAAAAAGGTTTTTATGTGGAGGTCTAAAAGATCCATTTTGTAGTAGGGTTATGGCCTTATAGTATGAGCATGCTTATAAACTGCGATAGAATCAAGCAGAGTTGTATATGCGAATTAGAGTCTTGGGTAAAGTTGTTTTATGTATATATATTTAGCATAAAATGTGTACTAAGGCATGGTCTCGTAGGGGTATGTTTGAGGGTGATCGCGAGAGTAACGATTGAGTCATTTTGTATTTTGAAAGCATGTCGGGATAGTTGAGTCGGGGGTCAATCATAATACGTGTTCACTTGGTCGTAAATGTTAGCCATATGGGCCGCGAGCAAGGGTAAAAAGGGTACACTTGGTTCGGTCTTGGTTCTCGCAATACAAATGGGTAAGTTTGAGGGCGATCGCGGGTTTAACGGATAAATTGTACGGTGTGTTGAAAGTCTTTCGGGGAAGATGAGTCGGGGGTAATCGCTAGGTGTGTTTTCCGAGTCGGGTTGGTTAGCCGTTTGAACCGCGAGCAAGGGTGAAGTTGGCATGTCGAGATAAAAAAAAATTAATAAAGAAAATGAAAGATTTTGTTGCTACTGTACGTATGGTAAACTATATTTCATGTTAGTATTTATATAATTTTTCACTTTTAACCCTCATTTTTAGATATTGGTGCATACAAACCCTAAACTTTGTTAAGTTGTTACTTTTGACTCTAATCTTGGGAATCTATCATATTTGACCTCTAACTTTGCTATATTGTCATATTAAACCTTTAAATTTACCATTTATCATTTATAACCCCTAAGTTTGGCTAATTAATAATTATTACCCTAAAGTATTTATTTCGGTCCATTACTAAAAATGAGAATACGCTTAATAACTCTAAAAATATTAATATAATTTACATGTAAGCAATAAATCCGTTATGACTTAAATGAGCTAATAAGTATTATACGAACCGTAATCCGTGTAGATTCGTTGAAGAAGACGTGACGTTATTTCTTCGTGCTCACATTTCCATTTGCTTCCATTTGTTAAGGTACATATATTTCATCCTTTCTCATGTAAGGGCATCCATTAATATGATTATCCGTTATTACCTTTGATATCCTTTTGTTTTTCGTTCTGATATTAGAATTGTTATCTCGTTTTGATATTCGTTGGTTATCCGTTTGATATGCTTCAGTTCAGTATTCAATAAGATTTCGTTTGATATGATTCAGTTCAGTATTTTATATGATATGTCTCAGTTCAGTATTTGATATGATATGATTATGATTGTTCTTGTATTGCCTAGCTTATGTATCTCAGATCCCTAGCCATGGAGGTACCATGTCCATGTCATTGAGGCACCGGTGGCATGACACTATCTAGGGCGTGTGTGGTTAGTCCCCCCGGCGTTCCTATTATGTTATGTATGTATGTGATCACTTGTGTGGAAAACTAGAAGGGGGTTGAATAGTTTACCGATTAAAAAGTTTGTTTTGAAACTTAATGTAATGATCAATTGATATTGATCAAAGATATGTTGGTAAAGAACAAACAATATGCAAGTAATATATAAAGAGTAAGTAAGGAAAGAAACAATCAAACCACAACAAGTTGTTTATAGTGGTTCGATCTACAAGGACTCTTTTTCCTTGCCCTACTTCACTCCCCGAGTCTCCAACTCGAGAGTTTAACTTCACTAGTCAACAAGCTCCTTTCACCAGCGGAGAAACCTTTACACTTCGCTTACACACTATTTTCGACACTAAGCTAGATGTCGAGTTCTTTTGCAAGGGTACAACGACTCCCACACACAATGTATATTAAGGACTAAAATACTAACCACTCACACTCACAATTTTATGATGGTTTGGTACAACAATGATGTATATAGATCATACAACAACAAAACAAACAGGACTTCCAACTATTTGTTGAAGCTTGATTATGCTTTGATCTTCTTTTCTACAAAAGAGGATCATTATAATGATATGTGACTGAGTTAGAAATGTTAGAGAGAAGGAATGTATGTAATTATGCTAGAAAGGGATGAGAAAACAACTTGGTTTGGCTTGCTATTTATAGCTAAAACATTATGCAGTCACGACGAACCATGAAACCAAAAATATGGTTCCATCCGTGTAAACTTTTGGTGCCGCCCAGTCTGACAGCAAGATTACCAAAATCTTACCAAAGTCAACCAAATATAACCAAGATCACGTAAGATATGTAGAGTCCAAATCCACACAAAATATCTTATGAATCCTCTAGAGATTTCAAAGATGCACCACATGATGTCATATTTTTTTTTCTATTTTTAGAAATATGTTAAATGTAAATACATATGTAATGTTTTGTTTTAAGAAACTAAAACATGCTTTATCTAAAAATGTTAACATACATTATGGTTTAGAGAAATATCAAAGTTATATGATTAATCAAAATGTAAATGCTTGAGTGATGAATATGTTATTTAAGGAAAAGCTTGTTTTAATATCTATTAAACATTTAAACCTGACAAGCTTTATGCTTTACAAAAATTAAATTTACTTTTGTCGTTAACAAAAATTAGGTAAAGATCATAAAATATAAATAACGTTTAATAACGATATTTGTATTAACAATCTCCCCCTTTTTGTTGAGGGCAAAACGTAAATTTTATTTTTATAAAAGATATAAAGTTTGTTCAAGAGTTATAGAAATATGAGATTAATTTTGGAACTTGAAAGAACTAGTGAGTTAGATAAAGATGATAATAAAAAGATTATTTTATCTTGTGACTAGTTTGTCAATTTTGACTTTTCATAAGTCAAAGTATGCAGTTGACTTTTTAGAAAGTCAAAGTCCAAGTTCTATAATATTTCTCCCCCTTTTTGTCGAAACAAAAAGAAGAGGCGAGGCGGAAGATGTAATGAGCTCGAGCCATTATCTCCCCCTTGGCCAATGCTCCTCCTAAATTGGGTGCCAAGAGAAAGATACATGGATTGTGAAAAAGCTACAAAAAGATGTTAGTAATAAGCATCATCACAAGTATATAAACATTTCCAATCACCAAGTAACAATCAACAACAATATAAGAAACATCAATCACTTGTTAAAAATTTTCATGATTTAAAAATCATGAAAAGGAACACAATGATGTGTTAGTACATAAAGAAAATCCTAAAACAGTAGAAAAATAAAAAAAATCCTAGAAAATAAAAAAATAACTTAGAATTTTTGAAAGAAAAACTAAGGCCCTCTTATTGAGGTGGTGGATGAGCAAGAGCTTTGATTCGCTCTAGGATGTGGTTGAGGATGAACGTCATTTCATCTTGGAGCTCATGGACCATCACCCGGGTCCGTTCGCTAATGTGGGCTGTCTGCTCACAATTTGAGCAACCGTGTCTAGGTGGGTAAAAGGGTTCATGATTTTATGGTGGTGGAATGGTGGAGTTGTTGGTGTTGGTGGTTGGAGTGATTAGGGAATCTAGCAAAGCATTTTGCATTTGCATAGTCTCACTAAGGTGGGAATCCACCATATTTGAGAAGTTGTGGAGGTGGTTGAGTTTCGCTTCTATCTCCGCTTTGGAATGTGGGTGATCTTCCCACATGGATTCATCAATGTCTTCGATATGAGGAGACAAGGATGTTAGAGATAGGGCATGGTCCCCATACAAAGGTCCATGAATGTCATTGTGAATAGGATGGAAAAGATGAGGTTGAGGCCCTAACGGGGCGTTTGGGTCAAAGGATGGACGTGGAGACTCATGAGCTATTCGCTCAATTGTACCAAAGGATGGTAGTGGAGGTGGATTATTTGGCCTAGGAGGTAAGTCCTCCAAGTCCTCCAAAAATGGGTTTGGAGATGTAGGTGATTTGGAGAATAGTTCTAATGGTATGAGAGTTGGAGATTTAGGAGGTGATGGTGACTTGGATGTTTGGATGGGAGCCGGTGGTGGAGAGCTAGCAATGAGAGTTTTTGTTGGTGGTGGAGTGGTAACTACATTAGGTGATTTTGGAGGTGGTGTAGGAGTGGTCAAAGTGAGAAAGTTCTCATCTCTTATGGGAGATGAGATGGTTAGGGGAGAGGAATCAGAAGATGAGCTAATGTTGACAAAGCAACATGGTCTAACACTCATTCTAGCCGTTCTCTTGCTAGGTTTGTTTGATAGAGAAGAGGTGGACGACTTAGTCATTTTTGCTTAAGCTTGTTCTAGTAGATGAGAGAAATTGAGAAGGTGTGAGGATGATCATCTTAGAAGCTCTTAATTTATAGGATTATGAAATTATGGAGAAATGTGTTTGATTTGATGTTAAACCATAGAAGAAATGAGGTTTCTAATGATTTGGAAGAGTTTTTAATGCTAGTCATATCATCTAAGTCAAGCCATACAAGAAGGATGGAGTGAAGAGACAAAGATATGCAATAAATGTTTTCTAATGATTGTAGGATCTTGAGAATCAGATCACCCACGGATTACAAGGAACCAAATTTTTGGTTCCTTCCTTTACGAAAAAGGGTTCTGATGACGTACCCTCCGATCAGGTCGAAGGACTCCCCTTCGATCTCAGTCGAATTTGCATAACGAAGGACCAAGTCTATCTTCCTAAGTCATCGATGGCGTAAAACCATTCATCATTGATATGGTTATCAGTTGGGAATTCGCCAATCGAAGGCCTAAGCCCTTCAGGGTCTAACCTTGAAGATACTAAGACAAAGGAGAACATTGACTTGGTCTTCCCCTACGTTCCCACTATTTCCTTTGCTTCCCCGCCAAGACAGAGAGAGTGGGGATGAAGCCCTAGCGGTTACCACAAATCATGGGACGCCCCCATGATCTCCAAAACGTGTGCAAACACTCTTCAAGCTTATTTCTCTATCTATAAATAGGTTGGACGTGTCATTTCAATGTTATGTTCACTCAGCACAACATTTCACATACTCTACATTACTTACAACACATATCACATACTTACCACGACGGAGGTGGTTCAGAGGTCCAACCCCTCGCGAATCACTTAACGAAGTGTCTACTATTTCTTATTGCAGATTGGCTACAAGTTTGGCGCAAGCATAACACCCCTCATACCCTTCGATCACCATCCAAGGCCTGGTCGTACGATTTATTGTACAATCAGTGGCGCCATCCGTGGGACCCGCTACAATTGGTCTCGTTATTCCAAACTTATAACCAGTCAATCACACTCACTACTTTTACGACATGAATCAATGAAGAGAAGATACTCCCCCTCCGGGTTTCTCGACCTTGACACCTGTAACACCCCCATATCTCGGTACAGCAGAAGACTTAATCAAGTTTTCGGGACGTTACATGGATTGGCGTAGCACAAAAGTATAGCAAACAAGATAGTCATATTATCATTCAAAAAACAATCCCAAATTTAATTATCCAAAACAATAATCTCAAAATGTAAATAAAAGGCCCAACTTGATTTATAAAATAGGTCCCCATATTATTATCAGAGTTTGATTATGATCCTTCAACCATGCCTCCTTGCCAAGCTTCCATAGAACATGCACTCCAAACATCACTTAAATACCTGAGAAAACATGCTAAAAGGTCAGCTAACACTGGTGAGTTCATATGTTTAAATTCAAGTTTAAAATAGTGGACTGAGAAGTTTATTTGCTATGCGAGACCTAAGATAGATACACATCATTATACCAATCACATATCAATATCAAAATCAACAATATCATCAATATCATATCCGACGTCATAGTAGGACCCTAAGCGACACTAGCCAGCACAGTCATAGCAAACTCTAGATCGATTGCTACCCTGGACTAGGTCGAGGTGGAAGTCTATACTTAGCTAGGCAAGTGTTATAGCAATTAAGATTGCTACCCTAGACTAAGGCAACAGCTACCACATATCTATCTAAACAGTCAAGCACATAAGCAAATCAAAATAGTTTAAAAAGGTCCAAAAAGAGTAGCATGATTCTCACCCCAAATTAGTTAAAAACATAGATAAAAGTGGGGCTATGAAACTCACCTCAAGCAAGCAACGCACAAACAAACACTAGCAAGAAGATAATAGCTAACACGGCTCAGCAACTACCGACTCGGCACAACCTATTAATATAAACCAATTTTAATATCTATTTCCCAAAATCAACGTTATCTACCCCAATTTATTCCTTTTCTTTATCTCCAAAAATATCTTGTTTCACCGTTTAGTCCTAGCGTTTGGTATCGTCGTGTGTGTGTATCGACTCAACAAGATATCATGAATGAACTCAACTAAACATAATGTGACTCAATGCAACACAACGAGACGTCTAAGCAATAAGCTCCATAGTCCAATAAGTTTCGGAATAAATAGTAGACCTTATCGAATTCGTCAACTCGATAAACTCAATCATTTATTCGTGTCGCTTATTATCCCATAAACCGATCGCAACCTAACGAGTCATAAGGATAATTCACCCATTCATAACGTTATCCTACGTACCTAGCGGGCTCTTATTAGATTCGTCAACCTAATAAGTCCGCTAATGGATCGACGCTATTAATGTTAGGTCATCTGTAACCCATGCACACAACTTAAATAGAATTAAATACTTGAAAAATGGCATTAAATGCTCATAAATGGCACATTTCGATAAACGTGCACTCGAAACATTAAATACTTTTTAATTAGAAACCTTTCCATTTTCAGTCGTTAATTCCCATTAAAATAGTGAATAACAAGACAAGTCTTGTTATCGAGAGTTTTAGTATGAAAACCATTTATTATTTATGTTTCACCATTTATTAATCATGTTTATATATATATATATATTTCGTCAAATTCAATATAAATCTTAAATCGTTATTCGTTTCGAGTCCACAAGCACGAGTCATGACTTCTCGGCTTTTAATCAATCTATAGTCCAAAATATACTAAAGTCCATGTTATGGCTTTGTCGGGGTCAACTATGACTAAAAAGTCAAAGTAACACCGACGTTGCTCAAAGTTGATAATTTATATTATAAGTCCAAGTAAATAATCACAATAGCGCAACTCAATCTCAAATCAACCCGTATCAATCTCACCATCCAAAAAAACTACCAAATATACCCGAAACCAATGTTATGACCCTAATGGTCATGACACGGTCACGGTTAAGACCACATGAACCAAACAAGCTCTAGAAGCTTTTCGGCTCCATGCGTCTCATCCAAACACCAACAACAACAACCAACAAAATACCACAATAACCCGCCCGGACCCTTGGTCCATGTGGTTCACGTACGCCACACACCACGACCCAAACGTGGATCTTGTGGCTCGTACGCCTCATCCACAACATCCAAACACTCCCAAATGGCTTCTACTACAATCAATCAACCTCCAATCAACATCCAATCATCAAACCCATCAACTAATCTAAACCCATCACATAAAACTATGACTAATATGCAAAAACACAACCAAATGTCACAACACACGACACCAAACCACTAGTTACATGTTTTAAATTAATTATAAACTTGTTTTAGACCCATGTCCATGAAACCCACCCCATGTCGCCATGTTGGAATCACTCCTAACTTTTATTTCAAGTGTTAGTAATTAACATGTAATATGTTGCTTAAACTAGGCTTTTATGTTAGTTATTAATGGCAACGCTTATGTAGAAAGCCCATAGGCCTTGGCCCAAGCCCAATAATAAAGGAAGGGACTAGACATGTTGCCCTAGCTCCCTTCCCTATATAAACACATGTAAACCTTCCTTTGAAGGTTGTTTGTTCACTTTCACATTAATCTTACGCCTAATGTTTCTCTAATATCATACGTGTGTTTGTGTGTGTGTTCAACCGATCACTATCTTTCCCATTTCTTACATATTGATTCTTGTGTTAACTTATGGTGACCTAACAATGGTATCAATCGCCATCTAGTTGGGTGAAACACTTTTGTTTTTGAAGTTACATATCTATACGCGTGGTTTTTAGTACTTAACTTTTCATACACCTAAAAGCTTTAGTTTTTAAACTTATAAACTCAAGATTCTTGTGGTTTAAGGTTTATTTAGTGTTAAAGTTTCAGTTTTTTGCATCAAGTTTCAAACTTTACGTGTGTAGATTAGTTTTAGCTTGGTTTTTGATTCGTGTGGTACTTTCTACGCCTAAGGGTGAAAATTGTTTTGGATCATCAAGTTTAAAACTTTCTTGTTATTTTGGTGATTTTGAAGCTATTTCATCATTAAAATCATGTTACAAAAAGTTCCTGAGTTGTCTTGGTCCTGATTGGGAGAAGTATGTTACATTCATCCGTGTGCTTAAGAATCTTCATCAAGCTACATACGGATTGTTGTATGACTATTTGAAGCACCATCAAAAGGAAGTAGACAAAGACAAAATCATCCGTGGAGTCCCTGCTTCGCCATCACTCCCGGATAATAAAACTCTTGCTTTGTACACTCAAGCATGTTATCCTCAATTTCCAAATTTGCCAACTGTCTTCACAAATCCTCCACAACCAACTGGTTAGATAACACCATATGATCCATCACAAAGAACAATCACAAGAAACTCAATTGGTTCCATACAACAACAACAATGATCAAGCACTCTACAATGAATCAAATGAGGATGCAGAAGCCTTTGATGCATTGAATCATGGATTTGTAATGATTGCAAGAGCCTTTGGTGGATTTGCTAACAAATCCAACAATCACATTCGTACCTCATCAAACACAAGAAATAAAGCTATTGTTAACAATGGAAGGGTTGAGGTTCAGAATCGTGGAAATGGTCGTCAGTTGAGTAGTGGTCAAGGGTTTAATGTTAATGGAAGGAATAACATGGGTGCTCCACAACAACGGGTTCAAGTGGCTGATCAGGGAAATGCTCGGACTGACCGGTTAATGGTCTCCGATGCTACAACTGCAATGAAAAGGGTCATCTGGCTAATGCATGCCCAAAGTCGAGAACAAGAGGCAGCGCTTATCACAAAGAGGCATTACTCTTGGCTCTCAAGGATGAAGATGGTGGAACACTTACCAACAAGGAACGAGCTTCATGGCGATGCCGATTATGATGATGACATGGAGGACTTGTAAGCTAATGCATTTGTGATGTTAATGGCAAACATGCAAGAGCTCCACATGAGTGACACATGCCCAGTGTATGACATTGATGGCTTGTCTCAGTGTACCGGATCAAAATATACTCATTAATGATTCGATATCTCCGCCAACATACTGCGTGATCCGAGAGGCTAGAGTGTTCAACATGACTCTTTAACATCTCATTCCGACGATAATCAAATGGATCCCGTAGTTATATTTGACGATCAAGATGACCTTATAGTTAATATTGATAATCAAGTAGACTCCGTGGTCATATTTTAGGATCTAAATAATGATTATGTTGAGACTCAAGTTGAACAAGATGAACCTTTGTCTAATCCAGATCTTGCGCTCATGACAAACTTAATTCAAACCACCCAATCTCAACTGGAAAAGTGCAATGAGATCAATAAGAAACTGCAAGATAAAATTGCACTGTTGACTAAGGATAATGAATGCTATAAGTTCCAAATCAACATTTTTGAAACTAAAGAGAAACGTGAAAAAGGTTTTGAAGTAGCTTTTTCTAAATCTTACCAAAATGAAAAATCTTTGGAAAAACATATATGTGATCTAGTTGAATCCAAGAATGCATTGCTTTCTCAAATAGAACAACTAAAATTTGATCATAAACAACAACTTAACGCTCTCACTTCAGAAAATCAAAAAGCCAAGTCTGAGTTGTTAACTTGTCAAAAACAGTTTTGTGAATACAAAAAGCATTCGAGGAGACTAATAGATGAGTATCTTGATGAAATTGTCGACTCACAAAACAAAATAAAAGAGTTTAGAAATGTTGTTACAAACATGGTGAGTCAATCATAACAATTCAAAAGTTTTCTTTTAAACCAAATCCAGATGGATATGTACCAATTCTTGCTGATTACAAACCAAGTTTTTCAAATAGAGCATTCAAACCAAATCCTCAAGTCTACAATGCAGAACATAGAATTGATGACTCAATTATGAGTGTTGTTGAATATAATCGTGCTGAGGAATTAGATACAGAAGACGAGAGTCGGTTAAAAATGGAAAATGTTGCTTATAACAAACCATTTGCCTATTCTAAAGCCATAACTTTCATCACACAACAGGATAATTCTAACACACATTGGGTTATCACACATAATCCTGAGTCCTCCTCTCATGATGGTCCCCTCTCCAATGTTGCACAAATTAATGGTCCTTTACCTTCTTTTAGTGAAATAAAGTCATTAGCTGAACGATGTCAAGTTCTTAAATATTTTGACACATTTATGTCTGACATCAAACTTTTGGAACATGCAATTGAAGTTAATTCTGAAATAAAAGTTGAACATTTTCAATCGCCATTTGCGCGAAATCAAAGGGATATTTTTTAGAAAGGGCTTTTACCACATGTCCGAAATTTAAAATGTGTGCAATATATTGGGAGACGGGAACTTCGAAAAAGATTGACTTATGAAAACGCTGAGAAAACGAAACATCGATTTCAAACACTAAACTTAAAAATAAAATATTGAGAAATCATGTTGACCGACTTTGGAAGATGTTATTTGTAATTTATACCATAAATGTTGTGTTATTACATACGGTTGCATATGCATTTGATTATATTGCTGTTGACTCTGTTGATAATGTTGAGAATATCAATAATGTGCCTAAATCAAGTCTTTGAAAATTGAAAATGAGCGCTTTTGAAATGAACTTCTATGCAAAATGTTGTCTTCAATGGTGTCAATAAGATTGTCAAAATCGAGAACTTGTTTTGCAAAATAAAATCAACCATGCTATGTGAAAAATATTTCGATCTAAAACTTGAACAACGGATGACAACAACGTCTTTAAAATGTCAAATTTCAAAATATGAACAAGAAATTGCCAAAGTCAAAACTTAATATGGTGTCATATTTGATTTGCTCAAAAGACTCGTATAAGGCATCACAAGAACTTCATAATCATCTTGCATACACTAAGGAAGTCTTAAACGTTAGTGGAAACGCTCGCTTAAAAATCGAAATTGCCGACACTATTGTTGAGTTAAAAGCAAAGTTAGGAAGTATGAACAAGATAAGTCTAGTAACACAATTGTTATTGACCGGAATGTTTAAAACTAACACTAGAACACCTAATGACACATCACAAGATACTAACGCTTCCTTCCACCGAGCACAGTGAATAGTTGCCTCTTTTCCAACGTTAGCACTTCACGCCTTAAGAGCAAAACAGAAGAATAGGAAGTTGCAACGTAAGAGAAGAACAATAAAGACCTCTAAAGTAGAAGAACACCTTAGGAATTTGAATAAAACTCATGTTGCACCCACTTTAGATATTGCGTTAGACAAATGTAATAGCCAAAGTGATGTAATGAATGTTGAACCTTTAAGTACTTTGAATGTTATGTTTGAAGCATCTTGTGTTGGTTGTCGTAACGATGTTTTCTCGTTGTCATGATAAATGTGTTGCTAATGCTATCTTATCTCGTAGCGGAACAATAGAAAACGGAATACCTCTAGGCCCACTAATGCTTCTAAGTCCGTATAGGTAAAAACGCTTCTAGTGTTTCTCAAGAACTATCATTGATGTACCCATATGTAAACCCTAAAACCGTGAAACTTGTTAAAAGACTATTTTGCCCCTCAAATTAAAACTTATAAAATACATCAAGCTCGTCAAATACGTTCCTAACCTAACTCATAAATGTGTAATAATGACAAGATAAATGAGATCGTTACAAATATGAATCACACGCTAATATTTTTGCTTGGGCCGAAATTCTACTAAATATACAATTGCTTGCACATAATACTTAGAGCCCATTTAACTTGTAAATTAGATTTGGACTTGGGCTTGGCCTTTGTTTCCCTTGGCTCATCAAAAACCAAGATTCCCCATCCTTTTTTTGAATACGCTCACGTAAAAAAAAAAAAAAACATACACATGAAAACCCTAGCCACCAAAAGTGACGGCATCATCTTTTCTCCTCATTTTTCTGTCGACATCAAGGAGTTCCAAGGAGGTTCGCAGATGTCTTGAAGAGGCCGTGATCGTGGGTGTTCTTGGTTGAAGGTTGTTGTGGACGTGGGGAGGGTGTTGAGTTGTGTTGTCGTGGGTATTTTGGTCGAGAGGCTACTTTGGGTTTGCTCCCGGTCGAGAGTGTTGGGTGGCTAGGCTAGGCTAGTTCCTTGGTTCATTGTTTCGCCTCTTGGCGCTGCCACGGGTAAAATACTCATTAT
Organism: Chrysanthemum makinoi; assembly: GCA_910596185.1. Lineage (NCBI taxonomy): Eukaryota > Viridiplantae > Streptophyta > Magnoliopsida > Asterales > Asteraceae > Chrysanthemum > Chrysanthemum makinoi. Next base: position 243,621,723 of record OU343217.1, on the reverse strand, counting down.
CTTGCCTCTTTTGTTCCTTTGTTTCTTGATTGGTGTCGAGTATTTTCATTCGTTCGAATTCATGGGTACACGAGTATATAACCACATAAAATGATAACACTAGTTTACATAAAATCATGACATTACTACTCTTGTTTTGTGTCAAATGGAATGGACAACTTATCCTTAGCATGAATTGCTTTGACCCACCATTTATATTTCCACACATGTTTCATCATATTGACATTGAGCTAAAACAAGGGTATTGAGTAATGTATATATTTGGGTCATTGTATCATATACAAATATGGAAAAGGGTCTGATTCGCCCAACGGTCTATCTTTTATTAGTCAACCACTTGTGAATGGTCAACCATAAAAGTCAAATACCGAGCAACAAAATTTGATTCAGAGGAGTATAGTGTTTCCCCGGGTCATTATGTCCCAACGAGGTGTGTAAATCGAATACAACGAATCTGATTCAAAATGATATTGAATATACAAAACCGTGAACTGGATTGACTAACACTAGAATGTGAATAGTGATAGCCTCGTCACGTTTATGTCATTAAAAAACGCATAATCGTAAAACCTAAAAACGCCAAAGATATATACAAACGCGACGCTTAACTTAAATTAAACGAACGCATAAAAACAAAACGATTATAACTATAGTAGAGATTTGCATGCCTTAGGGGCTTAAATGCAAATTAAGGAGAATTAAAATATTTATCTATAATTTACAAATTTATATAAAAGCTAAGAAAATCTAAAAAACTAAAACATGTAATGCTATTTAACAATTACGTGAACGTAACAAAATAAAAAGTGAATTCAGTCCAATACAACTCCCACAAATGTGAAATTCATAATTTTGGAATCCTAAAAGATAAGAAATTATTGAAAATTAAAATAAATTTTACACTATTAAATTAATTAATATAAATTAAAAATGAATTAAATGTATTTAAAAATGAATTAAATAATAAGAAAATATAAAATTAACTTAAATAAATGAAATAAAGAATCAAAAATCTAAAAATATTATAAAATAATTTTTGAAACTGAAAATGTATTTTTTTATTAATTATTCTATTTATTAATAATTATTTACTTATTATTAATTACTAAAAACTATTATTGATTTATTATAAATACTAGATGAATAAAGAACCTGAGAAAATTTAAAAATACTTTTAATATGACATAAACTTAAGAAAAATATCAAAATGTATAAGTGCTTAATAATAAGTGAAAAAGAAAATTAAAAGCTAAATTATATTAAATAAGCTATCACTATTTTTAAAGTTGATTTTTACGTTTTTCTTTTCAAACTCAATATGTACTGATATTATACATGTTTAATGAAAAAAAGTTACAAACCTAAAATAAGCAAATTGAGAGCTTATGAATCCAACATTAAGCTTTTGGCTTCACATGGGAGTTTAAGCTTGAAATAAACTTGGAAAAAGCTTTAAACATGAAACAAAAGGTAAAATAAGATATATACAAGTCCAATGGAACAAGAAAATTGACTGAGGTGGTGTGAGCTTAAGGTTTAGTCAGTTAAGCTTTTTGAGCTTAACTTGGATGGAAGCTTGCAAAAGCTTGGTATAAGCTCCTGCTTGGAAAGTAAAAGAAAAATAATATGTATACAAGTTATATGGACAATTATGAACAAGCATGTGTTCTGGAATTCACCCATAAGCTTGGTATAAGCTAATAAGCTCTTCGATTACAACTACAGATTACCAAACACCCCATACTTTTTGAATGACAAATTAATGAGGGTATAAGCAATAAGCCAAAATAAGAATTTAGATAGCAAGATGGGCTGGTGAGGATTCTAAAAAGCCAAAGCTTATCTGTGGATTCCACGATGAGCTTTTGAGGAGCTTATGAAAAACTTCCCATATGCAGTATGTTGTGAACCGATGCACTTTCGAGAAAATGGAACAAACAAAAAGCTTGTTGCGACCTTTTTAATAAGGCTGCAACATGGAGTTTAAATTGGACCTTATTAGCTGGTTGGTTAGCTTCTAAAAGAAACTAATTTCACAAGTTGGGTCCCAGGAATAAGCTTTTGTGAGCTTATGAAGGAGCTATGTATATCTTGAACACTCGGTATACTCTAAAAAGCGGGACAAGTTATAAGCCACTTACGACCCTAGCAAATAAGGCTGCTAGGGAAAAATTAAGCATAGGATCCTAAAGTTGGGCAGATAAGCTCCACAGGGAACTAAATCTCACAAGCTCATGCTCACTAAGGAGCTTCTTAGATTGTGGTAATAGTGTAAGTTCATTGAATTCTCGGTGGTGTTGAGAATGGGCAAACAACAAGCTCTAAATTAACTTATCAAATGAGCTCATGAGAGCTCAACAAACACTGAAACACTGAGTATGATTGGTTAGCCTCACATGAAGCCAAATATCACAAGCTCAAGGTCAATAAGGAACTTTTCATGAGCTTAGGAAAACAACTCCACTACCGGTTTGCTTCGTGGTGAGTAAGATGGGACAAAAAAGGTAAAAGTGATTAAGCTATCTAATAAGCTACAAACTGAAAAACAAGCATACACATAATAAAAAGGCCATAAGGCCTACACAAAGAAGCCAAGTGCACAAGCTAGGGCTAAGTCATAAAGCTTACATGAACTTATTTAAACTTATACATGAGGCAAAAACAGAGCTAAAATAAGCTATAAAATAAGCTATTAAACATGACATATAAAAATTAACAAAAATAGAATAAGCAATATTAGCAACAAAACTAAAACATCCTAAAAGCATTTAGACAGAAACTAAATAGCAAAGGCACAATGAAATTATTAAGTTTATTCAAAAACAGGAAAACTAAAAATTTGACTTTTACTTAGAACACATAAGTTGAATAATATGAATTAAGAACTTAAACTACTAATTAATTAAGTTATAATAAGCTATAAGAACATGAAAGAAACACAGATACACAAGAATTGAACAAGTATGCAAGATTTTAGGATCAACAATCTCACAGTGCTCATTTAGAGATCATCAAGTGTCAATTTGACTTTCTCAAATGCTACACCACTTGATTAAGGTTTCACTGAGTTACTTAGGCCATATAAAGAGTTTATCAAACTAGAACAACCACAAACACAACCTTAAACATAGATTCACTATTAAATCCAAACAACCTTTAAAATGGTGTTTTTGAAGTTTTTCAAAGCAAAAGATTATGTAAACCTATTCCATCAAATCCAGAGGTACCAAAGTGTCAAAATGGACCCTTTTAAGCTTAAACAAGTAGTCACACAAGTCTAAACCTAGGTTTCTCAAAAACAAGCATAGTGACAGTCAAAATGCAATCCAAAACATACCAACCTAAGATTAAGCTATAAGATCATTAACAAACAACAAAGAAACACAGAAACATGAAAATTATAGCATCTAAAACACTGAAAAAGTAAAATGCAAAAATGGTAAAAATGAGCTTACAAGTGAATCCAAGCTGAAAATGAGAACCAAGGCCACAGAACACATCCTAAGGCTTTCCACAAAGCTTCTAAACCAAAGGAAATCCACAATTAACCTTGCTCCATGCAGTTTCACCAAGATCACTTCATTATTTTTGGATTTTCATTGTTTTTCTTGATTTTTAGTGTTTTCTGAATTTTAAAGACTAAACTTGTTTTAAGGTTTCTAAAAGCTTTAAAGCTTTGTCAGGAGCTTATATGAGCTTAAAGAAGTCCATTAAACAACTACATAACAAGAATTTAAAGTGACTTGAAAATTAAAAGAATTTAAGCAAGAACTTGGCTGAAAATACTTGAAATTAAACTGAAAATAAAGTTTCATTACACTACTTTGATGAAAATTACAACATTAAAACTGTAAATGACAAGTAATTTAAAGAAAGCATTTTAAAATTACACTACATGACCATTGGCTAGCCCAAGGTAAGTCTTCTCTCCTCCTTCTCTTCTTTATAACATCTTGAGTTCTCACTAGCATTCCAATCAAATCCCACTTTAATTTGTGTCCATTGGATGCGAGAAATCATCCTAGCCGTTTAAATGACTTTTGGCCAAAGTGATATAAAGCTGCTAGGCAGTTGAGAGCAATTAATGCTTCTTGTTCACATGTAGAGGTGGAGGGGACATGTTTAGTGGGTTTAGAGGTTAATTTGAAGAGTGGGTAACAAAAGCAGGGTATGTGAGGTGAAAGAGGTGTCGATGGTGTGAATGCATATAAATTGTGGTACGGTATAGGTGGAAGGAGATGGTGGTGAGAGTAGGTAAACAATTTGGGGTAGTGAGGTGGAAGGTGGTGGCGGTGGTGGTGAAACCATGGTGGTTTGGGTTTTGGCGGGGTTGTGAGGAAGAAGGAGATATAAGGGTGGGTTTGACCAAGGTCAAACCGGTTTTATTATTTAAGGAGTTGGGCTGGGTTTGTTTGTTGGGCTTGGATTTGGATTTAAGGATTTAATACAAAGGGTTCGGTTTGGTTTGTAGTAGTATAGAGCCCAAGGACCATTGTTGTAATTTCCGAAATCATGAAGGACTAAACTCGTAACATTTCATAAGTTGTCACAAGGACCAATAATGCCAAGTTTGCTAACCCAAAAGACCTCATTTGCATTATTTACAATTTTAAACACCCGAGGGAGCTTTTATGACATTTTCCAAAGTTGAGGGGGTGAAATTGTAATTTTCCCAAAAGTTATCAAAAGGTTCCAAATTGTAATTTATGAATAGTACAAGGGTATTATTTGTTAATTTTCCATTTTAAACTCAGGGGACTAATTTTGCCAATTTTGAAACTTGAGGGGTAAAAGTTACCAATTTGTGAAAACTTTCATCCAAGGATTATTTGTGAACATGTTTGATTATCCAAGGACTAAAGTTGACTTTTCATACATTTTAAACTTTCAGGGACTAGTTTTGTTAATTTGTGAAACTCGGTGAAAATGCGGTTTGTGAACTTTGCATGCTTTTCACTTGTTTCAATCTTTTTGTACCTGAATCACATAAAAACACATTTCAATGATATTTGTAACATTTTTATGGTCATTTGTGTGTTTTTGGTTGTTTTATGGGATTAAACAATATAAAATATATGTGTATTTAGACATATCGATCTCATGGTTACATATAATGTCAAATGGAATATAACATTTAAACTCTTGATATGAATCTGTTTTTGGACCCTTTATATACGACACCATGGTCTAAATGTCAAGTTAAATGAGCTTTGGAATATATGAAGATATTGGTTTTCATAATCACATAATACATTCAATATATGGGTCGAATTATGCAAGAGTTTAGAGAGAGAAAGTGGAAGATGGGATCCTTTCTAGAGAGAGAAAGTAAACATAAGAAAGAAGGTTAGATTGAGTGAAAGGTCCAACCCTCTACCTTGGGAGGTAGAGGGTATTTATAGTTATATACTAAACGTCCTCCTTGGTTGTGGATGGCATCTGGTAGGTGCATCCTTCCTCGGTGTTGTACTAAACTAAGTAACTAACTAAATGACTAGTAAATAACGTAATGTCTACGAGCAAACATATACTAGACTAGAGTTGGGGTGTGGACTCTTCAACATGGATTTTCTAAATCCTAACAATCTCCTAAGGAGGTCACCCCATGATTTACATTTTGCATCGTAGCATTCTATCTTTGTCTTTAGTTCTGAGCTCATGACTTAATTCTTAGATTATTTTGTTCATTCAGGTGGAGGTCTTTGAATGATCCACATCTTGATGATCTTGAGCTTTCTTTGAGATCATCACCATAGTAAATCTCTCGGATCACCCTTTGTAGCGTTGCCTTCATGTGATGTTGTGACTTTTGAACGAACTCCGCTTTACACTTCCGCATGACATCTTTCCATCAGAGTAGCGGAAGCTTTTGGTCCATGATATTTCGCAGCGTAGCGAAAGCATAGTATAAAATATCGTGAGCCATCTTATGTAGATATGCACTAGCCATGATTTCTTCAATTAAGTGTGGATGCTATGAGCATGCGGCTTTGGATTGACTTCTCAATTCGATCAGTGCAACCTTCCAAATGTACTGCAAACAACAGTTAGCAATAAAGCACACGAAAGTGTCTTTGATCACTTTCGTTGAATTGAGTATACCACGACCCACGGTTCCCCGTTGATCATTACAAGCTAGCGTGATCGGTATAATTCGAAGAATCTCCTTGACTTGGGGTTTGTTCTAGTGTTTGATTTGTCGTTTTCATATAAAAGATATTTTCGAAGAAATACAAAGGTATGTATTTTCCCAGTCGTTTCCCAACGATGGATGAATGGAGATTTCAACTCACGTCAGCGTGATTGGGATTCGAATAGGTAAAGGGAATTATGGGGATTTCTAAACTACGTGCAAGAGAAAGTAAAGGAAACAAAAAATACTAAATCTATGATAAGAACAAGGAAATATAACTAAATCATGAAGTTATAACTAAAAGCATAAAATTGTAATTAATAAAAACGTAAATAGAATGTAAACTAATCCATTTTAACTCCTAAAAGTGAACTACTATTTTTCTACAGCTAAGAATGATATTTGAAAATTATTTGAAATTTAAAACTATTTTTTTTTTTTGGTTTTTCTTGATTTATTTTGAATTAAAAACTAATTTTTAATATTTAAAATTGAATTAAAAGGCTAAAAATTAGGAAAACATGCAAGAAAATTATAAAACTATTTTTCAAAAATCTTAAATAACTAAGAAGAATTTTAGAAACTGGAATCACATTTTTTTAACTTTTTCTCTATCATTATGAATTTTAAACTATTTAAATCTAATTAAAATGCTAGAAAATACTAAAATTACTAGGAAAAATCTGGAAAAATACTTTTTAGGACATTTTTATTTTTATAAAACTAAGAAAATTGAAATTGCATTTTAAACATTTTGAATTATTTGGATTAAATGCTAATTAAAAATGCTAGAAAATGACATAAAATGCAGAAAAATAGCAAGAGACCATGGAAAATATAGAAAACCTCGAATATTATAAAATAAAACTGAGAACTAGGGAAAATTAATAGAAATGATTATGGAGCACAAGAACTATGATTTGGGCACACTACTTGAATGAATAAGCACTTTAAATACTCAATAAGCTACACAAAGCTACCATAAGCTAAAACTACCCTATTATAACTGAAACTAAGCTATTGCAACTGAAATGCATCAATAAATCAAGCAAAAGGAGATTTAAGCACTAAATCAGTTTCTAACTACTTAAGCCAAGCATTATAGCTACTTCACTTATGAAAAGCTAGCTTATAAAAATCACAAAAATCAACTAAAAATGCCCAGTTAACAACATCCAACCAATGTCCTAATATCCGAAATTCATAAGAGGACTTATAATGAAGGAATGTAAATTCAAAACACAAGCTCATGGAAACTAGGGGGATCGATGTAACAGTATACTAGGACTGAAACAGAACTAGCGAACTAAACTATTCTATCCTATGAGCACTATATCTAATCTTAACTAATTATAACTACTCCTAAACATCCACAAATGAGCACACTATGCAAGCATAGCAGACTAAAGGCAAAAGAGTTGTTTCAATCCTACATTAGGCATTCTGAATAAGCTTTACATGGGAACCAAAAGGCAAACATGTATAATCACTACCCTAAGTAACAAGAGAAATCAACAATAAAACAACAAGCTTAATAGGATAAACTAATGAACTTACTTGAAACTTCGAGGATGATGATTCAAAGCTGAAGCGGTGGAAAACCAACTAAACCACTAACTTTGAGCGAATAACAAACTAGGTTAGAGATTTTTATGATTTTTTTCCTTTTGGACAAGATGAAACAAGCAATTGAAATTGCATTTTTAATTTTTCAAATTTTTATACAACTAAAATTGATGAAAATTACTTGCTAAAAGCTGAGAAAATCTACTTATTATACTTTGGGATGAGGTTTTAAAATGCACTCGAAAACAAAATTCAGACTTGAATACCTTTAAACTATGACTAGGGAAGCTTCAAAACTAATTTTTAAAATTATAAAACTCAAATTCACTTAACAAAAATCATTAAAACTGCAAATACACGCTAAATCCAAACACTCCTTAAAACTCAAAAATGCATTATAACTACTAAAATTAAATGGCTGGTATCCAGATTACACTAACTTAAATCAAAATTAAACTGACTTTTAAACACTATTAAAATAGAATTTAATCAAAATCAGGTTTTGACTCTCAAATTTGGACCGTGTTGACTTTCATTGACTTTTTCTCAAAACATGAAATTAAAACGATTAGAATCAATAACAAACTCACACAAGCTTTAATAAGCTTATGTGAGCTTAAAGGAGAACCAAGAGAGCTTATGAAACGATCAACTTGCAAATGAATTAACAAGGAATTTAACTTGAAAAGACAATTTTATTAATCAAGGAAATTCACAATGCTTTGAAAGGAGATTACAAACGAAATTAAAATGCTTAAACTAATAAAACAGTATTGTGGAAATTAAATGGTAACAAAATCTCTAAATACAATTGGACGAATTCTCTTGTGGAATGAAAGGGGTTTTATAGTCTGCTGTTGAGGAGAGCTTGGGAAGCATCTAGGAGCTCTATCTTGAGCCATTGATCAACTCCCTTGTCATCAAATCAATTATTAGTCGTTGGATCAGAATGGTGAGGTGTAAGGACCAATAGGAATGCTTCTTTTTGCCACTTTGGCAATCCATGACACTACCCTTCTGACACGTCGTCGGAGAACTTAGAAGCAATTTAGTTGTGGGTAAATGGTGGGATTTATCAAGGTAAATGTGCTTAGAAGGGATAAACAGTAATCCTGGCTTGTTTTACCTTTGGCGTAATGGTGTTATCGGGGTTTTTATTCAATTTTGACTTTAGGTGTTGACTGGTTGGTAAAAATGGTTGTTGACCGGGTGTGTAATGTTTGACCGGATGGGTGGGAAAGGGTATACGGGTTAATGGTTTGGTAAAGGTTGGGCTTGGGCTTAAAAGTGGTTAAATGGTTTAATGGATTTGGATTTTAGTCTTTTAGGATTTTAACATTAAAGATTATTGATGTAAAAATTGTAAATCCAAGGACCAATAGTGTAAATGGTGAAATTGTTAGGGCGTGTTTGGTATTTTGGGAAAGTTAAGGGTAAAATGTGAAATTTGACTAAAGTTGAGGGTGAAAAGTGAAAGTTTTGGAAAGTGAAGGTGGAATTGTGAAAACTCCCAAATAGTGATCCATAGCTCAAGTAAATCGACTTTTAAGCATCCAAATCCCATAAACGCATCCCGGCGCTCGGTTTTGCACTCTTCTTTCTCTCGTGCTCGGTTTTTCTTGGTTTTGACTTCTTTTGTCTGTTTCAACATATCCGTACACACTGAAAGCAAAACTCAAGAAACACGCAAATATTAAGCATTAACGGCTCTTTCTTGGTTATTTTGGGTCTATATTTGTAAAGAAATGATATGTGTTTTTAGCACATATCAATTGTTCTCAAACCGGGATGTCTCAAAAAAGACAACAACACGAAGTGAGTGAACAGTAATTGAGATTCAGCGATTGATGAAAAACGATTTGAAAACAATCGTATTGCTTAGAAGAATTTTGCAATCCGGAAGGTTTTATGAGAAAGATCAATTTTCAATCAAAAATACTTTTTGTATTTGAAAAGAGTACACATTCGATGTCCTAGAGAAAAGAAGAGATTCACACATCGAATAGTTTTTCCAAAAGTATTTTCAATCGAGAGATACTTTTGTGTTTGAAAACATGAATACACATTCGATGTGCTAGAGAAAAGAAGATTTGCACATCAAACAATTTTTCCAAAAGTAGATCAATTCATTTCTGGACCAAGGTTGATTCAAGAATGAATCGCCCCATCGTTTATGTCCAGTTGTCACAAGCTTGATCTTTCGAGAAGATCTCACATGTTACCCACCAAGAGGTTGTTTGATGTTGGCTCTAGAAGGATTTCCATCTTCATCGTGAATACTTTTCATATCACTCGAATGTTCCGCAATACCACAAAGATAATGCGTAGGACTCTCGATATATACTTACTTTCCACATTGTGTGAAACAACAAGTCTTCATTAATTTTTGTCCCTAACAAGATATTGTGGATGATCTCTTGGCTCTAGACTCAATTGTGCACATTTGGTTCCTATGTCGGAGACTAGGGAGAGAGTCTCCTTCTTCAATATCAACAATCTCTAAGAGAAAGTCGATAGATTATGTAGGTTCCCATGAGAATGAAACAAGTCCTTTTAAGAGGAACTTGAGTAGCTTGGGAAGTTTAGTGGTCGTCCTTTGGGTCCATGACTTGTCTTCACTAATGTTACCTTGGTAACCACCGGACATATGATTGAACTAGGTTTCGCCCTAAGGTTGAATTAATGGAGGGCTATTTCTTTTCACCCTTTTTCACATTCAATTCTTTTTTATTCTTCAACCCCTTGCTTACTTAGAGACTTCATTACTAGAACCTTGTTGGGTTTATTCCGTTCTTCTATCTCATCCGCACTCTTCCTATATTCTCATTTTTCTCCTTTTTCATCATACCTAAGGACTGCACTATCTAGTGGATTGTCCTGGGTAGATCCCTCCGCTCAAGGATCGTGGGAACGAATACCTAACCTAACCATTCTTATAACACCATGCATAAAGTAAATTGGTCGGTCTTTTTGTATTGTTCTTTCCTTCTTGAAACCAATTGAAAAATCATTTGGAAAATCAATCAAGGTACTTGTGATATAAAATCAAAGCATTTTGTACCTTAATTGTTTTGATCATTTAGAAATGCTCCCCTTCAACATGTGCATATGATTTTGAAATTGTTTAGCACATGGAGGCAAGAGATCTTTGAAATGTATTCTTGATCACAATTTCCATAGAAAAAGCCATTTGATTTTCATGGTAAATTCTCCCCCTCAATATGTGCGTTGGATATTTGAAAATCATTTTGCTCATAGAGGCAAGAGGTTTTTGAAGTACTTTTCACGATTGCCAATAGAAACCCCCCTCAATATGTGCATCGATATACGAAAGTTTAGCACATATTAGAGAGAACTTGCACATTGAATCAAAACGATCACTTTTTATCAAATTTCATATTAAATCACAAATTCTCCCCCGATCAAAATATCAAACCCTTTGAGATTTTGGATCCCAAGTGATTTAATAAGGTTTAGAAAACATAGGAGAAAATGTGGCCTTGTTTAAATACTCTTTTGGTTTTGGTTAAATGCTCCTCCACAATCATGTGCATTATGTATTTCAAAATCGTTTGGTACATGAGGGAAGGAGTGCTTTTGAAACAATCACCCTTTCAAAACCGATTTGAGATTTAAATCACGATCTCTCCCCCGATCAAGAATTTCAAACCTTTTGAGATTTGTTAGGATTTAGTAAATCCGATTATTAAAGTGTCGGTCACCTCAAGTATATGTAATCGTTAGAAAGCTCGTAGTCGTAGTTATTTAAAGTTAAGTAGTATTTAGTTTAGTAACACCGTAGAGACTGAGGGCCGGGTCTTTACCCACTGTATGCCTGATCCACGACCCGTAGGTGGCGATTTGTGTAAGACTATAAATACTCTCTACCTCCCAAGGTAGAGAGTTGGAGCTCATAATAAGATTTTCACTTTCTCTCACTAAGTTCCCAAACCTCTAACTATTTCTCTCTAAAACATCATTGTGTACGCCTATTATGATCATGGTTTGATGTGTTTGTGAAATCCAATATGTTACAAATGGTATCAAGAGCCAAGTTTTGATCATCTCTCTTACATATCCGTGGATTTCTAGTGGTTTTAGATGGTTTTGAGTTTGAAATAGTTTAGTGGTTTTTGCATCATTTGGATCATTTCTACATTTAAAGTTTGAATTTTGGTATACTTTTGTGTTTAGATTTATTGTAAATGCTTGGGTTTTGATTTGGAAAGCTTGAATCACTGTGGTTGGGCTTGTTTTGGATTGAAAAGTGTGTTTTGAAGTTTTTCAAGGTAGCGACTTGAGTCTCGTTGTGAATTTCTTCGTAGAGACTTGCTTCAGTAATTTCTAGCGAGTTGTAGTGTTATTCGTAGCGACTTGAGCTTAGCGACTTGTCTATTGAGACAAGCCGAAAAATAGTACAAGTTAGTAGATTCTCCACTCACGGGCTAGCGACTTGGTGGGGTTAGCGACTTGCTTTCATTTCTTCTAGCGACTTGTACTTATTGTTCTCACTTGACATTAGCGACTTGGATACTTAGCGAGTTGCTCTTTAGCGACTTGACTATTTAGCGATTTGGTGCTTTAGCGATTTGTGTCTTAGCGACTTGGGCTTAGCGACTTGATTCATAGCAACTTGAGGTTTTGCGAGTTGCTACTTAGAGACTCGGTGCTTAGCAACTTGGTTCAAGGATTCTTAGCGACTTGGTTGAACTTTTGTTTGTAATACGGTTTTCTCTTGATTTAGTAAAATCCGTGAAAGAATCTATTTCCCGGTTTAATCATAGAGTTATAAAATCCGTGAAATCGTAAACATGTCTACCAAGCGTACCTACAATCATCTCCCTTTGTTGGCTGAGGATGTTCAAGCGGTGGTTCGGAGATACTCGTCCACCCATGCTTGACAGAATCGACTACGACTCTTGGGCTCAACGAATCAGATTGTGTCTTGTCTTGGAAAGGAAAATGGGGTCAACATTCTCAAATCCATTGATGAAGGACCTTATCAGGTTGAGATTACTAGAGACATAATTGATCTGCGCAGATGGAACCATGATCTTTGGATTGGACATACCAAAGCGTATGATGAGCTCGAGATAAGGAGAAAAGAGATTTGATGCTCGATATCGGGCTTCAAACATTATACTTCAGGGTCTTCCAAAAGATATCTACAAGCTTATCAATCACAACACCGAAGCCAAGGAAGGAAGAGAGAATCAATCAGGTGTATGATGAATTTGAGCACTTTAAGATGAAACCAGAAGAAAGTATCTATGAATACTACGTGAGATTACACAAGCTTGTAAATGATATGAGGAATATCAAAATGACCATGCCAAATATTTGAACTCAAAGTTTGTGAACAACATGAATCCCGAATGGCACAAGTTTGTCACCTCTGTGAAGCTAACCAAAGGATTGAAGAACACCAACTATGAGCAACTGTATGCCTTCCTTCTTTAGAATGAGAGACATGCTATGTTTGAACGAAGGATTTTTGAACAGTTCAAATCTAGCGGGAGAAACTAGTTCAGTCAAATGACTCTACGACTTTTACACCAATGTTGGAATTACCACCAAAGCTTCTCAAGTCATACCCATGGGTAATGGAAATTACAAGCTCATCCCGATCCACATATAAGCCTCCGACTCAAACACACTCATGGAAAACTTCATCAATCAACTGTCTCTCATGGTTAGTCAAAACATGAACTCTCTCCTACATACCAACAATAACCTCGAGCGAGCATCCAATCCACACAATCAAGCAACTGTAGAGATGGGAAGGTTATGGTGCAACCATTCAAGAAAGCGGTATGTAGCAGGGAAGAGGTGGAGTTGGTAGAGGATATGTGGCAATTCAGAATCGTGGAAGGAATCCAAATCAGGGACAAGCAAAGCCGATCAAGTGCTACAACTGTGGTGGTGATGGACATATAGCTAGAAACTGCACATCTCCAAAACGCCCTCAAAATGCTGAGTATTTCAGAGACAAGATGTTACTTGTGCAAGCTTAGGATAATGGAGCTGTATTGGATGAAGAGGAGCTGCTATTTCTTGCTGAGGGCAATGCCAAGACATATGATCAGGATGTGGATGAGCGGCCAATTCAGGAGATAGGTCATAATCATCGAGAATACCTTCCAAGTCGCCGTGATGCATACGACTGACGTCGATGATGAACCTACTGCACAAATAATTTTCATGGCTAGCATTTCTCCAATGGTCTCTCCAAAAGTCCCTCACCACGACAAGCTGGTCCATCCAAAGAATCAATCATCTCAGAGGTATTAAAACTATATGATAATGTTGATCAGCAAAAGATGCATGATAACGTTCAATCGCAAGAAACCAGTGACTCAGATATTGCTAATATGGGCAATGATAATATTGTCACATATGATCAATATGTGACCCAATGTGAGTGCGATTGAACCAAGTGATGTATCTAATGCAGTCAATGATGACTATATTCTTGATGAATACACTGCTAGTGTTCCTAATGATTCGCCATCTCGAACTTAACTCCTATAAAGAACAAGTTGCCATTTATGAACAACGTGCTAAGTTTGAATTAACTACCCGTGAGTAGGAGATAGATGACCAAACGCGTACAATTATTAGAAAAAGTAATTTTAGGGAAGAAATACTTAAACAAGAGTTAGATTCCTTAAAAGAAAAGCTTAACAAACGGCTAAGCAAAAACAAGAACTTCAAGAAAATGTGAAAGTGCTTAAACGGGAATTTAATGCCAAGGAATCAAAACTCTTAAATGAATTTTCCAACCTAAAAACATTGAAAAACAAACTAGAAAACAAATTGCAGGTACAAGGAAACACCATTTAGACTGCTCACATGATCATTAAGCATAGAGTTCTAAGTGACAAACATAGTGTTGCATTAGTTGATGAACCAAACCCTAAGGCGTGTCTAAAAGCTAGAGAAGCTTAACAGAAGGTAATCTATGATGGCAATGAAATCCTTAAGCCTAGACAGAAACCTAGTTTGAGAATACTTGAGGAAGATAAACAGTTAGAAGAAGTAACTAGAAAGAAATTGGATGAAAAGCTTAAGAGCCCTTTATGCATAGAAAAGAAAATCAGCTATAAAATACCCAACTATGCTACAAATTGGATTTCCTTTAACAAGTTTAGAACTCAAACACGTGACCCCGAACAAGTGTTTTAGAAAAAGGATATGGACATAAAAAGGTGATGAGTTTGTTGAAAAGAATCCCCCATGTAGGAGAATGCTTCCTGCCACTGTTTATCCCCCAATACCCCAATGCATTTAGTTCCTAGATCTATTCCCACTAAGAGCAAGACCTTAATCAGTCAATATGTAATTTTTCAATTATTTGTTGATTTTGAGAAAACTTGTAAGAAAAGGATCACACCCACTGGGATAACTGAAGGGAAAGGGGTTTTGAGCAAACTAAAGAATGCTATTTAACCGAGGTCATGCCTTTCTTTAAACAATTAAAAGGTCAATTTGAGAGTCTTATAAAGGGGATGGATTCAGATATTAAAGAAATGGAAAAGGAATTTGATGCAATGATAGTTGAGGTTAGTGACTATGGGCGAGAATTAAAATATAATGAGATTGAGAGGAAGAACTTGCATACCTTGAATGAGAATCTTATTTCTGAATGTATTACTCAAGATGTGTTTTATACTGCTATGAATTGTTCCATTAATGCTTCTCAATTTCATGAATTATCTGTTGCTCTGAAAGTCTCCCATGATCGTGTCATTGAGCTTGAAAAAACTAATTCTAAATTGCATGAGAAAATTGAACAAGATGATCATGATAATCTGGTAAAACATTACTCTAAATTGGAAGTTGAATATGTTGATTTGCAATTAAAATATCAACATCTAAAGGAAATTGTTAAAACCTCAAATATCAAGACATCCTTGGATGCTCCTGACTTTGATGCAGTTTTTGAAATAAACAAATGTGATGAACAAATTCGAGCCCATTGCAACACGATCAGAAAAATGAGAGCACAAATCTCACAATTGAAGGGAGAAAGAAACAATGCAAATGGCTTCCAAATGCCTCCACCTTTAGATTCTCAGTCTTCTCAAACTTTTCATCTTCAAAACTTGGTTGATGTTTTACAAAAGGAAAACGAGAGTTTTCTAGAAGAAAATAAAAAAAAATTTAAACTACACTTTAAAGAGTTATATGATTCAATGAAAGTCACTCGTGACAAGAACAACGGAAAAATAACGTCTTTACCAAAGGAAATTGAGAATCAAGAGTCGAGGAAAAAGGAAAATGCCACTTGTCTTCAATGAGAATGTTGCATCGAAGTCTTCTGCAGATTTCAAATATACTATGATTTGTTAAATACATTCCTCCTCATCTTAGGAATAACGAACTTGTATTTCATAATTATCTTGCTCGCCTTAAGGATAGTCTTGAATGTCTCCGTGAGATTGTAGAAGAGGACTTCATAAACAAGCCACTTGATAGTGAAATTAGGTTTGCTTGCATTCAGGCCAAACGATCTCAGGAGATGTTAGAATGTTTAATAGCAACATGTCCTAAATCCTTAGGTGTGAAAGATAAAGTTGTGATGCCTTGTTCCATGCCTAGTGCCATGCATACAAACCATTCTATGCCCAAGATTAAGAAAGTGAACTCTAATGTACCTTCAAGTAGTTCGATCCCCACGTCTAATTCAGGAAAGCAAAAGTAGATCACCAACTAATGTTCCCATAATTCCCTCTACAAGAGTAATCAGTGACATAAAAGCAAGCGGGTCAAAGCCTCCAGGAAATACCAAGAAAGATAGGACCTCGCAAGCTAAGAATGTACATTGGAAGAAAGTAGAAGATCACCCTAGGAATATTAAGTTTGAGTTGAATAAAGTGTTGATTCTAGTATTAGCTATAAACGTCTTGTAATTAATTGAATTCTGCTACTATCCGCAAAACCATGTAATGATGACTGCTTGATTTCTGTTACTAATCATGAATGTGGTGTGAATGATTTGTCTAATCTTTGTCAAATGCCCAGTTAAAACTTAATGTTAAAAATCAAGCTAAGAAGGCTAAAGGCAAAGGCAAAAGAATGTTAGAAACAGTGGAAACCCACAGGAAGGAAATTTAGTAATATAGGTTATCAATGGATACCTACAGGCCGTAAGATTAATGAGCATTGCCCTAAATTTGCTAAGTCAATACCCACTAAAAAATGGATGCCTACTGGTAGAACTATTCCCTTAAGAAGTGAACAAACTTTGAATAGGTCAAATACGGACACTACCTGCATCTATTTATGATGATTCCATTGTTTCTACTTCGATGTGGGTGTTCCAATCACTGTTACTAACCAAATGGAACCCATTCTTGCATGGGGATCCCAATTATCCAGTTATCCATTCTTGTTTGTGTTCAAATGCAGATCGTTCAAATCGTTCGTGGTACTTGGACTCAGTGTTCCAAGCATATGATCGAGACCGTCGCGGCTCATGAACTTCGTGAGTAAATTCATCGGAACTGTGAGATTCGGGAACGATCATTTTGGTGCTATTATGGGTTATGGAGATTACGTGGTTGGAGATAGTGTGATTTCGAGGGTATATTATGTTGAAGGTCTTGGACATAATCTATTTTCTGTTGGACAATTTTGTGACTCCGACTTAGAAGTGGCCTTCAGAAAACATACTTGCTTTGTTAGAGAACTTGATGGTGTGGAACTTCTCAAAGGAACTCGTGGTTCAAACCTATACACCATCTCTATCGAAGACATGATGAAATCTTCACCCATCTGCCTGCTGTCAAAGGCTTCTAAAATTAAGTCATGGCTATGGCACCGTCGTCTCAATCACTTGAACTTTGGTACCATAAACAATCTTTCAAGAAAGGACTTAGTAAGAGGACTACCTAGACTTAAGTATGAAAAGGATCATCTTTGTTCAGCATGTCAATTGGGAAAAAGCAAGAAGTATGCCCATAAACCCAAACCTACAAATTCAGTTATGAAAGTTCTACATACTATTCACATGGATTTATGTGGACCCATGAGAGTGCAAACTATTAATGGGAAGAGATATGTGTTAGTTGTGGTTGATGACTACTCCCGATTCACTTGGGTTAAGTTTTTGAGAATAAAGGATGAGACTCGGATGTCATCATTAAACTTATTAAACAACTGTAGGTTCGACTTAACAAAACGGTTAGAATCGTCCGAACTGACAATGGAACTGATTTTGTTAATAATGAACTCAATGAATTTTATGAAAGTGCTGGAATCAGTCCTCAAAGAAGTGTTCCACGAACTCCTCAACAGAACGGTGTAGTTGAAAGAAATCGAACTCTTGTGGAAGCCGCAAGAACAATGCTGATTTACTCAAAGGTTCCAATGTTTCTATGGGCTGAAGCTATTGCGACTGCATGCTACACATAAAATCGATCCCTAATTGACACAACTCATGGAAAGATTCCGTATGAACTTGTCCACAATCGAAAACCTGATCTATCATACCTTCGTGTGTTTGGTGCTTTATGTTATCCAACTAATGACGGTCAAGATTTAGGTAAACTAAAGGCTAAAGCGGACATTGGAGTATTTGTAGGATATGCACCAAACAGAAAAGGATACCGAATCTACAACAAGAGAACCCGAAATATCATGGAAACAAATCACGTTACATTCGATGAGCTGACCGGTCAAATGGCTCCAGGACAATCCAGTTCTGGACCTGCATCTCAACCTTTATCAAGTAGTCCTTATGTTTCAAAACCCTCACCAGCAACTCCTTATGTACCTCCTTCAGAAGATGATTTGAGGAAATTATTTGATCCAATGTTTGATGAACACTATGAGCCAAGTGCTAATGATCTGTCAATTCCATCAACAGAGGCTGCTCCTATCCCTGTCAATGAAGTTAACCCTTCGTATTAAATGTCACTAAGTCAAGAAGCTCCATCTGCTGACCACTCTGTCTCATCATCAATGCCTCAATCATCAAGTGTACACAATGGAAATGTTGCTGCAATTACAGATGATGAAAATCCTTTTGCTCCTCCAGAAGATGAACCCTTTGAAAATATATTTTCTCCTGAATCATCATCTAAACCATCTTCATCAGGAGAAATTGACTCTGCTACTTCTGTTCCTCAACAACAACCACATGAACATCCTAGAAAATGGACACATGATCACCCATTGGACAACATCATTGGAAACCCTTCTCGTTCAGTATCCACTCGTCGACAACTTGCAACCGATACCTTATGGTGCTTCTTCTCGTACTCTCTAAAATCAAACAAAAGACGTTAAAACTGCTATGAATGAAGACAATTTGGTTCAATTGCCATACAAGATGAAATTATTGAGTTTGATCGACTAGATGTATGGGAATTAGTACCGCTCCTCGATTGTGCTATGATCATTGCCCTAAAGTGGATCTTCAAAGTAAAACTTGATGAGCATGGTGATGTTTTAAAGAACAAGGCTCAATTGGTTGCAAAAGGATATCGTCAAGAGGAGGGTATTGACTTTGGAGAATCATTTGCTCCCGCTGTCGAGTGTAATCGGAATCTTCTTGGCTAATGCTGCAAGTAAGAACATGGTAGTCTATCAGATGGATGTAAAGACGGATTTTCTTAACGGAGATCTCAAAGAAGTCGTATCGTCCACCAACCGAGGCTTTGTGAATCGAGCATCCTACTCACGTCTATCATTTGAAGAAGGCTCTTTACGGTTTGAAGCAAGCCCCAAGGGCATGGTATGATACGCTATCAAAGTTTCTTCTATCTACCGGATTCACCAAAGGAGCAGTTGATCCGACATTGTTCACCGAGAAAATCGGCAAACATTTAATTCACGTTCAAATCTATGTTGATGATATTATTTTTGCCTCGACAGACCCAGTGAATGTGACCGTTTTTCAAATGAAATGGGTTCCAAATTTCAAATGTCAATGATGGGACAAATGTCATTTTTCTTGGGATTACAAATTTCACAAAGTCCCCGAGGCATCTTTATAAATCAATCTAAATATGCAAATGAGATTTTAAAGAAATTTGGATTTGATTCTTGTGACCCTGTTGATACTCCCATGATAGAGCGTACTAAACTGGATGAGGACCACTCAGGGATCATGGTAGACCAAACTAAATATCGCAGTATGATTGGATCCCGATGTACCTCACGACCCAGATGGACCAGAGACATTACGTTATTTGTTTGCATGTGTGCTAGATATCAGGCTAAGCCTACTAAAAAGCACCTTGAAGCGGTTAAACGGGTCTTTCGTTATCTCCAAGGAACCATCAATATGGGACTTTGGTACCCGAAGGACACCGGTATGTCACTAACAGCCTATGCAGATGCTGATCATGCAGGATGTCAAGATACTCGACGAAGTACGTCTGGAGTGGCCTATTTTTGGGCTGATAAGCTTGTGAGCTGGTCTTCAAAGAAACAAATGAGTACTTCTATATCCTCTACAGAGGCTGAATACATAGCCATGTCATCTTGTTGTGCTCAAATCCTATGGATGAGATCCCAATTATCTGACTATGGCTTTGAATTCAACAAAATTCCTCTGTACTGTGATAATAAAAGTGCTATTGCTCTCTCATGCAACAACGTTCAACACTCAAGAGCAAAGCACATCGACATTCGACATCATTTCATCAGGGTGCAAGTAGAGAACGGTGTGGTGGAACTCTATTTTGTAAGGACAGAATACCAATTAGCAGACATCTTCACCAAAGCTCTTCCTAGAGAACGTTTTGAGTTTTTCCTCCCACGACTTGGTCTAAAGAATCTACAACCGGAAACACTCTGTAGGATATTGGATTTCACATACACATCAAACCATAACACAAAGTAGGCGTATAAGTGGAATTCTAGAGAGAGAAAGTTAGAGGTTTAGGGAACTTTAGTAAGAGAAAGAAAATTCTTATTATGAGCTCCAACTCTCTACCTTGGAAGGTAGAGAGTATTTATAGTCTTACAATAAAATGCCACACAACGGGCTGTGGATCAGGCATACAGTGGGTAAAGACCCGTCCGTCCTCCACGGTGTTACTAAACTAAATACTACTTAACATAAAATTACTATGACTACGAGCTTTCTAACGATTACATATACTTGAGGTGACCGACTCTTTAATACCTGGAATTTCTAATTCCTAACAATCTCCCCCTAAGGGAGGTCACCTCAAACATATACTAAAATGACATTGAATACAATCCGATATTACATTAACAATTGATCTTGCATTCTTGATGTAGTACTTTGCTCCGAAGCTCAGTAGTCATTGATTCCACTCATTGCATGTTTGGTTAATCCAAGTGGAGGTATTTTACTGATCCACGTGATAATAATGTTGAGCTAGCTTTTGAGATCATCACTAATAGAAAATCTCGATACATCCATTGTGGTGTTGGTATTATGTGATGTTGTGACTTTCGGACCGACATGCTCATATTCTGGATCATGATATCTTCTCATCAGAGTAGCGGAAGCTTTCATTGATTCATGATATTGGCGGCAGCAATGTGAAGCATGGAGTTAGAATATCCGAGTCATTGATGCACCAATCATGATTTCTTTCGATATGAATGTGTTGTGTGAGCATGCAGATATGGATTGACCGCTCCATTCGTCGATCATTTGCAAACGTCGGGGTGTACTGCATAAGACAGTTAGCAATAAAGTGCCCGAAAGTGTCTTTGATCACTTTCGTTGAATTGAGGTACACGGCCCACGGTTCCAGTTGATCGATACAAGTACTTGTGATAAGGTATAATTTCGAAGAATTTCCTTGACAGGGTTTAGCATTGCTCTAGCTGTTCTCAAACCGAAGCGTCTCAAAAAGACAACACGGAGTGAGTGAACCAGCGAATTTAAGTCCACTGATTGATGAAAAGAGATTTGAAAAACAATGGTGTATTGCTCAATAGAAATTGTTTTTGCAATATAACGAAGGTTTTAATGAAAATCAATTATCAATCATAAAACACCTTTTGATTTGAAAAATTAGTACACGGTCGACGTGCTTAATGAAAAGTTTTAAAGCACAAAGACCGGTTTTTCAAAGGTATCCGTCAATCCATAACCGAACGAATTGATTCAAAAGATTGAATAAGCCCCATTGTTTCTGTTCAGTTGTCACATGGTTGATCGTATAATAGATCTCACATGCCACCTACCAGGAGCTTGTTAGATGTTGGCTCCGAAGGCTTTCCACTTCCACAGTGAATATGTAAACACATCACTCAGATGTTCTGGCAACACCACAAGGATAATGCGTAGGACTCAGGATTAGCAACTTTAACTGGGCATTTGAAAGCATTAGACAAAGCATTCACACCACATTCATGATTAGCAACAGAATTCAAGCAGACATCATTACAATGTTTGCAAATAGTATCGTGAATTAATTACATGCGCCTAAGGCTAATACTAGAATCAACACGATTCGTTTTATTCAACTCAAGCTTAAAGATCCTAGGTTGGTCTTCTACTCTCTTCCAATGCACATTTTTAGCATGCGAGGTCCTATCATTCCTTGTATTGTCTTGAGACTTTGACCTGCTCGCTTTAATGTCATTGATTACTCCCGTAGAGGGAATTATGGGAACATTAGTTGGTTGATCTACTTTTTGCATTCCTGAACTAGACGTGCAAGGATCGTATTACTAGACGACACATTGATGTATACTTTCTTAAAACTGGGCCTAGAATGGTTTGAAGGCTCGGCACTAGGCATAGAACAAGGCATCACAACTTTGCCTTTTGCACCTAAGGTTAAGGATTTGGGACATGTTGCAATTACACATTCTAGCAGCTCTTGAGATCGTTTGGCCTGGAGGCAAGCAAACCTAATTTCACTATCAAGAGGTTTGTTAATGAAATCCTCTTCGACAATCTCACGGAGACATTCTAGACTATCCTTAAGGTGAGCACATTAGTCATGAAAAGCATGTTCATTATTCCTAAGATGAGGAGGAATATATTTAACTGTCACAGTGTATTTGCAATCTAAGGGTGACTTTGAGACAACATTCTTATTGAAAACAAGTAGCAGTTTCCCATTTCCACGACTTCTGATTCTCAATTTCCTTTTGTAAAGACGTTATTTTTCGTTGTTTTGGTCACGGGTGACTTTTATTGAATCATATAACTCTTTAAAATGTCGTTTAACTTTTCATTTTCTTCTAGAAAACTCTCGTTTTCCTTTTGTAAGGCATTAACTAAGTTTTGAAGATGAAAAGTTTGAGAATTCTGAGAATCTAAAGGAGGAGGCATTTGGGAGCTTGTCATATTGTTCTTTTGACCCTTTAATTGAGAGATTTGGGCTTTCAACTTTTCTGATCGTGTTGCAATGAGCTTGAATCTGTTCATCACGTTTGTTATTTTGAAAAGCGCATCAAACTCGGAGCATCGAGGATGTCTTGATATTTGAAGTTTTGACATTTTCTTTAAGATGTTGATATTTTAGTTGTAAATTAAAATGCTCAGCCTCTAGTTTAGAAAAATGTTTAACCAAATTGTCGTGATCATCCAGTTCAATTTTCTCAGTTAATTTAGAATTAGTTTTTCAAGCTCAATGACACGATCATGGGAGACTTTCAGAGCAACAGATAATTCATGAAATTGAGAAGCATTAATAGAACAAGTTGTAGCTGTGAAAAACACATCTTGAGCAATACATTCTGAAATCATATTCTCATTCAGTGTATGCAAGTTCTTCCTTTCAATCTCATTATATTTTAATGCTCGCTCATAGTCACTAACCTCAACTATCATAGCATCAAATTCCTTTTCCATTTCTTTAATGTCTGAATTCATTCCCTTTTAAGACTCTCAAAGTGATCTTTTAGTTGTTTAAAGAAAGGGATGACTTCAGTTAAATAACATTATTTAGTTTGCTCAAAACCTCTTTCTCCTTCCAGTTATACCGTGGGTGTGATCCTTTTCTTGCAAGTTTTCTTAAAATCAACAAATAGTTGAAAGATAACATATTGACTGATTAAGGTCTTGCTTTTAGTGGCAATTGTTCTAGGAACTAGATGCATTGGTGTATTTGGAGGATACACAGTCGCTCTAGGCATTTTCCAAAGGGGAGGGTTGTTTTCAACAATATTTTCAGCTTTACGCTTATCTAAATCCATTTTCCGAACACTTGTTCGGAGTTAACAATGTCTGAGGCTTAAACTTGTTTAAGGCAATCCAATTCTCTTTTTTTAATCATGGGGTGTGATGATTACTTTCTTTTCTTTACATTTTGGATCAGCTAGTTTCTTGTTTAACTTTTCCCTAGTGATTTCATCCGATTTCTTATCTTCCTCTGTGCACTCAGCGCAACTAGGTTTCTGTCTAGGTTTAAGGATTTCCTTGCCATCATAAAGAACCTTATGAGCATTTCTAGCCTTTTTAATGACCCTGGATTTGGTTCCTCAACAAGGGGAATGCTATGCTTATCGCTTAGGACTCTATGCTTAGTGATCATGTGAGCAGTCTGAATGGTGTTTCCTTGTACGTACAACTTATTTTCAAGCTTGTTTTTCAAGGTTTTTAGATTAGAAAAATCATTCAAAAGTTTTGATTCCTTAGCATTGAATTCTTGCTTAAGCATTTTAACATTTTCTTGAAGTTCTTGTTTTTTCTTAGCAGTTTTTGAAAGTTTTTTTTGTAAGGAGTTCAACTCTTGTTTTAATACTTCTTCTCTAAACCTACTTTTTCTAATAGTTGTATGCATTTGGTCATCCATTTCCTGCTCACGGGTGGTCAACTCAAATTTTGCATGTTGTTCATAAATAGCAACACGTTCTTTATAGGCATTCAAGATCAGAGATAACATCATCATCGAGGGCACATGTGTATTCATCAAAAACATAGTCATTGTTGACTGCAGAAGATGCATCACTTGATACAATTTCACTTTCACTTTGTTTCACATATTGATCATATGGGACAACATTGATATTACCCATGTTTTCAATATTTGATTCAATAGTTTCAGTTGATTGTACTTTGTCATGCATCTTTTGTACATCAGCATCATCGTATAGTTTTAATACCTCTGAGATGAGTTTGTCTTTGGATGGGCCAACTTGTGGTGAAGAAGAGACCTTGGGAGAAACCATTGGAGAAATGCTAGCCATAAAAATTGTGTGTGCAGAAGGTCCATCATCCACATCAGAGTCGTATGCATCACAATCACTGACTTGAAAGGCGTTCGATGATTGTGACCTATCTCTGAATTTGCTCATCCACATGCATCATAGGTCTTGGCATTGCCCTCAGCAAGAAACAATAACTCCTCTTCATCCAACACAGCACCATTATCTTGAGCTTGTACAAGCAGCATCTTATCTCTGAAGTAATTAGCATTCTCGCGGACGCTGGAGATGTGCGGTTCCTTGCAATGTGTCCCTCACCACCACCGTTATAGCATTTGATCGGCTTAGTTTGACCTTGATTTCCATTTCTTCCTCGATTCTGATTACCAACATAACCTCTACCAGCTCCTCTTCTTCCTTGATCATATCTGTCTTTCGAAGGCGGTTGCACAACAATTTCCCATCTCTCAGGCTTGATTTTGTGGGTTAGAAGCGTTGAGGTGTTGTTGGTTTGTGGGAGAGAATTCATGTTTTGACTAATCAGGAGAGCCAGTTGATTAATGAAGTTATCCACGTGTGCATCAAAGCATCGCTTGTTTGAACTTTGGATCGGGAATGAGTTTGTGAGTTCCATCACCCATGGGTATAACTTGTGAAGCTTTAGTGGTAATCCCAATGTTTGAGTAGAAGGCAGTTGAATCATTTGATGTGCTTGTCTCTCCCGGATTTTTTGAATTGTTCAAGAATCCTCTTTTCAAACATGGCATGTCTCTCATTCTCAAGAAGGAAGGCATAGAGTTGCTCATAGTTAGTATTCTTCAATCCTTTAGTGAGCTTCACATAAGTAACAAATTTGTGCCATTCGGGATTCATGTTGTTTACAAATTTTGAGTTCAACTGAATGTTAGGCATAGTCATTCTGATGTTCCTCATGTCATTCACCGACTTATGAAATCTCACATAGTACTCATAGACACTTTCATTTGGTTTCATCTTGAAGTGCTCAAATTCATCATACAGTTGTGATTCTCGGTCTTCAGTTAGCTCGAACCGAGAAAGAAGCATCTTGACATTATCCCATACAGCTTTTGCCTCGGTGTTGTGATTGATAAGCTTGTAGATGTCCTTTGGTAGACCTTGCAGGATAATGTTGGAAGCTCGATATCGCATCGAATCTCTTTTTCTCCTTATCGTCAAGCTCATCATACATCTTTGGTCTGTCCATTCCGTAAATCAAAGTTCCATCTTCAGCAGTATCAAGTATATCTCTAGTAGTTTCAACTCGGTAAGGTCCTTTATCAATGGATTTGAGAATGTTAACCCCATTTTCTTTTCCAAGACAATACAATCTGATTCGTTGAGCCCAAGAGTCATAGTCAGGTTCTCGCACAAGCATGGGTGGACGAGTGTCGAACCAAACCGTGCTTGAACATCCCTCAACAAGTGGAGATGATTGTAGGAACGTTGGTAGACATGATGACAAGTTAAACGAGATTTTATAACTCTATGATTAAAACGGGAAATAGATTCTTTCACGGGATTTTACTGAATCAAGAGAAAACCGTATTTAAAGGAAATCACTCAAGTCGCTAGGAAAATTGTGAACCAAGTCGCTAAGTGCTAATTCGCTAAAGTTCCAAATTGTTAAGTAACAACTCGCTACAATCCAAGTCGCTAACAAAATTTTGGCAAAGAATTCGCTAAGCACCAAGTCACTAAATATTCTAGTCGCTAAATAGCAACTCGCTAGGTACCAACTCGCTAACACCAAGTCGCTAACAATATAAAGTACAAGTCACTAACTTCCACCAAGTCGCTAACCGTAGTGGAGATTCCACTACTTGTACTGTTTGTCGGCTTGTCTCACTAGGCAAGTCGCTAGGCCTAAGTAGCTAACTCCACAAACGCAACTCGCTACCAAAATGTAAAGCAAGTCGCTAGCAAGAAAAGCTATCCGCAGATCAAGTCGCTAGCTAGAAAACTTCACAAACACCACTTTTCAATCCAAAAACAACCCAACCAAGATGATTCAAGCTTACCAAATGAAAACCTAAACACTTATGATGATTCTAAATACAAAAGTACTAACAAAATCCAAGCTTTAACACAAGAAATCAACCAAATGATGCAAAAACCACTAAACTTTTTCAAACTCAAAAACCACCTAAAAACCACTAGAAATCCAAAGATGTATAAGATATGATCTAACCATGGCTCTTGATACCAATTGTAGGATATAGGATTTCACATACACATCAATGCATAACACAAAGTAGGCGTATAAGTGGAATTCTAGAGAGAGAAAGTTAGAGGTTTAGGGAACTTTAGTGAGAGAAAGAAAATTCTTATTATGAGCTCCAACTCTCTACCTTGGAAGGTAGAGAGTATTTATAGTCTTACAATAAAACGCCACACAACGAGCTGTGGATCAGGCATACAGTGGGTAAAGACCCGTCCGTCCTCCACGGTGTTACTAAACTAAATACTACTTAACATAAAAGTATTGTGACTACGAGCTTTCTAACGATTACATATACTTGAGGTGACCGACTCTTTAATACCTGGAATTTCTAATTCCTAACACACTCAAACGTCTTCAAGAGGAAGACGAGGAGTAAAGGTCTTTCTTCATCCATCTCTTGTAA
>OU343217.1:243500570-243594185 GCA_910596185.1 Chrysanthemum makinoi | reverse complement strand
TCCCCCTCAATCAATGAGGAAAGTTGTTGATTGATGGATTGAGATTTTTACACCTGATAAGCTCTGATGATTTTCAAAAATAAAGTCTGAAGTATTTTCAAAAACAATTTTGTTTTCAGTAGATAGCAAATATTTTTCAGAAGAGTCATTTGAAGGAAAAATATTTGAAAGGAAACATTTGTCTTTTTAATGACAAACATTTGTTTTTAGAATTAGAGCATGAGGTTTGAAGGTTTAAGATAAAGCATGGCTCTTTTCTTTATTTGAAAAGCGGGTTACTGCCTGAAATGACAATAAACCATATGTTTCATTTTCACACATTTTTAACATTCGAACAATATCTAAGTCCCGCGGTCATTCTTTGAATGACAACATAAAGACCGTAGATATTATCGAATCGAGAAAAACATGACAAAATGACAATATTTTTGAAATTTTTCAAGATTTTTCAAATTTTTATGGATTTTAGAAAGTTTTATATTTTTCTATTTTGCTTTTTGATTGTTTTATATTTTTGTATTTTGTTTTTGAATAAATATATACAAGAGATTGATGAAGAAAAACCTTTACTCCTCGTCTTCCTCCTGAAGACGTTTGTAGTGTTTCCGGTTGAAGATTCTTTAGACCAAGTCGTGGGAGGAAAAACTCAAAACGTTCTCTAGGAAGAGCTTTGGTGAAGATGTCTGCTATTGGTATTCTTCCTTACAAAATAGAGTTCCACCACACCGTTCTCTACTTGCTACCTGATGAAATGATGTCGAATGTCGATGTGCTTTGCTCTTGAGTGTTGAACGTTGTTGCATGAGAGAGCAATAGCACTTTTATTATCACATACAGAGGATTTTGTTGAATTCTAAGCCATAGTCCGATAATTGGGATCTCATCCATAGGATTTGAGCACAACAAGATGACATGGCTATGTATTCGGCCTCTGTAGAGGATATAGAAGTACTCATTTGTTTCTTTGAAGACCAGCTCACAAGCTTATCACCCAAAAACTGAGCACCTCCCACGTACTTCGACGTGTAAGTTGACATCCTGCATGATCAGCATCTGCATAGGCTGTTAGTGACATACCGTGTCCTTCGGGTACCAAAGTCCCATATTGATGGTTCCTTGGAGATACCGAAAGACCCGTTTAACCGCTTCAAGGTGCTTTTTAGGAGGCTTAGCCTGATATCTAGCACACATGCAAACAGCGAACAGAATGTCTGGTCTACTGGCTGTGAGGTACATCAAGGATCCAATCATACTACGATATTTCGTTTGGTCTACCATGATCCCTGAGTGGTCCTCATCTAATTTAGTACGCTCTATCATGGGAGTGTCAACAGGGTCACAAGAATCAAATCCAAATTTCTTTAAAATCTCATTTGCATATTTAGATTGATTTATAAAGATGCCTCGGGGACTTTGTGAAATTTGTAATCCCAAGAAAAATGACATTTGTCCCATCATTGACATTTGAAATTTGGAACCCATTTCATTTGAAAAACGGTCACATTCACTGGGTCTGTCGAGGCAAAAATAATATCATCAACATAGATTTGAACGTGAATTAAATGTTTGCCTGATTTTCTGGTGAACAATGTCGGATCAACTGCTCCTTTGGTGAATCCAGTAGATAGAAGAAACTTTGATAGCGTATCATACCATGCCCTTGGGGCTTGCTTCAAACCGTAAAGAGCCTTCTTCAAATGATAGACGTGAGTAGGATGCTCTGGATTCACAAAGCCTTCAGGTTGGCTGACGTATACGACTTCTTTGAGATCTCCGTTAAGAAAATCCGTCTTTACATCCATCTGATAGACTACCATGTTCTTACTTGCAGCATTAGCCAAGAAGATTCTGATTACCTCGATACGAGCAACGGGAGCAAATGATTCTTCAAAGTCAATACCCTCCTCTTGACGATATCCTTTTGCAACCAATTGAGCCTTGTTCTTTAAAACATCACCATGCTCATCAAGTTTTACTTTGAAGATCCACTTTAGGGCAATGATCATAGCACAATCAGGAGCAGGTACTAATTCCCATACATCTAGTCGATCAAACTCACGAATTTCATCTTGTATGGCACTGAACCAGCTGTCTTCATTCATAGCAGTTTTAACGTCTTTTTGTTTGATTTTAGAGAGTACAGAGTTGAAGAAGCACCATAAGGCATCGGTTGCAAGTTGTCGACGAGTGGATACTGAACGAGAAGGGTTTCCAATGATGTTGTCCAATGGGTGATCATGTGTCCATTTTCTAGGATGTTCATGTGGTTGTTGTTGAGGAACAGAAGTAGCAGAGTCAATTTCTCCTGATGAAGATGGTTTAGATGATGATTCAGGAGAAAATATATTTTCAAAGGGTTCATCTTCTGGAGGAGCAAAAGGATTTTCATCATCTGTAATTGCAGCAACATTTCCATTGTGTACACTTGATGATTGAGGCATTGATGATGAGACAGAGTGGTCAGCAGATGGAGCTTCTTGACTTAGTGACATTTAATACGAAGGGTTAACTTCATTGACAGGGATAGGAGCAGCCTCTGTTGATGGAATTGACAGATCATTAGCACTTGGCTCATAGTGTTCATCAAACATTGGATCAAATAATTTCCTCAAATCATCTTCAGAGGAGGTACATAAGGAGTTGCTGGTGAGGGTTTTGAAACATAAGGACTACTTGATAAAGGTTGAGATGCAGGTCCAGAACTGGATTGTCCTGGAGCCATTTGACCGGTCAGCTCATCGAATGTAACGTGATTTGTTTCCATGATATTTCGGGTTCTCTTGTTGTAGATTCGGTATCCTTTTCTGTTTGGTGCATATCCTACAAATACTCCAATGTCCGCTTTAGCCTTTAGTTTACCTAAATCTTGACCGTCATTAGTTGGATAACATAAAGCACCAAACACACGAAGGTATGATAGATCAGGTTTTCGATTGTGGACAAGTTCATACGGAGTCTTTCCATGAGTTGTGTCAATTAGGGATCAATTTTATGTGTAGCATGCAGTCGCAATAGCTTCAGCCCATAGAAACATTGGAACCTTTGAGTAAATCAGCATTGTTCTTGCGGCTTCCACAAGAGTTCGATTTCGTCTTTCAACTACACCGTTCTGTTGAGGAGTTCGTGGAACACTTCTTTGAGGACTGATTCCAGCACTTTCATAAAATTCATTGAGTTCATTATTAACAAAATCAGTTCCATTGTCAGTTCGGATGATTCTAACCGTTTTGTTAAGTCGAACCTGCAGTTGTTTAATAAGTTTAATGATGACATCTGGAGTCTCATCCTTTATTCTCAAAAACTTAACCCAAGTGAATCGGGAGTAGTCATCAACCACAACTAACACATATCTCTTCCCATTAATAGTTTGCACTCTCATGGGTCCACATAAATCCATGTGAATAGTATGTAGAACTTCCATAACTGAATTTGTAGGTTTGGGTTTATGGGCATACTTCTTGCTTTTTCCCAATTGACATGCTGAACAAAGATGATCCTTTTCATACTTAAGTCTAGGTAGTCCTCTTACTAAGTCCTTTCTGGAAAGATTGTTTATGGTACCAAAGTTCAAGTGATTGAGACGACGGTGCCATAGCCATGACTTAATTTTAGAAGCCTTTGACAGCAGGCAGATGGGTGAAGATTTCATCATGTCTTCGATAGAGATGGTGTATAGGTTTGAACCACGAGTTCCTTTGAGAAGTTCCACACCATCAAGTTCTCTAACAAAGCAAGTATGTTTTCTGAAGGCCACTTCTAAGTCAGAGTCACAAAATTGTCCAACAGAAAATAGATTATGTCCAAGACCTTCAACATAATATACCCTGGAAATCACACTATCTCCAACCACGTAATCTCCATAACCCATAATAGCACCAAAATGATCGTTTCCGAATCTCACAGTTCCGATGAATTTACTCACGAAGTTCATGAGCCGCGACCGGTCTCCAGCATATGCTTGGAACAGCCTGAGTCCAAGTACCACAGAACGATTTGAACGATCTGCAGTTGAACACAAACAAGAATGGATAACTGGATAATTGGGATCCCCATGCAAGAATGGGTTCCATTTGGTTAGTAACAGTGATTGGAACACCCACATCAGAAGTAGAAACAATGGAATCATCATAAATAGATGCAGTGCTAGTGTCCGTATTTGACCTATTCAAAGTTTGTTCACTTCTTAAGGGAATAGTTCTACCAGTAGGCATCCATTTTCTAGTGAGCATTGACTTAGCAAATTTAGGGCACAGCTCATTAATCTTACGGCCAGTAGGTATCCATTGATAACCTATATTACTAAATTTCCTTCCTGTGGGTTTCCACTGTTTTCTAACATTCTTTTGCCTTTGCCTTTTAGCCTTCTTAGCTTGATTTTTAACATTAACAGTTTTAACTGGGCATTTGACAGCATTAGACAAATCATTCACACCACATTCATGATTAGTAACAGAAATCAAGCAGTCATCATTACATGGTTTGCGGATAGTAGCAGAATTCGAATTAATTACAGTACGTTTATAGCTAATACTAGAATCAACACGATTCGTTTTATTCAACTCAAACTTAATATTCCTAGGGTGATCTTCTACTTTCTTCCAATGTACATTCTTAGCTTGCGAGGTCCTATCTTTCTTGGTATTTCCTGGAGGCTTTGACCCGCTTGCTTTTATGTCACTGATTACTCCTGTAGAGGGAATTATGGGAACATTAGTTGGTGATCTACTTTTTGCTTTCCTGAATTAGACGTGCAGGGATCTGAACTACTTGAAGGTACATTAGAGTTCACTTTCTTAATACTGGGCATAGAATGGTTTGTATGCATGGCACTAGGCATGGAACAAGGCATCACAACTTTATCTTTCACACCTAAGGATTTAGGACATGTTGCTATTAAACATTCTAACATCTCCTGAGATCGTTTGGCCTGAATGCAAGCAAACCTAATTTCACTATCAAGTGGCTTGTTTATGAAGTCCTCTTCTACAATCTCACGGAGACATTCAAGACTATCCTTAAGACGAGCAAGATAATTATGAAATACAAGTTCGTTATTCCTAAGATGAGGAGGAATGTATTTAACAGTCATAGTATATTTGAAATCTGCAGAAGACTTCGATGCAACATTCTCATTGAAGACAAGTGGCATTTTCCCTTTTTCCTGACTCTTCAGATTCTCAATTTCCTTTTGTAAAGACGTTATTTTTCCGTTGTTCTTGTCACGAGTGACTTTCATTGAATCATATAACTCTTTAAAGTGTAGTTTAACTTTTTTTTTATTTTCTTCTAGAAAACTCTCGTTTTCCTTTTGTAAAACATCAACCAAGTTTTGAAGATGAAAAGTTTGAGAAGACTGAGAATCTAAAGGTGGAGGCATTTGGAAGCCATTTGCATTGTTTCTTTCTCCCTTCAATTGTGAGATTTGTGCTCTCATTTTTCTGATCGTGTTGCAATGGGCTCGAATTTGTTCATCACATTTGTTTATTTCAAAAACTGCATCAAAGTCAGGAGCATCCAAGGATGTCTTGATATTTGAGGTTTTAACAATTTCCTTTAGATGTTGATATTTTAATTGCAAATCAACATATTCAACTTCCAATTTAGAGTAATGTTTTACCAGATTATCATGATCATCTTGTTCAATTTTCTCATGCAATTTAGAATTAGTTTTTTCAAGCTCAATGACACGATCATGGGAGACTTTCAGAGCAACAAATAATTCATGAAATTGAGAAGCATTAATGGAACAATTCATAGCAGTGTAAAACACATCTTGATTAATACATTCAGAAATAAGATTCTCATTCAAGGTATGCAAGTTCTTCCTCTCAATCTCATTATATTTTAATTCTCGCTCATAGTCACTAACCTCAACTATCATTGCATCAAATTCCTTTTCCATTTCTTTAATATCTGAATCCATCCCCTTTTTAAGACTCTCAAATTGACCTTTTAATTGTTTAAAGAAAGGCATGACCTCAGTTAAATAGCATTCTTTAGTTTGCTCAAAACCCCTTTCCCCTTCAGTTATCCCTGTGGGTGTGATCCTTTTCTTACAAGTTTTCTCAAAATCAACAAATAATTGAAAAATTACATATTGACTGATTAAGGTCTTGCTCTTAGTGGGAATAGATCTAGGAACTAAATGCATTGGGGTATTGGGGGGATAAACAGTGGCAGGAAGCATTCTCCTACAGGGGGGATTCTTTTCAACAAACTCATCAGCTTTTTTATGTCCATATCCTTTTTCTAAAACACTTGTTCAGGGGTCAGCTGTGTTTGAGGTCTAAACTTGTTAAAGGCAATCCAGTTTTCCGTAGCATAGTTGGGTATTTTATAGCTGATTTTCTTTTCTATGCATAAAGGGCTCTTAAGCTTTTCATCCAATTTCTTTCTAGTTACTTCTTCTAACTGTTTATCTTCCTCAGTATTCTCAGCGCAACTAGGTTTCTGTCTAGGCTTAAGGATTTCATTGCCATCATAGATTACCTTCTGTGCTTCTCTAGCTTTTAGACACGCCTTAGGGTTTGGTTCATCAACTAATGCAACACTATGTTTGTCACTTAGAACTCTATGCTTAGTGATCATGTGAGCAGTCTGAATGGTGTTTCCTTGTACCTGCAATTTGTTTTCTAGTTTGTTTTTCAATGTTTTTAGGTTGGAAAATTCATTTAAGAGTTTTGATTCCTTGGCATTAAATTCCTGCTTAAGCACTTTCACATTTTCTTGAAGTTCTTGTTTTTGCTTAGCCGTTTTGTTAAGCTTTTCTTTTAAGGAATCTAACTCTTGTTTAAGTATTTCTTCCCTAAAATTACTTTTTCTAATAATTGTACGCGTTTGGTCATCCATCTCCTGCTCACGGGTAGTTAATTCAAACTTAGCACGTTGTTCATAAATGGCAACTTGTTCTTTATAGGAATTAAGTTCAGAGATGGCAGAATCATTAGGAACACTAGCAGTGTATTCATCAAGAATATAGTCATCATTGACTGCATTAGATACATCACTTGGTTCAATCGCACTCTCACATTGGGTCACATATTGATCATATGTGACAATATTATCATTGCCCATATTAGCAATATCTGAGTCACTGGTTTCCTGCGATTGAACTTTATCATGCATCTTTTGCTGATCAACATTATCATATAGTTTTAATACCTCTGAGATGATTGATTCTTTGGATGGACCACTTTTGCTGTGGTGAGGGGACTTTTGGAGAGACCATTGGAGAAATGCTAGCCATGAAAATTGTTTGTGCAGTAGGTTCATCATCGACGTCAGAGTCGTATGCATCAAAGTCGGCGACTTGGAAGGTATTCTGATGATTATGACCTATCTCCTGAATTGGCTGCTCATCCACATCTGCATCATATGTCTTGGCATTGCCCTCAGCAAGAAATAGCAGCTCCTCTTCATCCAATACAGCTCCATTATCCTGAGCTTGCACAAGTAACATCTTGTCTCTGAAGTACTCAGCATTTTGAGGGCGTTTTGGAGATGTGCAGTTTCTAGCTATATGTCCATCACCACCACAGTTGTAGCACTTGATCGGCTTTGATTGTCCCTGATTTGGATTCCTTCCACGATTCTGAATTGCCACATATCCTCTACCAACTCCACCTCTTCCCTGTTCATACTGCCTTTCTTGAACTGGTTGCACCATAACCTTCCCATCTCTGACAGTAGCTTGATTGTGTGGATTGGATGCTGTTCTGAGGTTATTGTTGGTGTGTGGGAGAGAGTTCATGTTTTGACTAACCATGAGAGACAGTTGATTGATGAAGTTTTCCATGAGTGTGTTTGAGTCGGGAGGCTTATATGCTGGATCAGGGATGAGCTTGTAATTACCATTACCCATGGGTATGACTTGAGAAGCTTTGGTGGTAATTCCAACATTGGTGTAAAAAGCTGTAGAGTCATTTGACGAACTAGTTTCTCCCTGCTTAGATTTGAACTGTTCAAGAATCCTTCGTTCAAACATAGCATGTCTCTCATTCTGAAGAAGGAAGGCATACAGTTGCTCATAGTTGGTGTTCTTCAATCCTTTGGTTAGCTTCACAGAGGTGACAAACTTGTGCCATTCGGGATTCATGTTGTTCACAAACTTTGAGTTCAGCTGAATATTTGGCATGGTCATTTTGATATTCCTCATATCATTTACAAGCTTGTGTAATCTCACGTAGTATTCATAGATACTTTCTTCTGGTTTCATCTTAAAGTGCTCAAATTCATCATACAGCTGTGATTCTCTGTCTTCCTTGGCTTCAGTGTTGTGATTGATAAGCTTGTAGATATCTTTTGGAAGACCCTGAAGTATAATGTTTGAAGCCCTGATATCAGCATCAAATCTCTTTTTCTCCTTATCTCTGAGCTCATCATACGTCTTTGGTATGTCCAATCCAAAGATCATGGTTCCATCTGCAGCAGTATCAATTATGTCTCTTGTAGTCTCAATCTGATAAGGTCCTTCATCAATGGATTTGAGAATGTTGACCCCATTTTCCTTTCCAAGACAGTACAATCTGATTCGTTGAGCCCAAGAGTCGTAGTCAGTTCTGTCAAGCATGGGTGGACGAGTATCTGAACCAGCTGCTTGAACATCCTCAGCAACAGTGGAGATGATTGTAGGTACGTTGGTAGACATGTTTACAGATTTCACGGGATTTTATAACTCTATGATTAAACCGGGAAATAGATTCTTTCACGGGATTTTACTAAATCAAGAGAAAACCGTATTACAAACAAAAGTTCAACCAAGTCGCTAAGAATCCTTGAACCAAGTTGCTAAGCACCGAGTCGCTACGTAGCAACCCGCTAAACCTCAAGTTGCTATGAATCAAGTCGCTAAGCCCAAGTCGCTAAGACACAAATCGCTAAAGCACCAAATCGCTAAATAGTCAAGTCGCTAAAGAGCAACTCGCTAAGTATCCAAGTCGCTAATGTCAAGTCGCTGAGAACAATAAGTACAAGTCACTAGAATAAATGAAAGCAAGTCGCTAACCCCACCAAGTCGCTAGCCGTAGTGGAGAATCCACTAACTTGTACTGTTTGTCGGCTTGTCTCAATAGACAAGTCGCTAAGCTCAAGTCGCTACGGCTAACACTACAACTCGCTAGAAATTACTGAAGCAAGTCTCTACGAAGAAATTCACAACGAGACTCAAGTCGCTACCTTGAAAAACTTAAAAAACACACTTTTCAATCCAAAACAAGCCCAACAACAGTGATTCAAGCTTTCCAAATCAAAACCCAAGCATTTACAATAAATCTAAACACTAAAGTATACTCAAAATTCAAACTTTAACAGAAGAAATGATCCAAATGATGCAAAAACCACTAAACTATTTCAAACTCAAAAACCATCTAAAACCACTAGAAATCCACGGATATGTAAGAGAGATGATCAAAACTTGGCTCTTGATACCATTTGTAACATATTGGATTTCACAAACACATCAAACCATGATCATAATAGGCGTACACAATGATGTTTTAGAGAGAAATAGTTAGAGGTTTGGGAACTTAGTGAGAGAAAGTGAAAATCTTATTATGAGCTCCAACTCTCTACCTTGGGAGGTAGAGAGTATTTATAGTCTTACACAAATCGCCACCTA
The DNA here is from genome assembly GCA_910596185.1 of Chrysanthemum makinoi. Classification (NCBI taxonomy): domain Eukaryota; kingdom Viridiplantae; phylum Streptophyta; class Magnoliopsida; order Asterales; family Asteraceae; genus Chrysanthemum; species Chrysanthemum makinoi. The sequence goes on along the minus strand of OU343217.1, from coordinate 243,584,569 downwards.
CGGGCTGTGGATCAGGCATACAGTGGGTAAAGACCCGTCCGTCCTCCACGGTGTTACTTAACTAAATACTACTTAACTTTAAATAACTACGACTACGAGCTTTCTAACGATTACATATACTTGAGGTGACCGACACTTTAATAACTGGATTTACTAAATCCTAACAAATCTCAAAAGGTTTGAAATTTTTGATCGGGGGAGAGATCGTGATTTAAATCTCAAATCGGTTTTGAAAGGGTGATTGTTTCAAAAGCACTCCTTCCCTCATGTACCAAACGATTTTGAAATACATAATGCACATGATTGTGGAGGAGCATTTAACCAAAAACCAAAGAGTATTTAAACAAGGCCACATTTTCTCCCATGTTTTCTAAACCTTATTAAATCACTTGGGATCCAAAATCTCAAAGGGTTTGATATTTTTGATCGGGGGAGAATTTGTGATTTAATATGAAATTTGATAAAAGATGATCGTTTTGATTCAATGTGCAAGTTCTCTCTAATATGTGCTAAACTTTCGTATATCGATGCACATATTGAGGGGGAGCGAATGGTTTCTATTGGCAATCGTGAAAAGTACTTCAAAAACCTCTTGCCTCTATGAGCAAAATGATTTTCAAATATCCAACGCACATATTGAGGGGGAGAATTTACCATGAAAATCAAATGGCTTTTTCTATGGAAATTGTGATCAAGAATATATTTCAAAGATCTCTTGCCTCCATGTGCTAAAAAATTTCAAAATCATATGCACATGTTGAAGGGGAGCATTTCTAAATGATCAAAACAATTAAGGTACAAAATGCTTTGATTTTATATCACAAGTACCTTGATTGATTTTCCAAATGATTTTTCAATTGGTTTCAAGAAGGAAAGAACAATACAAAAAGACCGACCAATTTACTTTATGCATGGTGTTATAAGAATGGTTAGGTTAGGTATTCGTTCCCACGATCCCGCCAGAGCCGGAGGGATCTACCCAGGGACAATCCACTAGATAGTGCAGAGTCCTTAGGTATGATGAAAAAAGGAGAAAAATGAGAATATAGGAAGAGTGCGGACTGAGATAGAGCTAGAACTGGAATAAACCCAACAAGGTTCTAGTAATGAAGTCTCGGTAAGCACTGAAGGGGTTGAAGAATGAAAAATAATTGAATGTGAAAAAGGGTGGAAAGAAATAGCCCTCCATTAATTCAACCTTAGGGCAGAAACCTGGTTCAATTCATATGCTGCTGGTGGTTACCAAGGTAACACTGGTATTGAAGACAAGACGTCATGGACCCAGTGACGCACTGCACTAAACTTCCCAAGCTACTCAAGTTCCTCTTAAAAGGACTTGTTTCATTCTCACGGGGAACCTACATAAGCTATCGACTCTCTCTTAGAGATTGTTGATATTGAAGAAGGAGACCCTCTCCCTAGTCTCCGACATAGGAACCAAATGTGCACAATTGAGTCTAGAGCCAAGAGATCATCCACAATATCTTGTTAGGACACAAAAATTAATGAAGACTTGATGTTTCACACAATGTGGAAAGTAAGTATATATTCAGAGTCCTACGCATTATCTTTGTGGTATTGCCAGAACATTCGAGTGATATGTAAAAGTATTCACGATGAAGATGGAAATCCTTCTAGAGCCAACATCAAACAACCTCTTGGTGGGTAACATGTGAGATCTTCTCGAAAGATCAAGCTTGTGACAACTGGACATAAACGATGGGGCGATTCATTCTTGAATCAACCTTGGTCCAGGAAATGAATTGACGAATACTTTTGGAAACACCGTTCGATGTGCAAATCTTCTTTTCTCTAGCACATCGAATGTGTATTCATGGTTTCAAACACAAAAAGTATCTCTGATTGAAAAAATACTTTTGGAAAAACTATTCGATGTGTGAATCTCTTCTTTTCTCTAGGACATCGAATGTGTACTCTTTTCAAATACAAAAAGTATTTTTGATTGAAAATTGATCTTTCTCATAAAACCTTCGTCGGATTGCAAAATTCTTTCTTCTAAGCAATACGCGATTGTTTTCAAATCAGTTTTTCATCAATCAGTGAATCTCAATTCGCTGGTTCACTCACTTCGTGTTGTCTTTTTTGAGACATCCTGGTTTGAGAACAGTGATATGTGCAAAAACACATATCATTTCTTAACAAATATAGACCCAAAATAACCAAGAAAGAGCCGTTAATGCTTAATATTTGCGTGTTTCTTGAGTTTTTGCTTGTGCAGGTACGGATATGTTGAAACAGACAAAAAGCAGTCAAAACCGAAGAAAAACTGAGCACGAGAGAAAGAATAGTGCAAAAACCGATGCCGGGGATGCAGTTTTATGGGATTTGGATGCTTAAAAGTCGAATTACGGAGCTATGGATCACTATTTGGGAGTTTTCACAATTCCACCTTCACTTTCCAAAACTTTCACTTTTCACCCTCAACTTTAGTCAAATTTCACATTTTACCCTTAACTTTCCCAAAATACCAAACACGCCCTAACAATTTCACCATTTACACTATTGGTCCTTGGATTTACAATTTTTACATCAATAATCCTTAATGTTAAAATCCTAAAAGACTAAAATCCAAATCCATTAAACCATTTAACCACTTTTAAGCCCAAGCCCAACCTTTACCAAACCATTGACCCGTATACCCTTTCCCACCCATCCGGTCAAACATTACACACCCGGTCAACAACCATTTTTACCAACCAGTCAACACCTAAAGTCAAAATTGAATAAAAAACCCCTGATAACACCATTACGCGCCAAAGGTAAAAACAAGCCAGGGATTACTGTTTATCCCTTCTAAGCACATTTACCTTGATAAATCCCACCATTTACCCACAACTAAATTGCTTCTAGAAGTTCTGACGCACGTGTCAGAAGGGTAGTGTCATGGATTGCCAAAGTGGCAAAAAGAAGCATTCCTATTGGTCCTTACACCTCACCATTCTGATCCAACGACTAATAATTGATTTGATGACAAGGGAGTTGATCAATGGCTCAAGATAGAGCTCCTAGATGCTTCCCAAGCTCTCCTCAACAGCAGCTATAAAAACCCCTTTCATTCCACAAGAGAATTCGTCCAATTTCTCATTGTATTTAGAGATTTTGTTACCATTTAATTTCTGTCAAATACTGTTTTATTAGTTTAAGCATTTTAATTCTGTTTGTAATCTCCTTTCAAAGCTTTGTGAATTTCCTTGATTAATAAAATTGTCTTTTCAAGTTAAATTCCCTGTTAATTCATTTGCAAGTTGTACTGTTTCATAAGCTCTCTTCAGTTCTCCTTTAAGCTCACATAAGCTTATTAAAGCTTGTGTGAGATTGTTATTAATTCTAATCGCTTTAATTTCATGTTTTGAGAAAAAGTCAATGAAAGTCAACACGGGTCAAAAATTTGAGAGTCAAAACCTGATTTGATTAAATTCTGTTTTCATAGTGTTTAAAAGTCAGTTTAATTTTGATTTAAGTTAGTGTAATCAGTAGATACCAGTTTTCATTTAATTTTAGTAGTTAGAATGCATTTTTTAGTTTTTAGGTAGTATTTGGATTTAGCAGGTATTTGCAGTTTTAATGATTTTTGTTAAGTGAATTTGAGTTTTATAATTTTAAAAATTTGTTTTGAAGCTTCCCTAGTCATAGTTTAAAGGTATTCAAGTCTGAATTTTGTTTTCGAGTGCATTTTAAAACCTGTCCCAAAGTATAATAAGTAGATTTTCTCAGTTTTTAGCAAGTAATTTTCATCAATTTTAGTTGTTATAAAAATTTGAAAAAATTAAAAAATGCAATTTCAATTGCTGTTTTCATCTTGTCCAAAAGGAAAAAAATCATAAAAATCTCTAACCTAGTTTGTTATTCGCTCAAAGTTAGTGGTTTAGTTGGTTTTCTGCCCTGCTTCAGTTTTGAATCTGTCATCTCAGAAGTTTCAAGTAAGTTCATTAGTTTATCCTATTAAGCTTGTTGTTTTATTGTTGATTTCTCTTGTTACTTAGGGTAGTGATTATACATGTTTGCCTTTTGGTTCCCATGTAGAGCTTATTCAGAATGCCTAATGTAGGATTGAAACAACTCTTTTGCCTTTAGTCTGCTATGCTTGCATAGTGTGCTCATTTGTGGATGTTTAGGAGTAGTTATAATTAGTTAAGATTAGATATAGTGCTCATAGGATAGAATAGTTTAGTCTGCTAGTTCCTGTTTCAGTCCTAGTATACTGTTACATCAGTCCCCCTAGTTTCCCATAGAGCTTGTGTTTTTGAATTTACATTCCTTCATTATAAGTCCTCTTAGGCTGAATTTCTGGATATTAGGACATTGGTTGGATGTTGTTAACTGGGCATTTTTAGTTGATTTTTGTGATTTTTATAAGCTAGCTTTTCATAAGCTTGAAGTAGCTCAATAGGGCCGTTTGGCTTAAGTAGTTAGAAACTGATTTAGTGCTTAAATCTCCTTTTGCTTGATTTATTGATGCATTTCAGTTGCAATAGCTTAGTTTCAGTTAGAATAGGGTAGTTTTAGCTTATGGTAGCTCTGTGTAGCTTATTGAGGCTTATTGCTCATTTTAAGTGCTTATTCATTCAAGTAGTGTGCCCAAATCATAGTTCTTGTGCTCCATAATCATTTCTATTAATTTTCCCTAGTTCTCAGTTTTATTTTATAATATTCTGGAGGTTTTCATATTTTTCCATGGTCTCTTGCTATTTTTCTGCATTTTATGTCATTTTCTAGCATTTTTAATTAGCATTTAATCCAAATAATTCAGAAAATGTTCAGAAAAATGCAATTTCAATTTTCTTAGTTTTATAAAAATAAAAATGTCCTAAAAAGTATTTTTCCAGATTTTTCCTAGTAATTTTAGTATTTTCTAGCATTTTAATTAGATTTAAATAGTTTAAAATTCATAATGATAGAGAAAAAGTTAAAAAAATGTGATTCCAGTTTCTAAAATTCTTCTTAGTTATTTAAGATTTTTGAAAAATAGTTTTATAATTTTCTTGCATGTTTTCCTAATTTTTAGCCTTTTAATTCAATTTTAAATATTAAAAAATAGTTTTTAATTCAAAATAAATCAAGAAAAACCAAAAAAAATAGTTTTAAATTTCAAATAAATTTCAAATATCATTCTTAGCTGTAGAAAAATAGTATTTCACTTTTAGGAGTTAAAATGGATTAGTTTACATTCTATTTACGTTTTTATTAATTACGAATTTTGCGTTTTTAGTTATAACTTGCGTATTTAGTTATATTTCCTTGTTCTTATCATAGATTTAGTATTTTTTATTGTTTCCCTTTACTTTCTCTTGCACCGTAGTTTAGAAATCCCCATAATTCCCTTTTTACCTATTCGAATCCCGAATCACGCGACGTGAGTTGAAATCTCCATTCATCCATCGTTGGGAAAACGACCTGGGGAAAATACATACCTTTGTATTTCTTCAGAAAATATCTTTTATATGAAAACTGACAAATCAAACAGCTAGAACAGCTGCGAAACCCTGTCAAGGAGATTCTTCGGAATTATACCTGATCACAGGCAGTACTTGTAATGATCAACGGGGAACCGTGGGTCGTGTACCTCAATTCAACGAAAGTGATCAAAGACACTTTCGTGTGTTTTATTGCTAACTGTTGTTTGCAGGTACATTTGGAAGGTTGCAGCTGATCAGAATTGAGAATTCAATCCAAAGCCGCATGCTCATAGCATCCACACTGAATTGAAGAAATCATGACTAGTGCATATCTACATAAGCTGGCTCTGATATTTTATACTATGCTTCTGCTACGCTGCTGCAAATATCATGAACCAGTAAAGCTTCCGCTACTCTGATTGAAAGATGTCATGATCCAGAAAGTGTGAGCATGTCGGTTCAAAAGTCACAACATCACATGAAGGCAACGCTACAAAGGGTGATCCAGAGATTTACTATGGCTGATGATCTCAAAGAAAGCTCGAAGATCATCAAGATGCGGATCAGTTCAAAGACCTCCACTGAATGAACAAAATAATCGAAGAATTGAAGTCTGCGAGCTCAGAACTAAAGACAAAGATAGAATGCTAGGATGCAAAATGTAAATCATGGGGTGACCTCCCTTAGGGGGAGATTGTTAGGATTTAGAAAATCCATGTTGAAGAGTCGGTCACCCCAACTCTAGTCTAGTATATGTTTGCTCGTAGACATTACGTTATTTACTAGTCATTTAGTTAGTTACTTAGTTTAGTACAACACCGTGGAGGAAGGACGGGTCTTTACCCACTGTATGCCTGATCCACAGTCCGAAGGAGGACGTTTAGTATGTAACTATAAATACCCTCTACCTTCCAAGGTAGAGGGTTGGACCTTTCACTCAATCTAACCTTCTTTCTTATGTTTACTTTCTCTCTCTAGAAAGGATCCCATCTTCCACTTTCTCTCTCTAAACTCTTGCATAATTCGACCCATATATTGAATGTATTATGTGATTATGAAAACCAATATCTTCATATATTCCAAAGCTCATTTAACTTGACATTTAGACCATGGTGTCGTATATAAAGGGTCCAAAAACAGATTCATATCAAGAGTTTAAATGTTATATTCCATTTGACATTATATGTAACCAATGAGACTGATATGTGTCTAAATACACATATATTTTATATTGTTTAATCCCATAAAACAACCAAAAACACACAAATGACCATAAAAATGTTACAAATATCATTGAAATGTGTTTTTATGTGATTCAGGTACAAAAAGATTGAAAACAAGTGAAAAGCATGCAAAGTTCACAAAACGCATTTTCAGGTCCCTGGAGTTTCACAAATTAACAAAACTAGTCCCTGAAAGTTTAAAATGTATGAAAAGTCAACTTTAGTCCTTGGATAATCAAACATGTTCACAAATAATCCCTGGATGAAAGTTTTCACAAATTGGCAACTTTTACCCCTCAAGTTTCAAAATTGGCAAAATTAGTCCTGAGTTTAAAAATGGAAAATTAACAAATAATACCCTTGTACTATTCATAAATTACAATTTGGAACCTTTTGATAACTTTTGGGAAAATTACAATTTCACCCCCTCAACTTTGGAAAATGTCATAAAAGCTCCCTCGGGTGTTTAAAATTGTAAATAATGCAAATGAGGTCTTTTGGGTTAGCAAACTTGGCATTATTGGTCCTTGTGACAACTTATGAAATGTTACAGGTTTAGTCCTTCATGATTTCAGAAATTACAACAATGGTCCTTGGGCTCTATACTACTACAAACCAAACCGGACCCTTTGTATTAAATCCTTAAATCCAAATCCAAGCCCAACAAACAAACCCAGCCCAACTCCTTAAATAATAAAACCGGTTTGACCTTGGTCAAACCCACCCTTATATCCCCTTCTTCCTCACAACCCCGCCAAAACCAAAACCACCATGGTTTCACCACCACCTGGCCACCACCTTTCCACCTCACTACCCCAGTTGTTTACCTACTCTCACCACCATCTCCTTCCACCTATACCAGCTCACAATTAATATATGCATTCACACCATCGACACCTCTTTCACCTCACATACCCTGCTTTTGTTACCCACTCTTCAACTTGACCTCTAAACCCACTAAACATGTCCCCTCCACCTCTACATGTGAACAAGAAGCATTAATTGCTCTCAAACTGCCCAAAGCAGTTTATATCACTTTTGGCGCCAAAAGTCATTTAAACGGCTAGGATGATTTCTGCTTATCCAATGGACACAAATTAAAGTGGGATTTGATTGGAATGCTAGTGAGAACTCAGTATGTTATAAAAGAGAAGAGAAGGAGGAGAGAAGACTTACCTTGGGCTAGCCAATGGTCATGTAGTGTAATTTTAAAATGCTTTCTTTAAATTACTTGTCATTTACAGTTTTAATGTTGTAATTTTCATCAAAGTAGTGTAATGAAACTTTATTTTCAGTTTAATTTCAAGTATCATTTCAGTTTCAAGTTCTTGCTTAAATTCCTTTAATTTTCAAGTCACTTTAAATTCTTGTTATGTAGTTGTTTAATGGACTTCTTTAAGCTCATATAAGCTCCTGACAAAGCTTTAAAGCTTTTAGAAACCTTAAAACAAGTTTAGTCTTTAAAATTCAGAAAACACTAAAAATCAAGAAAAACAATGAAAATCCAAAAATAATGAAGTGATCTTGGTGAAACTGCATGGAGCAAGGTTAATTGTGGATTGCCTTTGGTTTAGAAGCTTTGTGGAAAGCCTTAGGATGTGTTCTGTGGCCTTGGTTCTCATTTTCAGCTTGGATTCACTTGTAAGCTCATTTTTACCATTTTTGCATTTTACTGTTTCAGTGTTTTAGATGCTATAATTTTCATGTTTCTGTGTTTCTTTGTTGTTTGTTAATGATCTTATAGCTTAATCTTAGGTTGGTATGTTTTGGATTGCATTTTGACTGTCACTATGCTTGTTTTTGAGAAACCTAGGTTTAGACTTGTGTGACTACTTGTTTAAGCTTAAAAGGGTCCATTTTGACACTTTGGTACCTCTGGATTTGATGGAATAGGTTTACATAATCTTTTGCTTTGAAAAACTTCAAAACAGTCCATTTTAAAGGTTGTTTGGATTTAATAGTGAATCTGTGTTTAAGGTTGTGTTTGTGGTTGTTCTAGTTTGATAAACTCTTTATATGGCCTAAGTAACTCAGTGAAACCTTAATCAAGTGGTGTAGCATTTGAGAAAGTCAAATTGACACTTGATGATCTCTAAATGAGCACGGTGAGATTGTTGGATCCTAAAATCTTGCATACTTGTTCAATTCTTGTGTATCTGTGTTTCTTTCATGTTCTTATAGCTTATTATAACTTAATTAATCAGTAGTTTAAGTTCTTAATTCATATTAGTCAACTTATGTGTTCTAAGTAAAAGTCAAATTCTTAGTTTTCCTGTTTTTGAATAAACTTAATAATTTCATTGTGCCTTTGCTATTTAGTTTCTGTCTAAATGCTTTTAGGATGTTTTAGTTTTGTTGCTAATATTGCTTATTCTATTTTTGTTAATTTTTATACGTCATGTTTAATAGCTTATTTTATAGCTTATTTTAGCCTGTTTTTTTCCCTGTGCATAAGTTTAGCTGTCAAGTTCATAAGCTTGCAGAAGCTTTATGACTTAGCCCTAGCTTGTGCACTTGGCTTCTTTGTGTAGGCCTTATGGCCTTTTTATTATGTGTATGCTTGTTTTTCAGTTTGTAGCTTATTAGATAGCTTAATCACTTTTACCTTTTTTGTCCCATCTTACTCACTACACAGAAGCAAACTGTGTAGTGGAGTTGTTTTCCTAAGCTCATGAAAAGTTCCTTATTGACCTTGAGCTTGTGATCTTTGGCTTCATGTGAGGCTAACCAATCATACTCAGTGTTTCAGTGTTTGTTGAGCTCTCATGAGCTCATTTGATAAGTTAATTTAGAGCTTGTTGTTTGCCCATTCTCAACAGTTCACTGAGAATTCAATGAACTTACACTATTACCAACAGCTCTAAGAAGCTCCTTAGTGATCATGAGCTTGTGAGATTTAGTTCCCTGTGGAGCTTATCTGCCCAACTTTAGGATCCTATGCTTAATTTTCCCCTAGCAGCTTATTTGCTAGGGCTGTAAGTGGCTTATAACTTGTCCCGTTTTTTTAGAGTATACTGAGTGTTCAGTATATACATAGCTCCTTCATAAGCTCACAAAAAGCTTATTCCTGGGACCCAGCTTGTGAAATTAGTTTCTTTTAGAAGCTAACCAACCAGTTAATAAGGTCCAATTCTTAAACTCCATGTTGCAGCTTATTAAGAAGGGCTGCAACAAGCTTTTTGTTTGTCCCATTTTCTGAGTGCACTGGTTCACAACATACTCAGACATGGGAAGTTTTTCATAAGCTCCTCAAAAGCTCATCTGTGGAATCCACAGCATAAGCTTTGGCTTTTTAGAATCCTCACCAGCCCATCTTGCTATCTAAATTCTTATTTTGGCTTATTAAGCTTATACCCTCAGCTTAATTTGTCATTCAAAAAGTATGCAGGGGTGTTTGGTACTGCAGTGTACTGAAAGAGCTTATTAGCTTATACCAAGCTTATGGGTGAATTCCAGCACACATGCTTGTTCATAATTGTCCATATAACTTGTATACATATTATTTTTCTTTTACTTTCCAGTGTGGAGCTTATACCAAGCTTTTGCAAGCTTTCACTCCATCCAAGTTAAGCTCAAAAAGCTTAACTGACTAAACCTTAAGCTCACACCACCTCAGTCAATTTTCTTGTTCCATTGGACTTGTATATATCTTATTTTACCTTTTGTTTCATGTTTAAAGCTTTTTCCAAGTTTATTTCAAGCTTAAACTCCACTATGAAGCCAAAAGCTTAACTGTTGGATTCATAAGCTCTCAATTTACTTATTTTTAGGTTTGTAACTTTTTGTTTTCATTAAACATGTATAATATCATTACATATTGAGTTTCAGAAAAGAAAAACCAGAAAAAATCAACTTTAAAAATAGTGATAGCGTTTATTTAATATAATTTAGCTTTTTAATTTTCTTTTTCAACTTATTATTAAGCACTTATCTGTTTTTATATTTTTCTTAAGTTTATGTCATATTAAAGTATTTTTAAGAATTTTCTCAGAATTTTCTTTATTCATCTAGTATTTATAACAAATCAATAATAGTTTTTAGTAATTAATAATAAGTAAATAATTATTAATAAATAGAATAATTGTGTAAAAAAATACATTTTCAGTTTCAAAAATTATTTTATAATATTTTAGATTTTTCAGATTCTTTATTTCATTTATTTAAGTTAATTTTATATTTTCTTATTATTTAATTCATTTTTAAATACATTTAATTCATTTTTAATTTATATTAATCAATTTAATAGTGTAAAAATTTATTTTAATTTTCCAATAATTTTTTTATCTTTTTAGGATTCCAAAATTATGAATTTCACATTTGTGGGAGTTGTATTGGACCGAATTCACTTTTTTATTTTGTTACGTTTACGTAATTGTTACGTAAACGTACATGTTTTAGTTTTTTAGATTTTCTTAGCTTTTATATAAATTTGTAAATTATAGATAAATATTTTAATTCTCCTTAATTTGCATTTAAGCCCCTAAGGCATGCAAATCCCTACTATAGTTATAATCGTTTTGTTTTTATGCGTCTACGTTTAATTTAAGTTAAACGTACGTTTGTATATCTTTGACGTTTTTAGGTTTCTGATTGTACGTTTTTAATGACATAGCTGTGACAGAGCTATCACTATTCACATTCCTAGTGTTAGTCAATCAGATTCCTGGTTTTGTATATTCAATATCATTTTCAGATCACAGATTCGTTGTATTACAGTTTACACACCTCGTTGGGACATAATGACCCGGGGAAACACTATACTCCTCTGAATCAAATTTTGTTGCTCTGAGCTGTTTGACTTTTATGGTTGACCATTCACAAGTGGTTGACTAATAAAAGATAGACCGTTTGGAGCGAATCAGAGACCCTTTTCCATATTTGTATATGATACAATGACCCAAATATATACATTACTCAATACCCTTGTTTTAGCTCAATGTCAATATGATGAAACATGTGTGGGGCGTATAAATGGTCGGTCAAAACAGATTCATGCTAAGGATAAGTTGTCCATTCCATTTTACACAAAACAAGAGTAGTAATGTAATGATTTTATGTAAACTAGTGTTATCATTTTATGTGGTTATATACTCGTGTACCCATGAATTCGAACGAATGAAAATACTCGACACCAATCAAGAAAAAAAGGAACAAAAGAGGCAAGATAATGAGTATTTTACCCTCGTAGCGCGCCAAGAGACGAAACAATGAACTAAGGAACTAGCCTACGCCTAGCCACCCAACACTCTCGACCAGGAGCAAACCCAAAGCAGCCTCTCGACCAAAATACCCACGACAACACAACTCAACACCCTCCCCACGTCCACAACAACCTTCAACCAAGAACACCACGATCACAGCCTCTTCAAGACACCTCACGAATCTCCTTGGAACTCCTTGATGTCGACAGAAAAATGGGGAGAAAAGATGATGCCGTCACTTTTGGTGGGTAGGGTTTTCATGTGTATGTTTTTTTTTTTTTTTTCTGTGAAGCGTATTACAAAAAAAGGATGGGGAATACTGGTTTTTGATGAGCCAAGGGAAAACAAAGGCCAAGCCCAAGTCCAAATCTAATTTACAAGTTAAATGGGCTCTAAGTATTATGTGCAAGCAATTGTATATTTAGTAGAATTTCGGCCCAAGCAAAAATATTAAACGTGTGATTCATATTTGTAACGATCTCATTTATCTTGTACATATTACAAATTTATGAGTTAGGTTAGGAACGTATTTGACGAGCTTGATGTATTTTATAAGTTTTAATTTGAGGGGCAAAATAGTCTTTTAACAAGTTTACGGTTTTTAGGGTTTTACATATGGGTACATCAATGATAGTTGCAGAAACACTAGAAGGCGGTTTACCTAGCACAGACTTAGAAGCATTAGTGGGCCTAGAGGTATTCCGTTTTCTATTGTTCCGCTTACGAGATAAGATAGCATTAGCAACACATTTATCATGACAACCAGAAAACATGCGTTTACGACAACCAACACAAGATGCTTCAAACATAACATTCAAAGTACTTAAAGGTTCAACATTCATTACATCACTTTGGCTATTACATTTGTCTAATGCAATGTCTAAAGTGGGTGCAACATGAGTTTTATTCAAATTCCTTAGGTGTTCTTCTACTTCAGAGGTCTTTATTGTTCTTCTCTTACGTTGCAACTTCCTATTCTTCCTGTTTTTGCTCTTAAGCTGTGAAGTGCTAACGTTGGGAAAAGAGGCAACTATTCCTGTATCAGTGGAAGGAAGCACGTTAGTATCTTGTGATGTGTCATTAGGTGTTCTAGTGTTAGTTTTAAACATTCCAGGTGCAATAACATTTTTGTTACTAGACTTATCTTGTTCATACTTCCCTAACTTTGCTTTTAACTCAACAATAGTGTGCAGCAATTTCTGATTTTCAGAGCGAACGTTTCCACTAACGTTTAAGAATTCCTTAGTGTATGCAAGATGGTTATCAAGTTCTTGTGATGCCTTAGCACGAGTATTTTTGAGCAAATCAAATATGACACCATATTCAGTTTTGACTTTGGCAATTTCTTGTTCATATTTTGAAATTTGACATTTTAAAGACACGTTGTTGTCATCCAGTTGTTCAAGTTTTAGATCGAAATATTTTTCACGCAACTGGTTGATTTTATTTTGCAAAACAAGTTCTCGATTTTGACAATCTTTTTGACACCATTGAAGACAACATTTTGCATTCGAAAGTTCATTTAACAAACGCTCATTTTCAATTTTCAAATACTCGATTTGCGGCACATTATTGATATTCTCAACATTATCAACAGAGTCAACATCAATATAATCAAATGCATATGCAACAGTATGTAATAACACAACATTTATGGTATCAGTACAAATAACATCTTCCAAGAGTCGGTCAACATGATTTCTCAATATTTTATTTTTTCGTTTAGTGTTTGAAATCGATGTTTCTGTTTTCTCGAAAACTGTTTTCATAAGTCCAATCTCTTTCTGAAGTTCCCGTTCCTAATATATTGCACACATTTTAAATTTCAGACATGTGGTAAAAGCCCTTTCTAAAAAATATCCCTTTGATTTCGCGCAAATGGCGATTGAAAATGTTCAGCTTTTATTTCAGAATTAACTTCAATTGCATGTTCCAAAACTTTGATGTCAGACATAAATGTGTCAAAATATTTAAGAACTTGACATCGTTCAGCTAATGACTTTATTTCACTAAAAGAAGGTAAAGGACCATTAATTTGTGCAACATTGGAGAGGGGACCATCATGAGAGGAGGACTCAGGATTACGTGTGATAACCCAATGTGTGTTAGAATTATCCTGTTGTGTGATGAAAGTTATGGCTTTAGAATAGTCAAATGGTTTGTTATAAGCAACATTTTCCATTTTTAACCGACTCTCGTCTTCTGTATCTAATTCCTCAGCACGATTATATTCAACAACACTCATAATTGAGTCATCAATTCTATGTTCTGCATTGTAGACTTGAGGATTTGGTTTGAATGCTCTATTTGAAAAACTTGGTTTGTAATCAGCAAGAATTGGTACATATCCATCTGGATTTGGTTTAAAAGAAAACTTTTGAATTGTTATGATTGACTCACCATGTTTGTAACAACATTTCTAAACTCTTTTATTTTGTTTTGTGAGTCGACAATTTCATCAAGATACTCATCTATTAGTCTCCTCGAATGCTTTTTGTATTCACAAAACTGTTTTTGACAAGTTAACAACTCAGACTTGGCTTTTTGATTTTCTGAAGTGAGAGCGTTAAGTTGTTGTTTATGATCAAATTTTAGTTGTTCTATTTGAGAAAGCAATGCATTCTTGGATTCAACTAGATCACATATATGTTTTTCCAAAGATTTTTCATTTTGGTAATATTTAGAAAAAGCTACTTCAAAACCTTTTTCACGTTTCTCTTTAGTTTCAAAAATGTTGATTTGGAACTTATAGCATTCATTATCCTTAGTCAACAGTGCAATTTTATCTTGCAGTTTCTTATTGATCTCATTGCACTTTTCCAGTTGAGATTGGGTGGTTTGAATTAAGTTTGTCATGAGCGCAAGATCTGGATTAGACAAAGGTTCATCTTGTTCAACTTGAGTCTCAACATAATCATTATTTAGATCCTAAAATATGACCACGGATTCTACTTGATTATCAATATTAACCATAAGGTCATCTTGATCGTCAAATATAACTACGGGATCCATTTGATTATCGTCGGAATGAGATGTTAAAGATTCATGTTGAACACTCTGAGCCTCGTCGGATGCAGATGTTGGCGGAGATATCAGATCATTAATGAGTATATTTTGATCCGGTACCTGAGACAAGCCATCAGTGTCATACACTGGGCCTGTGTCACTCATGTGGAGCTCTTGCATGTTTGCCATTAACATCACAGCTGCATTAGCTTACAAGTCCTCCATGTCATCATCATAATCAGCATCAGCCATGAAGCTCTGTTCCTTGTTGGTAAGTGTTCCACCAGCTTCATCCTTGAGAGCCAAGAGTAATGCCTCTTTGTGACAAGCGCTGCCTCTTGTTCTCGACTTTGGGCATGCATTAGCCAGATGACCCTTTTCATTGCAGTTGTAGCATCGGAGACCATTAACCCAGTCTGAGCATTTCCCTGATCAACCACTTGAACCCGTTGTTGTGGAGCACCCATGTTATTCTTTCCATTAACATTAAACCCTTGACCACTACTCAACTGACGACCATTTCCACGATTCTGAACCTCAACCCTTCCATTGTTAACAACAGCTTTATTTCTTGTGTTTGATGAGGTACGAATGTGATTGTTGGATTTGTTAGCAAATCCACCAAAGGCTCTTGCAATCATTACAAATCCATGATTCAATGCATCAAAGGCTTCTGCATCCTCATTTGATTCATTGTAGAGTGCTTGATCATTGTTGTTGTTGTATGGAACCAATTGAGTTTCTTGTGATTGTTGCTGTGATGGATCATATGGTGTTATCTAAGCAGTTGGTTGTGGAGGATTTGTAAAGACAGTTGGCAAATTTGGAAATTGAGGATAACATGCTTGAGTGTACAAAGCAAGAGTTTTATTATTCGGGAGTGATGGCGAAGCAGGGACTCCACGGATGATTTTTTCTTTGTCTACTTCCTTTTGATGGTGCTTCAAATAGTCATACAACAATCCGTATGTAGCTTGATGAAGATTCTTCGCTTGACGGATGAATTTAACATACTTCTCCCAATCAGGACCAAGACAACTCAGGAACTTTTTGTAACATGATTTTAATGATGAAATAGCTTCAAAATCACCAAAATAACAAGAAAGTTTTAAACTTGATGATCCAAAACAATTTTCACCCTTAGGCGTAGAAAGTACCACACGAATCAAAAACCAATCTAAAACTAATCTACACACATAAAGTTTGAAACTTGATGCAAAAAACTGAAACTTTAACACTAAATAAACCTTAAACCACAAGAATCTTGAGTTTATAAGTGTAAAAACTAAAGCTTTTAGGTGTAAGAAAAGTTAAGTACTAAAAACCACGCGTATAGATATGTAACTTCAAAAACAAAAGTGTTTCACCCAACTAGATGGCGATTGATACCACTGTTAGGTCACCATAAGTTAACACAAGAATCAATATGTAAGAAATGGGAAAGATAGTGATCGGTTGAACACACACACAAACACACGTATGATATTAGAGAAACATTAGGCGTAAGATTAATGTGAAAGTGAACAAACAACCTTCAAAGGAAGGTTTACATGTGTTTATATAGGGAAGGGAGCTAGGGCAACATGTCTAGTCCCTTCCTTTATTATTAGGCTTGGGCCAAGGCCTATGGGCTTTCTACATAAGCGTTGCCATTAATAACTAACATAAAAGCCTAGTTTAAGCAACATATTACATGTTAATTACCAACACTTGAAATAAAATTTAGGAGTGATTCCAACATGGCGACATGGGGTGGGTTTCATGGACATGGGTCTAAAACAAGTTTATAATTAATTTAAAACATGTAACTAGTGGTTTGGTGTCGTGTGTTGTGACATTTGGTTGTGTTTTTGCATATTAGTCATAGTTTTATGTGATGGGTTTAGATTAGTTGATGGGTTTGATGATTGGATGTTGATTGGAGGTTGATTGATTGTAGTAGAAGCCATTTGGGAGTGTTTGGATGTTGTGGATGAGGCGTACGAGCCACAAGATCCACGTGTGGGTCGTGGTGTGTGGCGTACGTGATCCATATGGACCAAGGGTCTGGGTCGGGTTATTGTGGTATTTTGTTGGTTGTTGTTGTTGGTGTTTGGATGAGACGCATGGAGCCGAAAAGCTTCTAGAGCTTGTTTGGTTCACGTGGTCTTAACCGTGACCGTGTCATGACCATTAGGGTCATAACATTGGTTTCGGGTATATTTGGTAGTTTGTTTGGATGGCGATATTGATATGGGTTGATTTGAGATTGAGTTGCGCTATTGTGATTATTTACTTGGACTTATAATATAAATTATCAACTTTGAGCAACGTCGGTGTTACTTTGACTTTTTAGTCATAGTTGACCCCGACAAAGCCATAACATGGACTTTAGTATATTTTGGACTATAGATTGATTAAAAGCCAAGAAGTCATGACTCGTGCTTGTGGACTCGAAACGAATAACGATTTACGATTTATATTGAATTTGACGAAATATATATATATATAAACATGATTAATAAATGGTGAAACATAAATAATAAATGGTTTTCATACTAAAACTCTCGATAACAAGACTTGTCTTGTTATTCACTATTTTAATGGGAATTAACGACTGAAAATGGAAAGGTTTCTAATTAAAAAGTATTTAATGTTTCGAGTGCACATTTATCGAAATGTGCCATTTATGAGCATTTAATGCCATTTTTCAAGTATTTAATTCTATTTAAGTTGTGTGCGTGGGTTACAGATGACCTAACATTAATAGCGTCGATCCACGTGGGTAGCGGACTTATTAGGTTGACGAATCTAATAAGAGCCCGCTAGGTACGTAGGATAACGTTATTAATGGGTGAATTATCCTTATGACTCGTTAGGATGCGATCGGTTTATGGGATAATAAGCGACACGAATAAATGATTGAGTTTATCGAGTTGACGAATTCGATAAGGTCTACTATTTATTCCGAAACTTATTGGACTATGGAGCTTATTGCTTAGACGTCTCGTTGTGTTGCATTGAGTCACATTATGTTTAGTTGAGTTCATTCATGATATCTTGTTGAGTCGATACACACACACGACGATACCAAACGCTAGGACTAAACGGTGAAACAAGATATTTTTGGAGATAAAGAAAAGGAATAAATTGGGGTAGATAACGTTGATTTTGGGAAATAGATATTAAAATTGGTTTATATTAATAGGTTGTGCCGAGTCGGTAGTTGCTGAGCCGTGTTAGCTATTATCTTCTTGCTAGTGTTTGTTTGTGCGTTGCTTGCTTGAGGTGAGTTTCATAGCCCCACTTTTATCTATGTTTTTAACTAATTTGGGGTGAGAATCATGCTACTCTTTTTGGACCTTTTTAAACTATTTTGATTTGCTTATGTGCTTGACTGTTTAGATAGATATGTGGTAGCTGTTGCCTTAGTCTAGGGTAGCAATCTTAATTGCTATAACACTTGCCTAGCTAAGTATAGACTTCCACCTCGACCTAGTCCAGGGTAGCAATCGATCTAGACTTTGCTATGACTGCGCTGGCTAGTGTCGCTTAGGGTCCTACTATGACGTCGGATATGATATTGATGATATTGTTGATTTTGATATTGATATGTGATTGGTATGATGATGTGTATCTATCTTAGGTCTCGCATAGCAAATAAACTTCTACAGGTCCACTATTTTAAACTTGAATTTAAACATATGAACTCACCAGTGTTAGCTGACCTTTTAGCATGTTTTCTCAGGTATTTAAGTGATGTTTGGAGTGCATGTTCTATGGAAGCTTGGCAAGGAGGCATGGTTGAAGGATCATAATCAAACTCTGATAATAATATGGGGACCTATTTTATAAATCAAGTTGGGCCTTTTATTTACATTTTGAGATTATTGTTTTGGATAATTAAATTTGGGATTGTTTTTTGAATGATAATATGACTATCTTGTTTGCTATACTTTTGTGCTATGCCAATCCATGTAACGTCCCGAAAACTTGATTAAGTCTTCCGCTGTACCGAGATTTGGGGGTGTTACAGGTGTCAAGGTCGAGAAACCCGGAGGGGGAGTATCTTCTCTTCATTGATTCATGTCGTAAAAGTAGTGAGTGTGATTGACTGGTTATAAGTTTGGAATAACGAGACCAATTGTAGCGGGTCCCACGGATGGCGCCACTGATTGTATAATAAATCGTACGACCAGGCCTTGGATGGTGATCGAAGGGTATGAGGGGTGTTATGCTTGCGCCAAACTTGTAGCCAATCTGCAATAAGAAATAGTAGACACTTCGTTAAGTGATTGCGCAGGGGTTGGACCCTACGATTTGTGGTAACCGCTAGGGCTTCATCCCCACTCTCTCTGTCTTGGCGGGGAAGCAAAGGAAATAGTGGGAACGTAGGGGAAGACCAAGTCAATGTTCTCCTTTGTCTTAGTATCTTCAAGGTTAGACCCTGAAGGGCTTAGGCCTTCGATTGGCGAATTCCCAACTGATAACCATATCAATGATGAATGGTTTTACGCCATCGATGACTTAGGAAGATAGACTTGGTCCTTCGTTATGCAAATTCGACTGAGATCAAAGGGGAGTCCTTCGACCTGATCGGAGGGTACGTCATCAGAACCCTTTTTCGTAAAGGAAGGAACCAAAAATTTGGTTCCTTGTAATCCGTGGGTGATCTGATTCTCAAGATCCTACAATCATTAGAAAACATTTATTGCATATCTTTGTCTCTTCACTCCATCCTTCTTGTATGGCTTGACTTAGATGATATGACTAGCATTAAAAACTCTTCCAAATCATTAGAAACCTCATTTCTTCTATGGTTTAACATCAAATCAAACACATTTCTCCATAATTTCATAATCCTATAAATTAAGAGCTTCTAAGATGATCATCCTCACACCTTCTCAATTTCTCTCATCTACTAGAACAAGCTTAAGAAAAAATGACTAAGTCGTCCACCTCTTCTCTATCAAACAAACCTAGCAAGAGAACGGCTAGAATGAGTGTTAGACCATGTTGCTTTGTCAACATTAGCTCATCTTCTGATTCCTCTCCCCTAACCATCTCATCTCCCATAAGAGATGAGAACTTTCTCACTTTGACCACTCCTACACCACCTCCAAAATCACCTAATGTAGTTACCACTCCACCACCAACAAAAACTCTCATTGCTAGCTCTCCACCACCGGCTCCCATCCAAACATCCAAGTCACCATCACCTCCTAAATCTCCAACTCTCATACCATTAGAACTATTCTCCACATCACCTACATCTCCAAACCCATTTTTGGAGGACTTGGAGGACTTACCTCCTAGGCCAAATAATCCACCTCCACTACCATCCTTTGGTACAATTGAGCGAATAGCTCATGAGTCTCCACGTCCATCCTTTGACCCAAACGCCCAGTTAGGGCCTCAACCTCGTCTTTTCCATCCTATTCACAATGACATTCATGGACCTTTGTATGGGGATGATGAGTGTGTAAATACTCATCATTTTTAGTCAAATCTGAACTGCAAAACATTTAAAAACACTCAGAAATACATCAAAATGATAAAAATATCACAAATAAGTGTTTTACGTGTTTCAAATGCAAAATACCAAATCGGATGAAAAACATATCAAGTTTGCATAATTGGCGGTTTTAGTCCCCAGTTTCAAAAGTTGTTAAAATAGTCCTGGTAAATCAAAATAAAACAAATTATTATTTTTGGTCCTTGGGAAAATTAAACTTGTCAAAATTGGTCCTCTTGATTAACTTTGAGAATTGGCGATTTGGTCCTTGGTTTTGATGAATTGCAATATTGGTCCTGGATTACGGATTGCACCGTGGTGGAAAATCGCACCCCACTTCTTTTCCCATCTTTCTTCAACCCAAACACTTCAACTCAATTTTACCCTCACACACAACCCACCACCTTAAACTTTACTCTTAATCCCAAATCCCAACTTCAAGCTTTTCCTTTTCCACTCCACCTCAAGAATCCAAGCTCAATGGATGGCCGATCACTTTATTGGTACCTTAACTATTCAAGGATTGAAGGAAGATAGCACAAGATTGATACTTAGCTGCTTTTGTCTCACGTTGCAATAATAAATGGTAATCACAATGCCGGAAGACCTCAAGCTTCCAGAGATAATGGCAATATTTATCATTTCAAAGGCACCCCTAGGTTTTAGTTTAAATTCATTTAGTTTTATTTAAGTTTATTTATGTTTTAAAATCAATGAAAAGCATTTTTCGGCCTGGCTATTATGTAGTATGGTTAGATAGTTGTTCAATCTTATTTGAAAGTTAGTGCTAAATGTTTTAGTTTTAAAACATCAAAATAATTCATCAGGGGGTCAAGCAAGCTATTTGAAAATTCCGCGAAAGCTGCTTTTCACACCGGGGTGTTTTTTTATTCTAAACAGGTCAAAACCAATTTTTACCCACTTTGACCTTCAAGGTCAAAGTGTTTTCAAGATGTTTCATCAGTAAGAAGTATTTTCAGGTTGTTGAAATAGTTTGGCAAGTTAAAAGGGTTTTAGAACTGCGTGATGGCCTCGGTGTCAAGGATCTTGTGAGTTTCGGTGGCTTATTTGATACCTAATGTTAGCTTTATCTCATCCATAAGCTCAACTCAGCCTAGTTTCAGCTTTTATACCTTTTAGAATTGCTTCTAGCCTCGCCAAAATTGGGTTCAAAAGTAGTCCTTGGCAACAATCTCTAAAACCCGCATTAGTAATAAGTGTTCTTAGTCAGATTCCTAATTTTAAGTTGTAAACAAGAGTTTTCATCCCAATTATTTTTTTTTTTTTTTTTGTATTCTACAAATTCTTTAACTTTGTTTTGCAGCCTTTTCCTTGAACCTCACCTCTTAGAAATAAGTCAGAAATGTATTACACCTTCAGTATTTTTCAAATGTTCCGCACAATGACGCCTTTTTCTTTGCTTATTTAGGTTTACATTTGCTTATTCAATCTTTCTAGGATCCAGTAGGTGCCTTAGCTTAGGTCTATCACTATTTAGTTTGATTAGCTTATCTAGTGCTTATTGTAGTTTGCTTTTGCTATTTCCATTAGATTAGCTTATTTCCATTTTTTTGGAGTTTAGGGACTCCCTTAGTATAAATCTATTTAGCCATCTGTTTTCCCCACTTATTTCGCCATATAGACCCATCTTAGTTTATTGTAGTTAGGACTTAGTTTATGATAGCTTAACCCCATTCCAACCGGTTTGTGTGCTTAAATTGAGCTTACGCTTTTAAGAGGTGTTTGTTTGGTTCTCAGAATAACTGAGGAATAAGCCGAGCAAACCGCTATTCCAAGCTTTTCATAAAAAGGTTTTCACAAAAGTTAGAAGTGATCTCAGCAAGAATAATGAAAAGATTTTCAAAAATCAAGCCAAAGTGGAGCCGTGGATTCAGTAACCCTGGTCTCACCACTCACCAACACCTCACAACATCACCTCACTACAAATGTTCTTGGGACTTTGTTCTCATTAATTTCTTAACAATCAATTTCTTTAAGTATAGCTTCTAGCTGTTTTAAGCCATTCTCAGTTTATTGGTGCCTTATTTCCAAAACAACCACTAGTTTTCTTATTTTTCCCAGAACCGTGTAACAAAGTAGTTTCTGTGAAATTTTCTTATTTTTCCTAATTAGTTTAATATTTTAATCATTTAATTAGTGTTTAATCGCTTTTAATTCGTAGTATTAATTTAAAAGCCAAAAATACCCTTTTCTAAAATTATTTTTAGTCAATTAGACGTAGGGAAAAATTTCTCCACCGTAGCCCCTTAAATTGGAAAAATTTTTACGCTTATAAGGTTCTGCTTTTACGCCACGCTTTAGCACCCTAGGACTTAGTTTGCCTCGCTTTATCATTTCATAGGCTAGTAGTAGTTAGTTTGTAGTTTATTAGGTTCCTTGCCTTAATTATTTCTCCTGCTAATTCTCAGAAAACATAATTTAAATCAACAAATCATTAAAACCAATCAAGTTCAAATCACAAAACTCAACTAATCCTTTCCATTCACACCTCGGGGACACTTAATGAAATCACTTTTCCGTATCACTTTTATCACACCCGTAAGGTTTGTACGTTAACCTTTTTCCTAGGGTTAATTTGTCAATTTTACCGTTATTTTCATATAATGCTGATATTGTGTTTTCACCACTCACAAAACACAACTAATCAAATTTTGCCGCCGTCAGAGGTGGTTACATAATATCGCGATTTTTGTGATTAGTGACTGAAGAACTTCCTCGTGAAGTTATTGTTTTTATAAAAATACAAAAATAAAAAATATTTTTCTTTTCTTTGTATATATACTTAAAAGATTAAAAATACAAAAGATTTTCCCTTGTTGTTTTAAATAAAATAATACACAAATCAATATAACATTCTCAACTGAGGTGTTATCATTATAAGTCCTCAACAAAAGATTTAAAACTGCCTTTGTGTCGTCGGTTTTGGTTTACTTCTATCGGTTTTACAAACTCTGCGTGAGGGTATAAGGATCAGGGACATTAAATTGCGGCAAAAGAGACGGTTTTTAAAGCTTCACTTACCTAATAAGTCTCCTCCGCCTTTGTGCTTTTACTTATAGAAGTGATCATTTCACGGGATTATTGGTTTAAGTTCACCGGTTTTGCCTCGGCCTTGTTTTAATTGGAGTATTGTTTTTGAAGTGCATAGCGACTCGCCGTAGCTCAGACGCAATCAGCAACCCACCAAACGCATTCGCCACAATGTTTATGAACATAACCATAACGACCTCAAGTCCCAGCTGTTCAGACCGCTTCCCGACTCCAACGATGGAGGAGTTTTGCCAACCCACTACATGGATGGACGGGCGGTCCAATTGTTCCTGGCCAACATCGAGGTTAATGATTTTGGACTTAAGCTTATCACATGATTCAACAAGTCCAAAGTTTTGCCAATTTCACGGATCACCTGTGACTATGCCAACAAGCATCTACAAATTTCACCGCCACCCAAAGTATGTAGCACAAATGGGGGTCACCGATGACGCCTTCGCTATATTCCCTTGACGCCATGCCAAACGATGGTTTGATCGCTTTCCCAAGAACTCAATCCATAGTTTACTTAAATGATCTCCAAATTCTTACGTAAATACTTTCCACCGCCGATGGTGACGGCAACTAAGGAATGAAATCAAAGAACGAAGATCCGCATGAGTCCTTATTCGAGGCATGGAACGCTTATAAGTTTGATTGATCGATGTCCGAACCACAATATGTTGCTTGTCACCGAAATAGATACATTCTATAACGGTTAACATTGACATCGCATACAATATCAATGCTGCACGGTGGTACCTTTATGAAAAGGCCAATCGGTTTGCTATGATCTCATTGAAAACATGACCGCCACCATAATTATTGGGATTCCTGCCAGAGGAGGAAGTCAAGGAGATCTACCACCCTTCCATCTTCGAATACACGCATTCCCAACCAAAGATTGAAGAAATATCCATCGCATTAAAATGAGTAAAAATAATAACAATCGTGAATGTCGTAAAACAAAAGTTGTGAAACTTGTGGTGGTCCACACCATTATTTTGAGTGTCCGCTCCGTGGTTTTACCAAGAGAGCTGCTATGCGCTCGGTTCCTACACATATGGAGGTAACCTACCAACCAAGGAGACTCCGAACCTTTGGGATTGTTATCGCTCTAACAATTCCTTGGACCACCCTTGCGTTTAATCAAAATCGCAATAGAAATAATCAGCCAATCACCAAAATCAGTCGACCGAATTTTCAAAATCAAAAATCAAGGTTTTCAAAATCAAGGAAATTTCAATCAAAACCGTTCAGCTCTCAACAAAACATGCACCCCTCAAAGTCCACGACATCACCAAATTACATCAAAAGCAATGAGCTAAGATGGTGTCCATGCAAATCACCACTTTGAAGAATGATTTCACTTCCGAAAGCTAGAGCTATAGTTAAAATTGATCAATCTAATAGCAAGATTGAAAGCATGTTTGCTAGTCTCATGAGTCAAAAGAATCGCTTTCAACTTTCGGAACTCTTCCTAGTAACACTATTCCTAAACCCAAAGGGAGAAAAATGCTATTGCCACCAAGTGGTAAGTCTTATAGGGACTGGCCTAATCCTTCTCCGCAGAGGGAGGAACGAGAAACCAGGTATCAAAGGACAAGGTGATATCTTCAAGCCCAATGGTACCACACAAGTCCTTCCTTAGTTTACCTCCACCCGAACCTGTTCCATGACCATTCCTAAGCCTTCACTTCCTTATCCTTCAAGGCTTAATGACCAAAAGCCCGCGATAAAACTAGTCAACAAATGGAGAAGCTTGTGCAAATCTTTCAAGATTTGCACTTCGAGATTAGTTTCCATGGACGCTTCTTCTTCTAATGCCAAAGTTCGTCCAACAATCAAAAGTTTGTTGAATAACAAAGAAAAGATATTTCCTCAAATGGCTAAACTTCCTTGAACGAATTGTTCGGCGTTATTCCAAAAGCCCTAAAACTAGAGACCTTTAAAAATTTTCATCCATGTGATTTTCAAGGAATAGTTCAATGTTCGCTTTGGCCGATCATTGGTGCAGATAACTTGATGCTACACTCCATGTGAAAAAGCTTTCATTACCCCCGCCACACTTTACATATGATCCTCGAAGCTTGGGGCGTATGTTCTCGCCCCCTAGGTATAGCCGAGGATGTATTTGAAAGTAGGCAAGTTTCATTTCCCGCCGACTTTGTTGTTGTCGTAATTTGATGCCGCATCCCCGAGTACCCCTTCATTTCGAGGTGCTTCTAAAACGGGCCTGCATTGATCGACGCGATGAAGGGAAATCACTTTATGGTAAATAAAGGAAGTCATAATTTCAATCTCAATCAAGTTACTAAATACTTCCCAATTATGGAGAATTCCACAACAAAATTGATGTCTTGACAGTTGAGGAGTATTCTCAAGAAATTTTGATTCTCGAGTGGCAATCCCACTCGGTTGATCCTACTGCTTCCCTCACTGCTTGAGGGAAGTGACTTTATTTTGAAGAGATCAGCATACTTGATAGTGATTCTGCTCCATGGGAAATTGATCATCTCCCATAATAATATTTGCCAGATATTCTTCTCATCGAAAAAATGCTCAATGAAGACATCCTTCAAAATAAACTTGGAAATTAAAACAATTGAAAATCTAATGATCCTCCCCAGGTCAACTTCAAGGACTTACCACCTCATCTCGAAAGTAATGCGATTTTGGAGGCGTAATAAATCACCCGTCATCATTGCTAAAGACTCCGGTTTGCGGGCTCATAAAGGTTTTGAAGTCACGCAGCCATCGCTGGAAACTTTCCGACATCAAGGTATTAACCCGAATTTTGCACACAAGATTCTAATGGAAGATGACTTCAAACCGGCGGTTCAACACCAGAAGGTGAATCCAATATTCATGAGGTTATCAAGCAAGAAGTCATAAAACTTCTCGATGCCGGATTGATTTACCCTATCTCGATAGTCCTCAGTGAGCCCTGCTCATTGTGTACCAAAAGGTGGCATTACCGTAGTTGAAAATGATGAAAACGGAGTTGATTCCTACCATTGTTACGTGATGGCGTGTTTGCATTGACTATCGAAAAGTTAAATGAAGCTTCACCCGAAGACCACTTTCCATTACCCTTCATGACCAAATGCTTGAGAGATGGAAACTAATACTATTGTTTTCTCGATGGTTTCTCGTTACTTTCAAATTCTATTGACCACAAAGATCAAGAGAAAGACCACATTCACGTGTCCCTATGGAACATTTGCTTACCGACGCATGCCTTTAGCTTGTGTAATGCTCCCTGACGCTCCAAAGATGTGTATGATGGCCTTTCCATGATATGATCAAAGACTATGGAGGTCTTATGGATGATTTTTCGTCTTTGGGGATTCTTTTCAAACATGTCTCTCTTTATTTGGACAAGATGCTTGAACGCTAGTAAAAACACTAATCTTTGTCTAAATTGGGAGAAATGTCACATTATGGTTAAGGAAGGAATTGTCCTTGGCCATAAGATTTCTAAGAGCGGGATTGAGGTTGACAAAGCTAAAGTCGATGTCATTTCAAAATTACCTCCTCCCAACAACCTTCAAAGGAGTTAGAAGTTTCCTTGGTCATGCCGGATTCTATCGCCATTTCATTCAAGACTTCTAAAAATATCCCCGCCTATATTCCGACTCTGAAAAGGATACTCCTTTCATTTTCTCGAAAGAGTGCATTGAAGCATTTCTAACTCTTAAGAAGAAGCTCACCGAAGCACCCATTCTAGTTGCCCCGATTGAATTACCATTCGAGCTTGTGCTGCACGCAAGTGATTTCGCCATAGGTGCAGCCTTGGGCAACGCAAGGCTAAACATTTGGCCTATATACATTATGCTAGCAAAATTTTGACCAAGCTTTCAAGCACACTACACCACTAATGAGAAAGAACTACTAGCCGGTATATGCTTTCAGTTTTCATACTTGGTAATTTGTCCAAAGCATATAGTGTATACGGATCACTTCTAGCCAAATATTTGCTAAGCAAGATGCAAAGCCAGATTGTTCGGCGGTTCTCCTCCTACAAGAATTTGATATCATTATCCGCGGATAAAAAGGGAGCCGGAGAACCTAGCGGCTCGACCACTTGTCCCGCCTTGAAAATCCTCATGAAGGTGCTCGTGAGAAAAAGGAAATAAATGAAACGCTCCTAGAATCTCTTAATATGGTATCTCAACGTGGAGATTCTAGTACCCCATGGTTTCACGATTTTGCAAACTATCAAGGGAATTTTGTTGTGAAAGGGATGTCGCCCCAACAAAGAACAACAAATTTTCAAAGATGTTAAGCATTACCGGGACCTAACCCTACTTGTTTAAGGTTTGCGGATCGTCATCCGACGGTCTACGCCAAGAAGCCGAAGCGAAATTCTCAAGGCTTGTCAATTCGACCTTATCGGACATCATGGCCCAACTACACCGCTAAAAGGTGTTTGATTCCGGCTCTATTGGCCCACGACATTTAGCAAAGATGCCCATGACCTCGCAAATTTGCGACTTTGCTAATTGCCATAGCAACATCTCTAAAAGAGATGAAATGCCCAAAATGCCATCTGGCGTGATCTTGACGTGATGGCATTTCGATTTTATGGGCCGCTCCTCCTTCTCTCGGAACAAGTATATACTGTATGGTCGATTATTTGTCCAAATGGGTAGAGGCGAAAGCGCCACCCACCAACGCAAGTTTAGTTCGTGAAGTTTTCAAGTCTCTCTTTTCCCGCTTCGAACTCGCGTTATCATTGAGTGATCGCTGCACCTTTGCAACCACCACCCACAAAGTGATGCTTAAGCACGGTGTCACCCAATCGACTTTCTACCTCACATCACCCACAAACTAAGGGCAAGTGGAAGTTTCAAATCGTGGTTTGAAAAGAATCTGGAGAGGACCGTAGGTGAAAACCGCCTTTGGTCGACAAAACTTGAAGATGCACTTTGGGCCTTCCGCATCACATACAAAACACCCATCTGTAATCTTTACAAGTTTGTACGGAAAGGCGGTCATCTCCATCGAGCTCGAGACAAAGCTTCTATCGGGCCTCAAACATGCCAATTTTGACATCAAGTCCGCGGGTGATCATCGTGTTCAATGAATTAAATGAACCAGGATCGTATCGCTTCCATTAACTCGGCGATCTACAAAGAAAAGACAAAGAAGATCCATGACTCAAAAAATCAAAACCGCTGCTTTCAACAGTATTCTTTTCAATTCTAGATTGAAAATCTTCTGGAAGCTCAAGACTTGGATCGTCCATTCATCGCTGCCCATATGGCACCGCCGAATTATCTCAAACCGACGGACCAAACTTCAAGGTGAATGGACATAGGTTGAAGCATTATTTTGGAGTGGACATTCCACTTGTGGTTGTCCCCGATCTACAAACTTTCCCCATGAACAAATGAATGCGGGGATCAGCTAGCTTACCTCGAATCAAAAAAACAAAGAGCAAAAGATATGGTTTTTTCCCCTATTACTCCCTCTTTCTACTTTCTACCACCTCATGGGGAGGCCTGCTGTTGTATATAAAGTTTTCCAAAAAAAAAATATATATATACATATATATATATATATATATCTCAAATAATGGCCGTAGTATTTCCTTTTACGCTTCTATGTTTCAGCATAATCATTAAGATTTGGAATATTGAGGGCACATAATTTCTAGTGTGGGGAATTCTCACCTAATTTTATCATGTAATTATACCACCCAATTCCCCCATTTTTGGCCAAAATTTTTGGAGTAAGTGTTTTCACTTACCATTACGGTTATCACCATGTCTAATAAAAGGATTGGCTAATCCAGAGCAAACGGCTCTTGGTAAAGATATCTCAAATCCATGACTGCCAGTAATTTCCCCAAAATTGTATGGTGTTCAAATTTCACCATATCTTTAATTGAAGAGTAGGCAGCCCGCAAGTTTGCTATGGTTGTGGTAAAGGCAGCTTGAAAACCATATTGGTAATCACCACCAAAGATATTTTATCTAAGAGTTATTAGTCCGCAAATGGCTTCGTAAAGACAAATCAAAACCGCTGAAAGTCAGTGGTTTGCTCAAAATCATTTGGTTATCATTGTACCAGGCTGTTCTTACTTGAACTAAAACAAGTTATTAAGTAATGGATTTTGGTAAAGATTCAAATCCATTAAGTTTCTAAAAGATGCTAGGGACTAGCAATAGTTTAATGGGGATTGATGATGAGCATACTCATCAGTCAAATCAACCCGCAAAACATTTAAAAACACTGTATACATCAAAATGATAAAAATATCACAAATAAGTGTTTTACGGTTTCCAAAATGCAAAATACCAAAATCGATGAAAAACATATCAAGTTTGCATAATTGGCATTAGTCCCCAAGTTTCAAAGTTGTCAAAATAGTCCTCAAATCAAAATAAAACAAATTATTATTTTTGGTCCCTGGAAAATTAAACTTGTCAAAATTGTCCCTTTGATTAACTTTGAGAAATTGGCATTTGGTCCCTTGGTTTTGATGACTGCAATATTGGTCCTTATGTATTAATACAAAGCACCCTTGGTCCTCAACCCTTCCACTTGACCTCCTCGCCACTCCCATTTGAACCCCCATCACCAATAATAAAAAACCTCTTCCCCTCTTCCCCATCTTCAACCCAAACACTCAACCTCACCATCACTTTTACCCAAATTTACACCACAACCCAAACCACCTTAACCTTTCTTCCCGCTTCTCCCAAATCCAAAACTCCACTCAAGCTTTCTCCTCTTTTCCCACTCCACCTCACAATCCAAGTCAAAAGCTCAATGGCTTCATCACTTCTTATTATGGTACCTAACTATTCAAGGTCAGATTGAAGGAAGATAGCACAAGATTGATACTTAGTTGCTTTGTCTCACATTAAGCACACACGGGCTAACAATGCTTGAAGACCTTGAAGCCCTAGATAATTGTAGTATAAATAGCTTATCATTGTAGCCTTCAAAGGCACCCCTAGTTTTAGTTTAAATTCAGTTTTTCTAGTTTTTAAGTTCTATTGTAGTTTATCAAGTTTTAAAATCAATGAAAAGCATTTTTCAGCCATGTTTTATAGTATGGTTAGATAGTTGTTCAATCTTATTTGAAAGTTGTTAAATGTTTTAGTTTAAAACATCAAAATAATCTCAACAAAAGTCAAGCAAGCTATTTGAAAATTCGCTAAGCTTTTCACACTTAAAGGGGTGTTTGGTTATCTCTTGTAAACGTGTCAAAACTGATTTTACCCACTTTGACCTTCAAGTAGTGTTTTCAAGATGTTTCATCAAGAAGAAGTATTTTCGTGTTGTTGAAATAGTTTAAGTTAAAAGGTTTTAGAACCAAGGTGACAAAGGCCTCATACTACCGATCTGGTGAGTTTCAGGTTTTATTTTACCTAATGTGTGTAAAGTTAGTTTTTATCTCATCCTTATAAGCCTAACTCAGTCTAGTTTCAGTTTTATACCTTAGAATTGCTTCTAGCTCAGTTAAAATTAAGTTCAAAAGTAGTCCTTGGCAACAATCTCCTAAAACTCAAGATCATTAAAATAAGTGTCAAAGCATGATCTCGCCAATTTTAAGTCAGAATAAGTTTTCGGGTCCCATTTTTTTTATCTCACAAATTTTAACTTTGTTTTTGCAATTTTCCTTACTTGGAAACTCATCTCGATCTCAAAAATCAGCAAAATGTATTAACCTTCAGTTACTTTTTCTACTTGACAGACAAATTTTGCTTATTTAGGTTTACATTTGCTTATTCAATCTTTCTAGGACCCAGTAGGTGCCTTAGCTTAGGTCTATCACTATTTAGTTTGATTAGCTTATCTAGTGCTTATTGTAGTTTGCTTTTGCTATTTCCATTAGATTAGCTTATTTCCATTTTTTTGGAAGTTTAGGACTCCCTTAGTATAAATCTATTTAGCCATCTGTTTTCCCCACTTATTTTCAGTTACATAGGACTGATCTTAGCTTATTGTAGTTAGACTTAGTTTATGATAGCTTAATCCCCCATTCCAACTGGTTTGTGTGCTTAAATTGAGCTTATCAGTTTTTAAGAGGCTGTTTGTTTGGTCTGTAACAAATCTGAGGGGAATAAGCTGAGCAAACCGCTTATTCCAAGCTTTTCATAAAAAAGGTTTTCACAAAAGTTTAGTTGATCTCAAAGAATAAGTCAGAAAAAGATTTTCAAAAAAATCTGTTTTGTGGAGCCGTGATTCAAACCTGGTCTCCACATTACCATCACCAACACCTCACAACATCACCTCACTACCAGCTGTCTCTGGGACTTGTCTTTAATTTCGCACAATCAATTTCTTAAGAGTTTGCGCTTTTGGGTTTTAAGCCATTCTCGCCTTATTTAAGGCCTTATTTCCAAAACAACCACCTAGTTTTCTTATTTTTCCTAGAACCGAAGCAAAAGTAGTTTCGTGAAATTTTCGAGATTTTTCCTAATTAGTTTTTAATATTTTAATCATTTAATTAGTGTTTAATCGCTTTTAATTGAGTAATTAATTTAAAAGTCAAAAATACCCGGTCTTTTTTCTAAAATTATTTTTAGTCAATTAGGACGTGAGGAAAATTAATTTCACACCAGTAGCCCTTAAATTGAAAAAAATTTATGGCTATGGTCAGCTTCCTTCCCTTTTCTTTTACGCTTTAGCACCCTAGGACTTAGTTTAGCCTCGTTTTATCATTTCATAGGCTTAGTAGTAGTTAGTTTGTAGTTTATTAGGTTCCTTGCCTTAATTACTTTCCACACATTCAGAGAAAAACATAATTCTAATCTAACAAATCATTAAAACCAATTCAAGTTCAAATCACAAAACTCAACGAATCCTTCCATTCACACCTCATAATGCACGGAAATCACTCACTTTTTATCACACCCGAAGGTTTGGTAATGCTAACCTTTTTCCCAAAGGGTTAATTTGTCTAATTTACAAGTTATTTTGATATACGCTGATATTGTGTTTTCACCACTCACAAACACATTAATCAGGGACCATGCCCTATCTCTACATCCTTCCTTTGTCTCCTCATATCAAGACATTGATGAATCCATGTGGGAAGATCATCCACATTCCAAAGTTGAGATAGAAGTTTAAACTCAACCACCTCCACAACTTCTCAAATATGGTGGATTCCCACCTTAGTGAGACTATGCAAATGCAAAATGCTTTGCTAGATTCCCTAATCACTCCAACCACCAACACCAACAAGTCCACCATTCCACCACCATAAAATCATGAACCCTTTTACCCACCTAGACACGTGTTGCTCAACAGAGTGGCACCGCCTAACATTAGCGAACGGACCCGGTGATGGTCCATGAGCTCCAAGATGAAATGACGCTCATCCTCAACCACATCCTAGATAATCAAAGCTCTTGCTCATCCACCACCTCAATAAGAGGGCCTTAGTTTTTCTTTCAAAATTCTGTTATTTTTTTATTTTCTAGGATTTTTTTTATTTTATACTGCTTTTAGATTTCTTTATGTACTAACACATCATTAGTTCCTTTTCATGATTTTTAAATCATGAAAATTTTAACAAGTGATTGATGTTTTTATATTGTTGTTGATTGTTACTGGGTGATTGGAAATGCATATATACTTGTGATGATGCTTATTACTAACATCTTTTTTGTAGCTTTTTCACAATCCATGTATCTTTCTCTTGGCACCCAATTTAGAGAGGATACAAGGAGAGAGATGGCTCGAAATCATTACATCTTCCTACTTCTTTTTGTTTCGACAAAAGGAGAAATATTATAGAACTTGACTTTGACTTTCTAAAAGTCAATCGCATACTTTGACTTATGAAAAGTCAAAATTGGACAAACTAGTCACAAGATAAAATAATCTTTTTATTATCATCTTTATCTAACTCACTAGTTCTTTCAAGTTCCAAAATTAATCTCATATTTCTATAAATCTTGAACAAACTTTTATATCTTTTATAAAAATAATTTATGTTTTGCCCTCAAAAAAAGGGAGATTGTTAATACAAATATCGCTATTAAACGCTATTTATATTTTATGATCTTTACCTAATTTTTGTTAATCATAAATTTAATTTTTTGTAAAGCATAAGCTTGTCAGTTTAAATGTTTAATAGATATTAAAACAAGTTTTTAAATAAATAATATTCATCACAAGCATTTACATTTTGATTAATCATATAACTTTGATATTTCTCTAAACCATAATGTATGTTAACATTTTTAGATCAAGCATGTTTTAGTTTTTTAAAACAAAACATTACATATGTATTTACATTTAACATATTTCTAAAAATAGAAAAAAACATATGACATCATGTGGTGCATCTTTGAAATCTCTAGAGGATTCATAAGATATTTTGTGTGGATTTGGACTCTACATATCTTAATCGGATCTTGGTTATATTTGGTTGACTTTGGTAAGATTTTTGTAATCTGTTTGCCGACCTCGGCGGCACCAAAAGTTTACACGGATGGAACCATATTTTTGGTTTCGCGGGTCGTCGCGGATCGGTATGTTTTAGCTATAAATAGCAAGCCAAACCAAGTTGTTTTCTCATCCCTTTCTAGCATAATTACATACATTCCTTCTTTCTAACATTTCTAACTCAGCCACATATCATTATAATGATCCTCTTTGTAAAAGAAGATCAAAGCATAATCAAGCTTCAACAAATAGTTGGAACCTTTGTTTTGTTGTTGTATGATCTATATACATCATTGTTGTACCAAACCATCATAAAATTGTGAGTGTGAGTGGTTAGTATATTAGTCCTTAATATGTGTGTGGGAGTCGCTAAACTTTAAAGAACTCACATCTAGCTTAGGTCACGTAAAACAGCTAAGTTAAGTGTAAAGGTTTCTCCGGGTGAAAGGAGCTTGTTGACTAGTGAAGTTAAACTCGGAAGGAGACTCGGGAGAAGTGGCTAGAAAAGAAAGTCCTTGTAGATCTAACCACTATAAACAACTTGTTGTGGTTTGATTGTTTCTTTCCTTACTTACTTTTTTTTATATATTACTTGCATATTGTTTGTTCTTTACCAACATATCTTTGATCAATATCAATTGATCATTACATTAAGTTTCAAAACAAAGTTTTTAATCGGTAAACTATTCAACCACCCTTCTAGTTTTCCACACAAGTGATCACATACATACATAACATAATAAGGACCGGGGACTAACCACAATCGCTTCTAGATAGTGTCATGCCACCGTTTTCTTCGACGACATGGCTATGGTAATTCCATGGCTAGAATACATAAGCTAGGCAA
This sequence comes from Chrysanthemum makinoi, assembly GCA_910596185.1. Lineage (NCBI taxonomy): Eukaryota > Viridiplantae > Streptophyta > Magnoliopsida > Asterales > Asteraceae > Chrysanthemum > Chrysanthemum makinoi. Next base: position 243,549,914 of record OU343217.1, on the reverse strand, counting down.
TACAAGAACAATCATAATCATATCATATCAAATACCGAATCGAGACATATCATATCAAATACCGAATCAATCATATCAAACTAAATCATATTGAATACCGAATCAAGCATATCAAACGGATAACCAACTAATATCAAAACGTAGATAACAATTCAATATCGTAACGAAAAACAAAAGGATATCAAAGGTAACGATAATCATATCAATGGATGCCCTTACATGAGAAAGGATGAAATATATGTACCTTAACAAATGGAAGCAAATGGAAATGTGAGCACGAAGAAATAACGCCACGCCTTCTTCAACTCTACACGGATTACGGTTCAGATAATACTTATTATCTCATTTAAGTCATAACGATTTTATTGTTTATATATAAATTATATTAATATTTTTAGAGTTATTAAGTGTATTCTCATTTTAGTAATGGACCGAAATAAATACTTTAGGGTAATAATTATTAATTAGCCAAACTTAGGGGTTATAAATGATAAATGGTAAATTTAAAGGTTTAATATGACAATATAGCAAAGTTAGAGGTCAAATATGATAGATTCCAAAGATTAGGGTCAAAAGTAACAACTTAACAAAGTTTAGGGTTTGTATGCACCAATATCTAAAAATGAGGGTTAAAAGTGAAAAATTATATAAATACTAACATGAAATATAGTTTTATAATGCGAAAGAAGAAACAAAAATCTTTCATTTTTATTAATTTTTTTTTATCTCGACATGCCAATTCACCTTCGCCATGTTCAAACGTTAACCAACCCGGACTAAAGAAAACACACCTAGTGATTACCATTTCACTTCATCTTCCCCAAAGACTTTCAACACACCGCATAATTTATCAATATAAAACCCGCCGACGCCTCAAACTTACCCATTTGTATTAAGAACCAAGACCGGTAACCAAGTATCTTTTTACCTTTTGTTCGCCCATATGGCTAACATTTACCATCAAATAAGTGAACACGATATGATTGACCCCCACTCAACTATCCCGACATGCTTTCAAAATACAAAATGAGTCAATCTCTTATCAATTCTCAAAATCATAAATACCCCTGTTGACCATGCCTTAGTACACATTTTATGCTTATATATACATAAAACAACTTTCCAAGACTCTAATTCAGATATACAACTCTCGCTGATTCTATCGTAGCTTTAAGCATGCTCATACTATAAGGCCATAACCCTACTACAAATGGATCTTTAGACCTCCACATAAAAACTTTTTCTAAAACAAGTGTCTATATATTCTTTTTCTCCACAAAACTTATTTAGACGTGTTTATTTGATAGCATGACGTCTATAAATGAAAAATACTTAACCTGGTTATTATTATATCCACTGTCTTTAGATAAAATATTTAGACCGCTCTCATTAAGAAAACAAGAATTTTCACTTTCGCTTTAGGCGTCATATTTTGAACAAGAGAATTTTCATTTTTGTTTGGCGCGCTATATTGATCTTCATATTTTCTTTATGGTCAAGAAGATCCTCAATCCATTTTTAATCTCAATCCTTCAAGAATCAAGTATGTAACATCAGATCTACCTTCAATTGATTTTGTTTCTGGCTAATTTTGAATATTTGGATCTTTTATTTTTATTTATTTCATGGGTTTGGTATTTTCAACCATATACAAGCACAATTATTGTCGGCTATTTTGATTACCATATAGACCAACTAGGAATTAGGGCTCTTTACAACCAACTATAAACTTTGGTGTTAGTTTAATTTGTTCTTAAATTCAATTGATGATGCAAGAATGAATAAAGATGCTTATAATCAAAATATAAAAGATGAAATATGGTAATAGTTTTCTCAGCTTGATGACTATGTTTCAAATCAAGAATTCTCCTTTTATAATTGTATATTTGGTTTGTTAAATGATATTTTAAGCTTTGATTTTGTACATGCATGATGTTTTTTTCATCAAATTGCCAATCATTAACAAAAATCAAAATGGAAAACTCTATTTTACCTCAAAGATGTTGATACTCATATAATAACGAACTTCAAAGTTAGCTCAGATACTTCAATAAGGGAATTGATGTTCTCGAGTATATTTTCAATTTCTATGTGTTTCTTATTAGTTCTTATTTATCAAGTAGTCATGCTTGATTTTCTAAATTTAAAGCTTTGAGATGCAATGCTCATCTTATATTGGCCATCTGATAGATTGGTTTTGGCGGTGTCGAAGGGTTTGTAAGGTTAATGAGTTATTATTCGCTAATGAAAGATTGTAAATTAAGTAAAAGGTTATATAAAAAATAATATCGATAAAAACACCACCGCTGCATAAGAAATCATTTGCCTCTCTCTTATTGCAATTTGTTATGTCATTTGACTGCTCTAGAATATTATAAATAATTAGATCAAGAAATCAATCACCCATCTCAATTCATCATGATTTGTTATTGTAGGTACGGACATTCATACACCATTTACCGCGACGATAGAAGCTCTATCCTAGTACATGACATAAAGAAGATGGTGAGGACTAAGGACCATTATTTTGATGAAAAGGATTATATTTATCATGTCAAGAAACACCGTAAGACTACATTTTACATAAGAGTAAACGAAAAATCATCCCGGTTTGTCTAAATTTGCGATATCATCCTATTCTCAAATGTTCAAGAATAAACACCACCAAGTCCACAAACGCTTAGCAAAATCATCCCTACACTAACCGAGGTTAGTTTTCCTCGTTTTTCAACCCCGGCAATAACATGAGGGTATTTTGTCATTCTTGATTATCTTTCCCATTTTATTTCTTTCATGGGATAAACTCAAAACCACCAAACTTAAAACCACCACCACGCCTCTCGTTAATCTCAAACCATTAATGTTGATCAAACAAAGACCCTAAATCCCTAATCTCTAAATAAGTTCAAGCAATGGTTGTTTCGAGTGGCATCCGCATTTTAGAGATCAAGAGATTGATGAAGTACATGCATATAGTAAGTTATACCCAATTCCCAATATTGTGTTTTTTTATTGTGGTTTGTGTAATGATCTAACCCTAGTTTTGAATTGTGGTTTGTTTTTTACAGGGAATGATCTAAAACATAAAATATAAAGATTTACCATGCAGGATATTTCATCACCAATCAATAGGAAGAAATACAAGTCGTGAGTTTCAACTACTTTGATATGGTAGATGCTGATTTGTTTTCAATTATTGAGCTAAATGATATGATTGTGATGTTAGGTTATGATAGAAAAGAAATCATGTATTATCATTACAAAATACCCAACAACAATTTAGATTATGGTCCAAAGCATTAGGAAGTGATTTAGATGTTTTGGGTATGACAAAATATACAGATAAGTGTAAAAGAGTTGAGGTTTATGTTGAACATGGGTTTACAAGTCTTGAAAAACTTACTTTGCACCCCAAAAGGAAAGAACAACTACCATGAAGTGGACCCAAATAGTCTCTGAAGAAGAGTGACCAAAGGCAAAAGCTTTAGCAATTGAATGGCCGAAGGAGTGAGAAGGAAAGCATGGGTACCGGAGCAGGCAGATTGATAAGGTAATGATATTGGTCGTGGTAGTCTTATGAATGATGATTTTCATCCTTTTTTGAAACCAATATAAGCCGGAACCCCAGTATACCAATAAGTGATATTGATCAAGAGCGTGATGGGCAAGAACGTGCTGAAAGTGATATCGAATCGGATGGTTATGGTGGCCAAGAAGAGGTTGAAAGTGATGAAGAGGTTGATAGTCAATGGGCTTTATGTAATTGTATTTGCGTTTAAGTCACTTGATGGTTATTTGGTATCAGCTTTTGTTTAGTTTATGGTCACTTTTTGCGCTTTGTATTTGCGCTTATGGTAGACATGGTTTACTTTTATGGTCACTATGGTATTTGCGCTTTACTTTGATTTGTGTTTTCGCTTTTTAGCCATGCTTCGCCGGATGGTTGACTCATGGTTCACTATGCTATTTTGCGAATATGATTCACTTGTATTCTTAAGCCACATGACACACAACAATACATATACACAACAAACATTGCATAATGACATGAAACCAGTTGACATACATAAGATAACATTACAAAAGCTAAAATAGAGACCAACAAAGTCACATGAAACCAATTGACTTTTCCAACAATATGACCTACATTAGTCAACCCATAATGACAACATTACAACACAAATAAACCCAACTTAAACACAATAGCATCTTCGCCCCGCTAGCTTGATGCGCGATTCAACCTAGTTGTTTTTCAAAGATTGTTGATCCCTAATAACCCAGTATGATAGCCAGAGATCTTGGACACATTGGAGGATCCATCCAATCATCATAGGCAATGATAAAGAAAACGCCGATTGTCATGTCCATGATGTGGTAATCTTGCTGGTGCCAGCAGATGACACATTTTCGGGTTATTCATAATTAGGGTTATGGCTAATTAGGCTGAGGGGTCGGGGAAAAATGGTGTCAAGTAAGATAGAGATTATATAGGTGGGGAAATGCATGGAAACGGGTGAGATATGTTGCAAAAATCATCCATACTAATTGACAAAATACTCACGCAGTTATTGCACGGGGTAGAAAATGGGAAAACTAACCTCATATTGCTTAGGATGATTTTGCTAAACGCTTGTGGACTTGGTGGTGTTTATTGTCAACTGTGATAGGGATGATATCCCAAATTTACACAAACCACGTGGATGATTTTTGCAGCTTACTCTTCACATAATGATGGTTATTTTCTTGAATTTCTTCTTTCTTTTGTATGTGAACTGTTATGATATTATTATCTATTTGAAAAGTTCCCTAATCAAGCTATTAGAGAGCTTGAGGTGAGTACATTGACTATGATATTGTTATCTATATCCTCACTGGCCTGATTATTACTTTAAATAGGTGTTTTATAAGGCGCCAAAGATGAGATTTGATAAGATTCCGAATAAAAAGAGAGCCCAACAAGCTGGTTAGTCTCCGTGATGAGTAATTATTTGGTGCCACAACTTGCAACTCTCAGATTTTGTTTCTATTTTAAAAATAATAGTTTGTTAAAAATAAAGTGGTGAGGAAAGGTACTGAGGCATGGGCACACATCTCCATATAAGTCCGAAACTTGTTCAATGTGCAAGCAATATATCTCTAGACATTCATTTTGAAGAAAAGGTATTATTTTAGAACCTCTTTTGTCACATTTTTTCTTGTATGATTACTTATTCTATGGATTGATATGCATGATCCATTATCTCCTCCTCAATATAGATATAGAACACATTTTGTAATTTCAATTCTATTGTTTCGTTGTTTTCAGGAATCCCTTTCATAATCACCCTCGATCCAGTTGCTTATGGAGAAGGACTCATTGAAAGTGACGCCGAGTCTGTGGTATACCGAAAATAACAACCTCTAATAGTTGTGAAGTCGGATGGAGGATTTAATATGATGAGATCTCAAGTTGGTTGGTTTTATAGCGCTTTTAGTTACCTCAATAAATTTTAAAATATGAACCAAATTTACGCCAACATCACTCTTGAATGTCTTGTACATACACATATTTTATATACATACTAAATAATCATATCATTGGAATAACTCATCAAGGTATAAATCTATGTACATTGCAATAACAATATATGTGATTTGATTTAGTAAATCATAAGATGATGCATCGGACTTCGCAGAAAGACCGCCAAGATATGAATTGTGGCTACTCGCTTATGTAGGAAGTGGAAATCTGTTGCTGGCCTTTCAGGGTTCCCTTGGATTCAATCTGCCCAATAACCTATAAACTATATTTGCTCTCAATAAACCTTGACACCGATCTTAGATAATGCTCGATGTAACTCCTTTCACAACGCCACCATGATATTAAAGAAGACCGCTATTTAATCTCTAAGCACTTTCCAATCAATCATTTTATGTTTCAATTAGGATATATCAAGTGTGAACAAAATAAGTTTACTTATGATCATAGTGGTTTTCGCAGAAAGCTAGTATAGTTAGTAAATTCTAGAAATGAGAACCGAATCAATATAACTGGTGATGGACCAGATTTGTCTCGTTCTTCAATTTTGCTATTCGACCGAAGCTTTGCAAATTTCTATTATTATTGAATAAAGGATTGTTTATCAAATCGCCTAATCTCCACCTGGAAGGATGTACTTATGCACATGGCCTTTAACACTACTACAAAATGGCTCTTTAGACCTTCTTATAAAGACCCTTTATGACATCAATCTTTATTAAGTAGGTTGTATACATTGCGTTCTAAGAGAGTCCATGGGTTCACTTTTGGAGATAGCTTCGGATGAAAAAAGAAGAAGATGGTCGGACTCGAGAAATACCAAGGTATGAATTTAAAGGTTGTTTAACACATATGCATATGCGTTTGTATAGTTCATCTTTCTGAGTCAGATATTATGGCTTCGATCTCATCTTCTCACCTTCCTTCAATTGTGCGGCTGGACGATTTGTTCTTTGTAGGATCTTCCGCAAGAGTGGTTCGGCCGAATAACGTGAACAATATGGTGCCCCATTTGTTGAGGAGGAATGGGATGGATAAGCCGATAGCCACTAAGGAGTCTCCATGAAATTCCATGGCCCTTAGTCACTTTTTATTTGTTAAGCTTGCCAAATAAAAATGAACTCCTTCCACTTTGTTTCCGTAAAATCAAATACATTACAACTAGGTTACCTTTTATCACTTCTTTATATTCTTATTTTATTTTATGAAGAGCGCTAATGGCAATGTCTTCTTTATGTCACCGAAACTGTGATATTAAAATGTGGAAGGTTAGTCATCCGATACTTTTTTTACATTTTTTACAAGTTTCAAGTAAAATCTTTTTTGATAGCACATAGAGGGAGTCGATTTTGAGATTTTATGCCACATCAGAGTATCAAACACCCATGTCTTTATGTAAGGGAACCCGTCAAATAGGGCCTCGCTACTATTTTATTATCATTTTTGTCATTTTGATGTAAAGGTGATGATAACGCGGCGGTAGCCGCTGCTGATTCGCATGAAGAAATGCTATAAGAAAGGTTAGTATTTTGCATGTTAATACCACTACCATATGAACATATTACAACATCTGACTCTTCAAGAAAATTTTAAGAGTGAAAACCTCGTCAATATCCATTGTTTTATCACCTTTTTAGACGAGGCTTCAACGTGTTGTTGTTTGCATAATAGGCCTTGGCAAAGTGCTTTCTCGATACTTCTGGTGTTGTACATAATCAAGTTAAGAGATATTTGAAGCTCAGGTGCTAATGAAAGTGTTTTGTAATGTATTGCAATCATTATAATAGATTTATTTAGACTACTTCAAATAATCAATTGCCTATTTAGCCTGGTAATGCTTAATTAAATAAATATATAACAGATTTTGTGATTACCTGTTGAGACTAGACTACATAGGGCTCAACATCGCCAAACCACCATCCCCACCCATCCCAAACCACAAGGCTGAGAATCCCAAATCAATCCCAATTCTATTTCGGTAATCCCAATCAAACAATCCTTTGGCGTATTTTTTGTGTTATCCCAACAATCCACTCCATTCGACCTTCAGTCCCGACAAGGTCGAAAACCAAACCGAGTCCCGACCCAATTAAGGTCGGTTTGTGATTCGTCGCTGTCGGACTGAGTTGTACCATCGGTTGGGATTCTCACCCAAGACTGATCTGGATTTTTGTTCGGGATTGCTTATTAAAACCCTTAGAAACTATAAGCAGCCAATGAGTAATCCTGAATGTTCTATTTTTTCTAAAAAATAGAAGAAGATGGTCGACTTCAGAGAAAGACTTGTCAAGGTGTGAATTTAAAGGCCTTGTTTAAATTTATTGTTGTAACACATAATATGTTATGTTCATCTTTCCAGAGTCAGAGATATTATGGTGATCTTGCTATATCTTCTCACCTTCCTTCTTATGGGACACATTTGTTTGCTTTTGATCGATTTGTTCTCTGGTCGGTAAAATCCGGTGAACAATATGGTGCCCCATTTGTCGAGAGGAATAGGATGTGGATGAGCCGATATTGGCCACTAAGCAGGAGTCTGCTATGCAATTTCCATGGCCCTTAGTCACTTTATTCGTTAGTCACATTATTTGTTAAGCTAAGCCAAATAAAAAATGAACTCCTTCCACTTTGTTACAACTAGGTTACCTCACTTCTTTATCTTGGTGTCTTATATCTTATTTTTATGTATAAGAGCAAAATGTCTCTTTATGTCGCCTAAACCTGATATTAAAATGTGGAAGGTTAGTCATCCGTGATACATTTTTTACATTTTACAAGTACACAATCTTTTTGATAGCACATAGAGAGTCGATTTTGAGATTTTATGCCACATCGAGTATCAAACACCCGTCTTTATGTAAGGGAACCCTCAATAGGCCCGCGCATTATTTTATTATCATTTTTCATTTTGGATGTAAAGGTGATGATAACGGCATAGTCAGCGATTCTGCATGAAGAAATGCTATAAGAAAGCTATGAAAGGTTAGTATTTAGCATGTTAATACCACTACCATATGAACATATTACAACATCTGACTCTTCAAGAAAATTTTTACGAAAGGAAGGAACCCGCACAATATCCATTGTTTTATCACCTTTTAGACGAGGCTTGAACTTGTTTGCATAATAGGTTGGCAAAGTGCTTTCTCGAGATACTCTGGCCACCAGTACATAATCAAGTTAAGAGATATTTGATGCTCGTTATAAAGGATGTTTTGTAATGTGTATTTGCAACGTTAAGTTATAATAGATTGCATTTAGACTACTTCAAATAATCAATTGCCTATTTAGCTCATAATGGCCGTTGGGTAATAGATTGCCTATTTAGACTACTTCAAATAATCAATTGCCTATTTAGCTCATACGGCCGTTTGGAATGCTTAATTAAACAGCTTGCTATATTGGGAACGAGAGTTTTGTGATTACCGTTGAGACTAGACTACATAGGCTCGATCGCCTCAAACCACAGACCCCACCCATCCCGAACCGAAAGGCGGCGAATCCCAACCCAATCCCAATTCGATTCTATTTCGTAATCCCAACTCCAAACAATCCGTTTGTATGTATTTCTTTGTGTTATCCAAACAATCCCGACTCGTCACTCCACCAGTCCCGGCGTCAAACCTAAACCGAAGTCCCGACCAATTACCTGTGACTTCGGCCGTCGAGTCAGCGCCACGGCCCGGTTGGGATTGCTCACCCCTAAGACTATAAACATGTAGTTTGTTTGATTGCGATTATTAAACCGCTAGAAACTTTATAAGCGCTTCAATGAGTAATCCTGAATAAATTTATTTTTTTTTCTAAAAAAATAGAAGAAGATGGTCGGACTTCGTAAAGAAAGACTTGTCAAGGTGTGAATTTAAAGGCCTTGTTTAAATTTATTGTTGTAACACATATGCATATGTTATTGTATAGTTCATCTTCTCGAGTCATATTATATATCGATCTTGCTATATCTATCTCACCTTCCTTCAATTCAGGTTTGCAGGATCTATTTGTTCTTTGTAGGATCTTCCTCAGTGGTTCTCGGTCGAAAAACGGTGAACAATATGGTGCCCCATTTGTTGAGGAGGAATGGGATGTGGATGAGCCGATATTGGCCACTAAGCAGGAGTCCGCTATGCAATTTCCATGGCCCTTAGTCACTTTATTCGTTAGTCACATTATTTGTTAAGCTAAGCCAAATAAAAAATGAACTCCTTCCACTTTGTTTCCTAAAATCAAAGACATATTACAACTAGGTTACCTTTTATCACTTTTATCTTGGTGTCTTATATCTTATTTTTATGGTAAGAGCGAATGGCAATGTCTTCTTTATGTCACTCAAACTGTGATATTAAAATGTGGAAGGTTAGTCAGGTTATCATACTTTTTTTACATTTTTTTACAAGTTTCAAGTACAATCTTTTTTGATAGCACATAGAGGGAGTCGATTTTGAGATTTTATGCCACATCAGAGTATCAAACACCCGTGTCTTTATGTAAGGGAACCCCGCCAAATAGGGCCTCATATTTTATTATCATTTTGTCATTTTGGATGTAAAGGTGATGATAACGGCAAGGAAATGCTGTTGATTCGCATGAAGAAATGCTATAAGAAAGCTATGAAAGGTTAGTATTTAGCATGTTAATACCACTACCATATGAACATATTACAACATCCACTCTTCAAGAAAATTTACGAGTGAAGGAACCCGCAATATCCATTGTTTTATCACCCTTTAGACGCAGGCTTGAACCGTGTTGTTTGCATAATAGGTCTTGGCAAAGTGCTTTCAGAGATCTTCCGCCACCAGTACATAATCAAGTTAAGAGATATTTGAAGCTCCGTTATAAAGGATGTTTTGTTATGTATTTGCAACCGGTTATAATAGATTAGATTTAGACTACTTCAAATAATCAATTGCCTATTTAGCTCATAATGGCCGCTTTGGGTAATAGATTGCCTATTTAGACTACTTCAAATAATCAATTGCCTAGCTCAAACGGCGCCGTTTGGAATGCTTAATTAAACAGCTATATATTGGGAACCAGAGTTTTGTGATTACCGCTGAGACTAGACTACATAGGGCTCAAGATTTCAAACCTAACTGCATCCCCACCCATCCCTAAACCGGAAGGCCGAGAATCCCAACTCATCCGACCATTCTATTTCGGTAATCCCAATCCAAACAATCCGTTTGTATGTATTTCTTTGTGTTATCCTTAAACAATCCCACTCGACCCGAACCCGAGTCCCGACAAGGCCGAAAACCTAAACCGAAGTCCCAATTCAATTAAGGCCGGTTTGTGACGGCCGCTATTCGCCGGAGTTGGGCGTCCGGTCGGCCATCGGTTGGGATTGTTTCACCCTAAGACTACAACATGTAGTGGGTTTGTTTTGGGATTGCTTATTAAACCGCTAGAAACTTTATAAGGCTTCAATGAGTAATCCTTAAATGTACTTCTTATTTTTTCTAAAAAAAAGAAGAAGATGGTCGGACTTGAGAGAAAGACTTGTCAAGGTATGAATTTAAAGTCCTTGTTTAAATTTATTGTTGTAACACATATGCATATGTTATTGTATAGTTCATCTTTCTAGAGTCAGATATTGGATGATCTTGCTATATCTTCTCACCTTCCTTCAATTCGTGGTTTGCAGGACGATTTGTTCTTTTGTAGGATCTTCCTCAAGAGTTCTCGTCGGAAAACGGTGAACAATATGGTGCCCCATTTGTTGAGGAGGAATGGGATGTGGATGAGCCGATATTGGCCACTAAGTAGGAGTCTGCTATGCAATTTCCATGGCCCTTAGCTTCACTTTTATTTGTTTTCAAATAAAAATGAACTCTTCCACTTTGTTTCCGTAAAATTAGCATGTATTACAACTAGGTTACCTTTTATCACTTCTTTATCTTGGTGTCTTATATCTTATTTTTAAGAGCGAATGGCAATGTCTTTGTGTCGCCTGAAATCCGATATTAAAATGTAAGAAGGTTAGTCCGTAGTATACATTTTTACATTTTTACAAGTTTCAAGTACAATCTTTTGATAGCACATAGGAGTCGATTTTGTGATTTTATGCCACATCGTGAGTATCAAACACCCGTGTCTTTCTCAAGGGAACCCCGCCAAAAGCAAGCTATTTTATTATCATTTTTGTCATTTTGATGTAAAGGTGATGATAAGCGCGGCGTAGCCGCTGCTGATTCGCATGAAGAAATGCTATAAGAAAGCGAAAGGTTAGTATTTAATGTTAATACCACTACCATATGAACATATTACAACATCCGACTCTTCAAGAAAATTTTACGAGTGAAGGAATCGCCAATATCCATTGTTTTATCACCTTTTTAAACGAGGCTTGAACTGCGGTTGTTTGCATAATAGGTCTTGGCAAAGTGCTTTCGAGATACCTCGTCACCGTACATAATCAAGTTAAGAGATATTTGATGCTCGTTATAAAGGATGTTTTGTAATGTGTATTTGCAACCGGTTATAATAGATTATGATTTAGACTACTTCAAATAATCAATTGCCTATTTTTAGCTATGTTGTCGCTGGGTAATAGATTGCCTATTTAGACTACTTCAAATAATCAATTGCCTATTTAGCTCATACCGGCCGCTTGGGAATGCTTACTTAAACAAATGCTATATTGGAACTAGATTTTGTGATTACCGTTGAGACTAGACCATATAGCTTCAAAGATCAAAGCCGAAACCGATCCCGACCATCCCATCCCAAACCAAAAGGTTGAGAATCCCAACCAATCCCGACCGATTCTATTTCGGTAATCCCTAATCCCAAACAATCCTTTAGATGTATTTCAGTTATCTCAAACAATCCCGAATTCTCGTGACTGAAGTCCCGGTCGGGAAACCCAAACAACCAGTCCCGCCTATTAAGGCTTCGGTTTGTGATGGTCGCTGTCGTCGAGTCGGCATCGGTGGTCATCGGTTGGGATTGCTCACCCCTAAGACTACAAAGATGGTGGTTTGTTGGGATTGCTTATTAAACCGCTAGAAACTTTATAAGCGCTTCAATGAGTAATCCCAAATTTTTTTTTAAATAAAAATAGAAGAAGATGGTTCAGAGAAAGACTTGTCAAGGTATGAATTTAAAGGCCTTGTTTAAATTTATTGTTGTAACACATAAGCATATGTTATTGTATAGTTCATCTTTCTGAGTCAGATATTATGGTCGATCTTGCTATATCTTCTCACCTTCCTTCGTTCAGGTTTGGTGACGATTTGTTTTTGTAGGATCTTCCGCAAGAGTGGTTCTCGGTAAAAACTGAACAATATGGTGCCCCATTTGTTGAGGAGGAATGGGATGTAGATGAGCCGATATGGCCACTAAGCAGAGTCCGCTATGCAATTTCCATGGCCCTTAGTCACTTTATTCTAGTCACTTTATTTGTTGTTAAGCCAAATAAAAATGAACTCCTTCCACTTTGTTTCCGTAAAATCAGCACACATTACAACTAGGTTACCTTTATCATTCTTTATCTTGGTGTCTTATATCTTATTTTTATGCGAGCGCAATGGCTCTTTGTGTTTGTCTCTCAACTGTGATATTAAAATGGAAGGTTAGTCATCCCATACTTTTTTACATTTTTTTACAAGTTTCAAGTACAATCTTTTTTGATAGCACATAGAGGGAGTGGATTTTGAGATTTTATGCCACATCAGTATCAAACACCGTGTCTTCTCGTAGTGGGAACCCGCCAAAAGGGCTACTATTTTATTATCGCTTTGTCATTTTGGATGTAAAGGTGATGATAACGCAAGCGCGGCTGTTGATTCGCATGAAGAAACGCTATAAGAAAGCTATGAAAGGTTAGTATTTAGCATGTTAATACCACTACCATATGAACATATTACAACATATGACTCTTCAAGAAAATTTTTACCAGTGAAGGAACTCACAATATCCATTGTTTTATCATCACCTTTTAGACGCAGGCTTGAACCGTTGTTTGCATAATAGGTCTTGGCAAAGTGCTTCGAGATACTCTGGTCACCAGCTTGTACATAATCAAGTTAAGCGATATTTGAAGCTCGTTATAAAGGATGTTTTGTTATGTATTTGCAACCGTTATAATAGATTGCGATTTAGACTACTTCAAATAATCAATTGCCTATTTAGCTCATAATGCCGTTTGGGTAATAGATTGCCTATTTAGACTACTTCAAATAATCAATTGCCCATTTAGCTCATAATGGCTCGCTTTGGGAATGCTTAATTAAACATTGCTATATTGGGAACGAGAGTTTTGTGATTACCGTTGAGACTAGATACATAGGGTTCAAAGATAAAACTCAAACCGAACATCCCACCATCCCAAAATTAAGGCCGAGAATCCCAAGAGAATCCCGACCCGATTCTATTTCGGTAATCCCAACCTCAAACAATCCGGGTTTGTATGTATTTCTTTGTGTTATCCCAAACAATCCCGACCTCAATTCACCCGAACCCGATTAAGGCCGAAAACTTAAACCGAAGGTCGGTTTGTGACGTCGCTTGTCGTCGGAGAGTCGCCGGGTCAATCGGCCATTGGGATTGCTCACCCCTAAGACTACAAAGATGTAGTGGTTTGTTTGATTGCTTATTAAACCGCTTAGAAACTTTATAGCGCTTCAATGAGTAATCCCAAATAGCCTATTTTTAAAAATAGAAGAAGATGGTCGGACTTCGTGAGAAAGACTTGTCAAGGTATGAATTTAAAGGCCTTGTTTAAATTTATTGTTGTAACACATAAGCATATGTTATTGTATAGTTCATCTTTCGAGTCAGATATTATGGTCGATCTTGCTATATCTTCTCTTCTTCCTTCAATTCTGTTTGCAGGACGATTTGTTCTTTGTAGGATCTTCCGAGTGGTTCTCGGTCAAAACGGTGAACAATATGGTGCCCCATTTGTTGAGGAATGGGATGGATGAGCCGATATTGGCCACTATGTGAGTCTCTATGCAATTTCCATGGCCCTTAGTCACTTTATTCGTTAGTCACTTTATTTGTTAAGCTAAGGCAAATGAATGAACTCCACTTTGTTTCCTAAAATCACATTGACATACAACTAGGTTACCTTTTATCACTTCTTTATCTTGGTGTCTTATATCTTATTTTTTGCGTGTAAGAGCGAATGGCAATGTCTTGTGTGCCTCAAACTGATATTAAAATGTGGAAGGTTAGTCATCCGTATATTTTTTTTACATTTTTTTACAAGTTTCAAGTACAATCTTTTTTGATAGCACATAGAGGGAGTGGATTTTGAGATTTTATGCCACATCAGAGTATCAAACACCCGTGGTTCTTCTGTAGGGAAACCTCACAGGTTCAAGCATTATTTTATTATCATTTTTGTCATTTTGGATGTAAAGGTGATGATAACGCAAGGCGGTAGCCGCTGATTCGATTTATGAAGAAATGCTATAAGAAAGCTATGAAAGGTTAGTATTTAGCATGTTAATACCACTACCATATGAACATATTACAACATCTGACTCTTCAAGAAAATTTTACTTGAAGGAACTCCGTCAATATCCATTGTTTTATCACCTTTTAGACGAGGCTTGAACTGTTGGTTGTTTCATAATAGGTCTTGGCAAAGTGCCGGAGATACCTGGCCACCGCCTGTACATAATCAAGTTAAGAGATATTTGAAGCTCGTTATAAAGGATGTTTTGTTATGTGTATTTGCAACCGTTATAATAGATTGCGATTTAGACTACTTCAAATAATCAATTGCCTATTTAGCTCATAATGGTCAAGCTGGGTAATAGATTGCCTATTTAGACTACTTCAAATAATCAATTGCCCATTTTAGCTCATAATGGGAATCTTAATTAAACAGTTGCTATATTAACAGAGTTTTGTGATTACCGCGAGACTAGATCTACATAGTTCAAAGATCTGGCCGAACTAACCTCGATCCCACCCATCCCGAAACCGACAAGGAATCCCAAGCTAATCCCGACCATTCTATTTCGTAATCCCAATCCCAAAACAATCCGGGTTTGTATGTATTTCTTTGTGTTATCCCGAAACAATCCCGACTGACTCCGACCTGAAGTCCCGACAAGGCTGAAAACCCAAACCGAGTCCCGTAATCTGGCCTGGCGACGGTTTGCCGGAGGGCGTCGGCCGGTCATCGGGATTGTTCAGACCCCTAAGATAAGTAGTTTGTTTGGGATTGTTAAAACCGCTAGAAACTTTATAAGCGCTTCAATGAGTAATCCCAAATAGCCTATTTTTTTTTTTTTTTAAATAAAAAGTAAGAAGATGGTCGGACTTGTGAGAAAGACTTGTCAAGGTATGAATTTAAAGGCCTTGTTTAAATTTATTGTTGTAACACATAATGCAAATGTTATTGTATAGTTCATCTTTAGAGTCGAGATATTATGGTCGATCTTGCTATATCTTCTCACCATCCTTCAATTTCGTGTTTAGGACGCATTTGTTCTTTGTAGGATCTTCCGCAAGAGTGGTTTCGTGAACAATATGGTGCCCCATTTGTTGAGGAGGAATGGGATGTGGATAAGCCGATATTGGCCACTAAGCAGAGTTCTGCTATTCCATGGCCCTTAGTCACTTTATTCGTTAGTCACTTTATTTGTTAAGCTTAAGGTATAAAAATGAACTCCTTCCACTTTGTTTCCTAAAATCAAAGACGTATTACAACTAGGTTACCTTTTATCACTTCTTTATCTTGGTGTCTTATATCTTATTTTTTATGGTAAGAGCGAATGGCAATGTCTTCTTTGTGTCGCTCGAACTGATATTAAAATGTGGAAGGTTAGTCATCCGATACTTTTTTACATTTTACAAGTTTCAAGTACAATCTTTTGATAGCACATGAGGGAGTCGATTTTGAGATTTTATGCCACATCGAGTATCAAACACCCGTCTTTCTAGGGAACCCCGCCAAAAGGGTCTGCTACTATTTTATTATCATTTTGTCATTTTGATGTAAAGGTGATGATAACGGCAAGGCGGTAGCCGCGTTGATTCGCATGAAGAAATGCTATAAGAAAGCTATGAAAGGTTAGTATTTAGCATGTTAATACCACTACCATATGAAAATATTACAACATCTGACTCTTCAAGAAAATTTTACGAGTGAAGGAACCGTCAATATCCATTGTTTTATCACCTTTTGACGAGGCTTGAACTGGTTGTTTGCATAATAGGTCTTGGCAGAGATAATTCTCGGCCACCGTTGTACATAATCAAGTTAGCTTATATTTGGCTCGCTATGATGTTTTGTTATGTGTATTTTGCAACCGGTTATAATAGATTATGATTTAGACTACTTCAAATAATCAATTGCCTATTTAGCTCATATTCCGTTTGGGTAATAGATTGCCTATTTAGAATACTTCAAATAATCAATTGCCTATTTAGCTCATACGATATTTGGAACGAGAGTTTTGTGATTACTTGTTGAGACTAGATTACATAGGCTCAAAGATCGTCAAACCACCCGCATCCCAACCCATCCCAAACCAGTACCGAGAATCCCAACCTAATCCCGACCCGATTCTATTTCGGATAACGAACTCAAACAACCTTGTATGTATTTCTTTGTGTTATCCCAACAATTCCGACATTCGACCCGAAGTCCCGAAAGGTAAAAAAACCGAGTCCCACCAATTAAGGTCGGTTTGTGATGGTCGCTGCCGGTCGGAGTCAGGCATCGGTCGTCATCGGTTGGGATTGCTCACCCCTACAAAGATGTAGTGGGTTTGTTTGGGATTGCTTATTAAAACCGCTAGAAACTTTATAAGCGCTTCAATGAGTAATCCCAAATGCCTTTTTTTTTTAAATAAAAATAGAAGAAGATGGTCGGACTTCTGAGAAAGACTTGTCAAGGTATGAATTTAAAGGCCTTGTTTAAATTTATTGTTGTAACACATAAGCATATGTTATTGTATAGTTCATCTTTCGAGTCAGATATTATGGTCATCTTGCTATATCTTCTCACCTTCCAATTCCCAGGTTTGCAGGACGATTTGTTCTTTGTAGGATCTTCCGCAAGAGTGGTTCTCAGTCAAAAACCGTGAACAATATGGTGCCCCATTTGTTGAGGAGGAATAGGATGTGGATGAGCCGATATTGGCCACTAAGCGTGAGTCGCTATGCAATTTCCATGGCCCTTAGTCACTTTATTCGTTAGTCACTTTATTTGTTAAGCTAAGCCAAATAAAAAATGAACTCCTTCCACTTTGTTTCCTTAAAATCGACAAGATTACAACTAGGTTACCTTTATCACTTCTTTATCTTGGTGTCTTATATCTTATTTTTATGCGTAAGAGTAATGAATGGCAATGTCTTCTTTGTGTCGCCTGAACTGTGATATTAAAATGTTAGTCATCCGTGATACTTTTTTACATTTTTACAAGTTTCAAGTACAATCTTTTTGATAAAGTGGATTTTGAGATTTTATGCCACATCGAGTATCAAACACCCGTGTCTTTCGTGGGGAACCCCGTCAAATAGGTCTGCACTATTTTATTATCATTTTTGTCATTTTGATGATAATGCAGGCGGTAGCCGCTATGATTTGAAGAAATGCTATAAGAAAGCTATGAAAGGTTAGTATTTAGCATGTTAATACCACTACCATATGAACATATTACAACATCTGACTCTTCAAGAAAATTTTACGAAAGTGAAGGAACCCGTCAATATCCATTGTTTTATCACCTTTTTAGACGAGGCTTGAACTGTGTTGTTTGCATAATAGGTCTTGGCAAAGTGCTTTCGAGATACCTGCCACCAGCTTGTACATAATCAAGTTAAGAGATATTTGAAGCTCGTTATAAAGGATGTTTTGTTATGTGTATTTAAACCGGTTATAATAGATTTATTTAGACTACTTCAAATAATCAATTGCCTATTTAGCTCATACTGGCCGCTTGGGTAATAGATTGCCTATTTAGACTACAAATAATCAATTGCCCATTTAGCTCATATGGCTGTTCGGGAATGCTTAATAAAAACAGCTGCTATATTGGGAACGAGTTTTGTGATTACCGCTGAGACTAGACTACATAGGGCCAAAGATCGGGTAAACCACCCGATCCTCCCATCATCCTAAACCGACGAGAATCCGAAGCTAATCGACCGATTCTATTTCGTAATCCTAATCCCAAACAATCCGTTTGTATGTATTTCTTTGTGTTATCCCAACAATCCGACCTAATTCCAGTCCCAAAGGCCGAAAACCCAACCGAATTGTTACGGTTTGCCGCTGTTTGGCCGGAGTTAAGGCCGTACCATCGGTTGGGATTTCACCCCTAAGACTACAAAGAGTATAGGTTTGTTTGGGATTGCTTATTAAAACCGCTAGAAACTTTATAAGCGCTTCAATGAGTAATCCCAAATAGCCTTTTTTTTAAAAAAAATAGAAGAAGATGTCGGACTTCAGAGAAAGATTTGTCAAGGTATGAATTTAAAGGCCTTGTTTAAATTTATTGTTGTAACACATATGCAAATGTTATTGTATAGTTCATCTTTCGAGTCAGATATTATGGTCATCTTCTATATCTCACCATCCTTCAATTCTGTGTTTGCAGGACGATTTGTTCTTTGTAGGATCTTCCGCAAGAGTGGTTCTCGGGCTGAAAACGGTGAACAATATGGTGCCCCATTTGTAGGAGGAATGATGTGGATGAGCCGATATATGGCCAACTAGCAGAGTCCGCTATGTTCCATGGCCCTTAGTCACTTTATTTAGTCACTTTATTAGCTTAAGCCAAATAAAAATGAACTCCTTCCACTTTGTTTCCGTAAAATCACAGCAGACACAACTAGGTTACCTTTTATCACTTTATCTCGTGTCTTATATCTTATTTTTATGCGAATGGCAATGTCTTTGTGTCGCTCAACCTGATATTAAAATGTGGAAGGTTAGTCATCCGATATTTTTACATTTTTACAAGTTTCAAGTACAATCTTTTGATAGCACATAGAGGAGTCGATTTTGAGATTTTATGCCACATCGGAGTATCAAACACCCGCGGTTCTCGTAAGGGAACCCCGCCAAATAGGGCCTCGCTACTATTTTATTATCATTTTTGTCATTTTGGATGTAAAGGTGATGATAACGCAAGGCGGTAACGCTGATTCGCATGAAGAAATGCTATAAGAAAGCTATGAAAGGTTAGTATTTAGCATGTTAATACCACTACCATATGAACATATTACAACATCTGACTCTTCAAGAAAATTTTACGCAGTGAAGGAACCTCAATATCCATTGTTTTATCACCTTTTTAGATCGAGGCTTGAACTGCGTTGTTTGCATAATAGGTCTTGGCAAAGTGCTTTCTCGTAGATATAACTGTTCAGTTTTCAAGTATAAAGGATGTTTTGTAATGTGATTTGTAAATCAAGTTATGATTATTTAGACTACTTCAAATAATCAATTGCCTATTTAGCTCATATAATGCTTGGGTAATAAATTGCCTATTTAGACTACTTCAAATAATCAATTGCCCATTTAGCTCTATACGTGGCCGGGAATGCTTAATTAAACATTATATTGGGAACGAGAGTTTTGTGATTACCCGTTGAGACTAGACTACATAGGTCAAGATCGCCGAAACCACCCGATCCCGATCATCCCTAAAACCGATAGAAATCCCTGCGAATCCCGACCGATTCTATTTCGTAATCCCTAATCCCAAACAATCCGTTTGTATGTATTTCTTTGTGTTATCCCGAACAATCCGACTCCGACCGACCAGTCCCGCCAAGGCCGGAAACTCCAGTCCCGATCCAAATTAAGGTTGCCTATGCATTGTCGTTGTCGCCTGGCCGGAGTTCAACGCCGGTCGGCATCGGTTGGGATTGTTTCACCCTAAGACTACAACATGTATTGTTTGGTATTGCTTATTAAACTGCTTAGAAACTTTATAAGCAGCTTCAATGAGTAATCCCAAATTCCTATTTTATTTTTAAATAAAAAATAAGAAGATGGCCGGACTTCGAGAAATACTTGTCAAGGTATGAATTTAAAGGCCTTGTTTAAATTTATTGTTGTAACACAATATATGTTATTGTATAGTTCATCTTTCGAGTCAGATATTATGGTGATCTTGCTATATCTCTCACCTTCCTTCAATTTCGTGTTTGCAGGACGATTTGTTCTTTGTAGGATCTTCCGCAAAGAGTGGTTCGGGGTAAAACGGTGAACAATATGGTGCCCCATTTGTTGAGGAGGAATGGGATGTGGATGAGCCGATATTGGCCACTAAGAGGAGTCGCTTATTCCATGGCCCTTAGTCACTTTATTCGTTAGTCACTTTATTTGTTAAGCTAAGCCAAAAATGAATGAACCTTCCACTTTGTTTCCAAAATCAAA
This sequence comes from Chrysanthemum makinoi, assembly GCA_910596185.1. Lineage (NCBI taxonomy): Eukaryota > Viridiplantae > Streptophyta > Magnoliopsida > Asterales > Asteraceae > Chrysanthemum > Chrysanthemum makinoi. The sequence continues at coordinate 243,529,041 of OU343217.1, read as the reverse complement.
GACAAATTACAACTAGGTTAACTTTTATCACTTCTTTATCTTGGTGTCTTATATTTATTTTATTTGTAAGAGAATGGCAATCTTCTTTGTCGCCTGAAACCGATATTAAAATGTGGAAGGTTAGTCATCCGTGATACTTTTTTACATTTTTTACAAGTTTCAAGTACAATCTTTTTGATAGCACATAGGGAGTCGATTTTGAGATTTTATGCCACATCGGAGTATCAAACACCCGGTCTTTCTGAAGGGAACCCCTCCAATAGGGCCTTACTATTTTATTATCATTTTTGTCATTTTGATGTAAAGGTGATGATAACGCAGGCGGTAGCCGCCGCTGATTCGCATGAAGAAATGCTATAAGAAAGCTATGAAAGGTTAGTATTTAGCATGTTAATACCACTACCATATGAACATATTACAACATCTGACTCTTCAAGAAAATTTTACGAAAGTGAAGGAACCTGGCCAATATCCATTGTTTTATCACCTTTTAGACGAGGCTTGAAACTGTTGTTTGCATAATAGGTTGGCAAAGTGCTTCTCGAGATACCGGTCACCCAAATTTGTACATAATCAAGTTAAGAGATATTTGAAGCTCGTTATAAAGGATGTTTTGTTATGTGTATTTGCAACTGGTTATAATAGATTGCGTATTTAGACTACTTCAAATAATCAATTGCCTATTTAGCTCATATACGGGCCGCTTGGGTAATAGATTGCCTATTTAGACTACTTCAAATAATCAATTGCCCATTTAGCTCATACCGCTTCGGGAATGCTTAATTAAACATGCTATATTGGGAACGAGAGTTTTGTGATTACCGCTGAGACTAGATTATATTCAAGATCGGTCCAAACCGACCATCCCGACCCATCCCAAACCATTAAGAATCCAGAATCCCGCCCCATCTCTATTTCGGTAATCCCGAACTCAAACAATCTTTGTATGTATTTCTTTGTGTTATCCCAAAACAATCCCGACCAACCCAACCAAGAAGGTCAAAACCCAAACCGAACCCATCCAATTAGGGTCGGGTTGTACTGCCGCTTTTGTCGGTCGAGTTACGCCATCGTCATCGGTTTCACCCTAAGACTAAAGTGAGATGGGTTTGTTTGGGATTTTATTAAAACCGCTAGAAACTTTATAAGCGCTTCAATGAGTAATCCCAAATAGCCTATTTTTTTTTAAATAAAATAGAAGAAGATTTACTTGAGAAAGACTTGTCAAGGTATGAATTTAAAGGCCTTGTTTAAATTTATTGTTGTACATATGCAAAATTGTATAGTTCATCTTTCGAGTCAGATATTATGGTCGATCTTGCTATATCTTCACCCATCCTTCAATTTCGGTTTGCAGGATCGATTTGTTCTTTGTAGGATCTTCCGCAAAGAGTGGTTCGCTGAAAACGTGAACAATATGGTGCCCCATTTGTTGAGGAGGAATGGGATGTGGATTAGCCGATATTGGCCACTAAGTGAGTCCCGCTATGCAATTTCCATGGCCCTTAGTCACTTTATTCATTAGTCACTTTATTTGTTAAGCTAAGCCAAATAAAAAATGAACTCCTTCCACTTTGTTTCCTAAAATCAAAGATGCATTACAACTAGGTTACCTTTATCACTTCTTTATCTTGGTGTCTTATATCTTATTTTTATGCGGTAAGAGCAATGGCAATGTCTTCTTTGTCGCCTCAAACTGTATATTAAAATGGAAGGTTAGTCATCCGATACTTTTTTACATTTTTACAAGTTTCAAGTAAAATCTTTTTTGATAGCACATAGAGGGAGTCGATTTTGAGATTTTATGCCACATCGAGTATCAAACACCGGTGTCTTTCAGTAAGGGAACCCCCGCCAAATAGGGCACTATTTTATTATCATTTTTGTCATTTTGGATGTAAAGGTGATGATAACGGCAGCGGTAGCCGCTGATTCGATGAAGAAATAAGAAAGGTTAGTATTTAGCATGTTAATACCACTACCATATGAACATATACAACATCCTGACTCTTCAAGAAAATTTTACGAAAGTGAAGGAAACTCAATATCCATTGTTTTATCACCTTTTTAGACGAGGCTTGAACTGGTTGTTGCATAATAGGTCTTGGCAAAGTGCTTTCTAGATACTCTGGCCACCAAATTGTACATAATCAAGTTAAGAGATATTTGAAGCTCAATATAAAGGATGTTTTGTAATGTGTATTTGCAACCGTTATAATAGATTGCGATTTAGACTACTTCAAATAATCAATTGCCTATTTAGCCTATACGCCGTTTGGGTAATAAATTGCCTATTTAGACTACTTCAATAATCATAATCAATTAGCCCATTTAATGGCCGCTTGGGAATGCTTAATTAAAACAGCTTGCTATATTGGGAACAGAGTTTGTGATTACCGTTGAGACTAGATTAGATAGATCCCGCAAAATCGACCAAAACCACCCATCCCATCCCAAACCGACAAGGCCGAGAATCCTGCTTAATCCCGACCTCTATTTCGGTAATCCCTAACCCAAACAATCCGGCTTGTATGTATTTTTTGTGTTATCCCGAACAATCCCGACTCGACCGACCCGAGTCCCACAAGGCCGAAAACCCAACCGAACACCAATAAGGTACGGTTTGTGATGGTCGCTGTCGCAATACCGGAGTTGGCCGTCTTTGCCATCCCTAAGATTGCTCACCCCTGGGTTTGTTTGGGATTGCTTATTAAACCGCTTAGAAACTTTATAAGCGCTTCAATGAGTAATCCCAAAATGTAAAATTTTTTTTAAATAAAAATAAAGAAGATGGTCGGACTTCAGAGAAAGATTTGTCAAGGTATGAATTTAAAGGCCTTGTTTAAATTTATTGTTGTAACACATATGCAAATGTTATTGTATAGTTCATCTTTTCGAGTCAGATATTATGGTCGATCTTGCTATATCTTCTCATCCTTCAATTGTGTTTCCAGACGATTTGTTCTTTGTAGGATCTTCCGCAAGAGTGGCTCAAAACCGTGAACAATATGGTGCCCCATTTGTTTAGGAGGAATGGGATGTGGATGAGCCGATATTGGCCACTAAGTAGAGTCCTTATGCAATTTCCATGGCCCTTAGTCACTTTATTCGCTAGTCACTTTATTTGTTGCTTGCCAAATAAAAATGAACTCCTTCCACTTTGTTTCCGTAAAATCAAAGATAGCATTACAACTAGGTTAACTTTTATCACTTCTTTATCTTGGTGTCTTATATCTTATTTTTAAAGAGCGAATGGAAATGTCTTTGTGTCACCAAACCGTGATATTAAAATGTGGAAGGTTAGTCATCCGATACTTTTTACATTTTTACAAGTTTCAAGTACAATTTTTGATAGCACATAGAGGAGTCGATTTTGAGATTTTACATCATCAACACCCGCGGTCTTCTCGTAGGGAACCTCAAATAGGCCTCGCGCTATTATTTTATTATCATTTTGTCATTTTGGATGTAAGGTGAGATGATAACGGTAGCAGAAGCTGATTCGCATGAAGAAATGCTATAAGAAAGCTATGAAAGGTTAGTATTTAGCATGTTAATACCACTACCATATGAACATATTACAACATCCGACTCTTCAAGAAATTTTTACGAGTGAAGGAACTCACGTCAATATCCATTGTTTTATCACCTTTTAGACGAGGCTTGAACCGGTTGTTTGCATAATAGGTCTTGGCAAAGTGCTTTCTAGATACTTTCACCAAATTGTACATAATCAAGTTAAGAGATATTTGAAGCACGTTATAAAGGATGTTTTGTAATGTGTATTTGCAAACCTTATAATAGATTATGATTTAGACTACTTCAAATAATCAATTGCCTATTTAGCTCATAATCGCCGCTTGGGTAATAGATTGCCTATTTAGACTACTTCAAATAATCAATTGCCCATTTAGCACATAACAGCCGCTTGGGAATGCTTAATTAAATGCTATATATTGGGAACGAGAGTTTTGTGATATTATGAGACTAGATACTAGCTAAGATCGGCCAAAACCGACCCGATCCTCCCATCCCAAAACCGTGTCGAGAATCCTGCGTTTAATCCCTAACCGATTCTATTTCGTAATCCCATCCCAAACAATCCGGTTTGTATGTATTTTGTGTTATCCCAAACAATCCCGACCTCGACCCGAGTCCCGACACCGAAAAACCAAACCAGTCCCGACCAATTAAGGTCGGTTTGTGATGGTCGTTGTCGTGATTTGAAGCGCCGGTCGGTCATCGGTTGGGATTGTTTCACCCTAAGACTACAAAGATGTAGTGGGTTTGTTTGGGATTGCTTATTAAAACCGCTAGAAACTTTATAAGCAGCTTTCAATGAGTAATCCCAAATGTATTTTTTTTTTTAAATAAAATAGAAGAAGATGGTCGGACTTCGAGAAAGACTTGTCAAGGTATGAATTTAAAGGCTTTGTTTAAATTTATTGTTGTAACACATATGCAAATGTTATTGTATAGTTCATCTTTCGAGTCAGATATTATGGTCGATCTTGCTATATCTTCTCACCTTCCTTTCTATTATGTGTTTGCAGGACGCATTTGTTCTTTGTAGGATCTTCCGCAAGAGTGGTTCTGGGCCGAAAAACGGTGAACAATATGGTGCCCCATTTGTTGAGGAGAGGAATGTGGATGAGCCGATATGGCTAATTGGTGAGTCTCTATGCAATTTTGGCCCAGTCACTTTATTCGTTAGTCACTTTATTTGTTAAGCTAAGACAAATAAAAAATGAACTCCTTCCACTTTGTTTTAAAATCAATGATTACAACTAGGTTACCTTTTATCACTTTATCTTGGTGTCTTATATCTTATTTTTATGCAAAGAGCTTGAATGGCAATGTCTCTTTGTGCCGCCGAACCAGATATTAAAATGTGGAAGGTTAGTCATCCAGATACTTTTTACATTTTTACAAGTTTCAAGTACAATCTTTTGATATAGAGGAGTCAATTTTGAGATTTTATGCCACATCGAGTATCAAACACCCGTGTCTTTCAGGGAACCCCGCAAATAGGCCCATTATTTTATTATTCATTTTTGTCATTTTGGATGTAAAGGTGATGATAACGCAAGGCGAGTAGCCGCTGATTCAATGAAGAAATGCTATAAGAAAGCTATGAAAGGTTAGTATTTAGCATGTTAATACCACTACCATATGAACATATTACAACATCCTAACTCTTCAAGAAAATTTTACGAGTGGAAGGAACCTATCAATATCCATTGTTTTATCACCTTTTAGACGAGGCTTGAACCGTGTTGTTTGCATAATAGGTCTTGGCAAAGTGCTCGAGATGCTCGGAAGTACATAATCAAGTTAAGAGATATTTGAAGCTCAATAAAGGATGTTTTGTAATGTGTATTTGCAACCGGTAATATTATGATTTAGACTACTTCAAATAATCAATTGCCTATTTAGCTCATACGGGCTGTTTGGGTAATAGATTACTATTTATCCGCTTCAAATAATCAATTGCCCATTTAGCACAATGGCTGTTTGGGAATGCTTAATTAAACGCTGCTGCTATATTGGGAACGAGAGTTTTGTGATTACCGAGACAGACTACAGGTCAAGATCGGGCCAAAACCGACCGATCCGACCCATCCCGAACCAAGGCTGAGAATCCGCCAATTCCGACCATTCTATTTCGGTAATCCCTAATCTCAAACAATCCTGTATGTATTTCTTTGTGTTATCCTAAACAATCGACTCCGACCCGACCCGAAGTCCCGGCCAAAACCAACCGAACCCGACCAATTAAGGTCGGTTTGATGGTCGCTGTCGGTCGGAGTCAGCGCCGCCTGGCCATCGGTTGATTCTCACCCCTAAGACTAAGATGGTATTTGTTTCGATTGCTTATTAAAACGCGAAACTTTATAAGCGCTTCAATGAGTAATCCCAAACAATTTTTTTTTTTTAAATAAAGAAGATGGACTTCTCAGAGAAAGACTTGTCAAGGTATGAATTTAAAGGCCTTGTTTAAATTTATTGTTGTAACACATATGCAAATGTTATTGTATAGTTCATCTTTCGAGTCAGATATTATGGTCGATCTTGCTATATCTTCTCACCTTCCTTCAATTGTGGTTTGCGGACGATTTGTTCTTTAGGATCTTCCGAGTGGTTCTCCCGAAACGGTGAACAATATGGTGCCCCATTTGTTGAGGAGGAATAGGATGTGGATGAGCCGATATTGGCCACTATAGAAGTCGCTATGCAATTTCCATGGCCCTTAGTCACTTTATTCAAGTTAGTCACTTTATTTGTTGCTGCCAAATAAAAATGAACTCCTTCCACTTTATTTCCCCGTAATATTTACAACTAGGTTACCTTTTATCACATCTTTATCTTGGTGTCTTATATCTTCTTTTTATGCGTTAAGAGCTAATGGCTTCTTTGTGTCGCTCAACTGTGATATTAAAATGTGGAAGGTTAGTCATCCGATACTTTTTTTACATTTTTACAAGTTTCAAGTACAAATTTTGATATACACAGAGGGAGTTTATTTTGAGATTTTATGCCACATGAGTATCAAACACCCGGTTCTTTCTGTAAGGGAACCCTGTCAAATAGGGCCTTACTATTTTTATTATCATTTTGTCATTTTGGATGTAAAGGTGATGATAACGCAAGGCGGTAGCCGATTTGCATGCAAGAAGAAAAAGCTATGAAAGGTTAGTATTTAGCATGTTAATACCACTACCATATGAACATATTACAACATCCCGACTTTTCAAGAAAAATTTTACGAAAGGAACCTGTCAATATCCATTGTTTTATCACCTTTTTAGACGAGGCTTGAACTCGGTTGTTTGCATAATAGGTCTTGGCAAAGTGTTTTCTCGAGATGCCTGTCACCAATTTGTACATAATCAAGTTAAGAGATATTTGAAGCACGTTATAAAGGATGTTTTGTAATGTGTATTTGCAACCATAATAGATTGTGATTTAGACTACTTCAAATAATCAATTGCCTATTTAGCTCATACCTGCGCTTTGGGTAATAGATTGCCTATTTAGACCGCTTTCAAATAATTGCATTTGCCTAGCTCCGGCTGCTTGGGAATGCTTAATTAAACAGCTTGCTATATTGGGAACCAGAGTTTGTGATTACCGCCGGAGACTAGACTACATAGGGTTGCGATCGGGTCGAAAATCAACCATCCCACCCATCCCAAAACCGGTACCAGAATCCCAACCAATCTCCATCTCATTCTTTTCGTAATCCCATCCCAAACAAACCGGTTTGTATGGTTTCTTTATGTTATCCCAAACAATCCCGACCCCGACACCCGAATTGTCCCGCGTTAAAACCCAAACCGAAGTCCCGACCTGACCGCTTTAAGGTCGTGGTTTCGGTCGGAGTTACGCCGGTCGGCCTTCGGCTGTCCGAATTAAGGCTGTTTTGCTTATTAAAACCGCTTAGAAACTTTATAAGCAGCTTCAATGAGTAATCCCAAATGTTCTTTTTTATAAAAGCCACATAGAGACCGGTTATTATATTATAAAACGGTCTTAAAGACCTCTTTAGACCAAAGGAACTGGTCTTTATATGACTAACCGGTCTTATGTTAAAAACTTTTAGACCTCCCCCATTTAGACCCTCGGGTCTAAAAGCTTTCAACCTTCTAAAAGGTCTTTTTAGTAGTGAACGAGCCAAACCTTCCCAACGTTATCATGACTCCTTAACCAATTATCTGATCGCGACACCATCCCATACACTTATTACTTTAGCATGACCAATATGTAAGTTGATTTAAAATATAACCCATGGTTTCATTAGTTTTAATGTGATATGAGTGAATATACGGTTTTACGGTGTCTAATAAATGAACTTAGAATGTAAACTAACTGGCTATATCTTCGCATTTATGTCGAATGGGAGATAAAAACAACAAAAAGAATTTGATGATACCTCAAGGGACTTAACGGCTCGTAAGAAAGTAGACTAGAACGGTGAAACACCAAAGCCTTCAATACTTGGTAAAGAAACCCAGGTGATTTATTTTGTATTCAATGAGACTTGGAAGCAGAGTGGTGTATAATATATAATCGTATAGATCCAAACCAAATATATAAAATTATTCACTTGGTCTTTGTTATGTTTTGATGTGAGAGGTTGAGATCAAGTTCATATGGTTTAATATAGGTAAATGTCGTATTGGTTAGAAAAGGATTTGCTCAAAATCTTCTAATTATAGAGATATACATATGTTAATTACCTCTTATCTTTTGCCCTTTTATTTTGTTTCTAATATATAAAACATAGTGATTTAGGCATATAAACATATATATTTATTTCTTTAACATATTAAACGTATAACAATGAAGATTTAGACAAAGTTTAGGAACAAGCGCAAAGTTTTTAATTACCTAGGTTTATTAGGTACCATATTTAATTATCACCTAACATATAATTTTAGGCCTTTATTAATAACCGTATGTCTTATGCCGCAAAAAAAGAAAAACTCAAATTTGATAAAAATTGTGAATTGAAATTAGGTTTTACAAAAAATGATGCATCCCTCTTTAATTTCTCTTTAATTTGAATTGTATGGCTAAAAAATATTCACTCTCTTCCTTTATTTTTTCTTCTCATTGTATCCCTCCCTAACTAATGTATCCCTTCCTAACTACAATTGGTTTAAGTCACATTGAGTTGGTGTATAATGACAAGCCGCAAGCTCTATTATCAAGTTGGTTTGGTATAAATTTAGAGATATTAGTTATAACATAGCTAGAGGACTGCTAAAAAGATAAAGACATGCATAAAATATCGCTATTCATCCATTTTAATTTGGTTTTCATCTACTACAATATAAAACACTTTATGTATATCTTTGTTACTTACATATAACTCCATGTATTAGCTTTTTTAAATCACATAAATACAAATACAAATAAATATCAACTTCTATTATCTATAACTATATATAAAGTATGACTTCCTCTCTCTTAATTTTAAGATGTACAATATTTTAAAGTATATGGTACAACACTTTTCAACACAAAACGCTTATCTTTTCTTAGTTTTAAATGAGCAATTAATGTGGTTTAGATTTTTAAATGAATACAAATACTAAAGCAAAAGACACAATTAAGTTTTGCACAATTACATTCACAAATTAATTGGTCAATAAATACAATTAATGTAGTTATTAAAGCACCATGTACATAAGAAATACAAATATCAAACATATTGTACAATCAACTTAAATACAATTCATGCATTAAGTGTCACTCATATAAATAACAAAGCATATTATATATACTATTTAGACAAAAAAAAAAAAAAAAAAAAAAAAAAACAATTTAAGAAATACAAGTAATAAAGCTAAAATTATTTAAAAAAAATCTTATATTTTGTTGTACTGCACATATTTCTAATTCAACCTAATTTGTTTAAAACTACATGTATCAAAATAAAACTAAAATCAACCTGTTAAGATGGTTTATCCGATTTCATTTTTTCTGATTCATTTTAGTTATCATTTTTTGGTTTCAAGTACCGCTTTTGTTTGTCATTTTCACATATTTTTTTAACACTAGTATCCACAAAACTTAACTTTATATGAATCAAATAAATAATAATCCATTGAAAAACATTGCTCCTAAAATCTCAATTGTATAATGAAAAATATTGTCATTAGTTAACGAGTTGAAATACGCCATGAAATTTTGATATCCGAAATTTATTGTAAAAACATAATAAACTAAAATACATGATTTGAAGGTAATTTTTTATTTCAGAGTACCCATCACCAGAACACGGATACATCGCTACTATAATTCATATGCCTTTATCCCTAAAATAGGCAAGTCTTAGAATCCTATACACACTTTACCCTTGAATGGGTTAGTAACTCCGACTCTACAATTGAATTGATGTTGACTAAGGAGAAATGAATTCTTTCAATTTTGTTCAATAACGTCTTTGATTGGGTTAAACCAAACCGCAAAATTACATACTTGCTCATTTGGTTACATTTCCTTTTAAGAGTCAACACATGAAGGCTTCAATATAGAGATTATGTTGTGTGCATGGCTTAAAGTTTATAATGGACTATTGGTTACTTGTTTTGATAAAGCTACTCCTAGAAAGTCATGTGCTTGGTGAATTTTCGCTTTCCCCTTATCTATTATGAATTTAGATATTATCGATTTGATAATTATATATCATATATGTATATCGGCTACGGAGTCATGGAATAAACCGTTGGTGATTTACGGTCGTTGGACTGCTTTGGAACAATTTCAATGTGTTATCATTTGTATTATAAATGTAGCATGACATATTTAAGACGCTGAACATTTTAGAACGATATTAAATTCAAAGTGGGTATTTCTTGTTTAACACCGTATGGCACTTTGATAATAACTTTCATAACGCCAAACAACAAATATTATGACCATCAAATATATACCATAAACTAGCTTTGCTACAACGCAAAATGTATCAACAACCATAACCAAAATAAATATTCGACGCCTGGTCATGTTTTCAAAACCGCAATTACTAAATACCAATGCACGAAGCTTTGCATATGAACGTAACTAACGCATTTATAATAAAAATCGCTCAAGAAAAATTATATTTTCATATTAAAGAGAATTTCGCAATTCCTACGCTAGAAAGAACTGATATTCCTGAGCGCGGCAATAGTATCATATACGACACCACCGCCACGCTGGTTGAAATCTTCGTTAAAAAAAATACATACTCAAATTGGTTCCAAAGCAACACCCAATAAATGTTTGAATTTAGCAAAACTCTTACATTTATATTTATCTTACAGTTAATAAAATTTTAATTTATTATAAATGTTTATCAAAATAATATGGTGATTTAAAAGAGTACCACTTTTACATACAACATTTTGGTCCTTTATTTTACTTATAAAAATCAAGAACCAATAATTTGGTCACTATTATAAACAAAAAATATTAAGCTGTAATTCAAGACTCGATCGACCATTCTGCATGAACTTACTTAACGATTTACAAATGACAAAAACCAAAGGCTACATGTCATATGGTCTCTAAATTGTCTAAATAGTGACCAAATAAAAAGTTGTAACTGAATTTTCATCACTAAAGACCCTTTTTCATGTATTAATGATATAATAAAAATCGACTAAAAAATAGTTCGAAAAACTTGATAAGAAGGTGACAATTTTCAAGTAAAAAGTTCTTGTTTTACCATCTATAAATATGACATCCTTTTATCTAGCCATTATTTTTAAGGCTTTTACAAAGTTCTTTCAAAGATTCGTAAACAACAATGCTAATTAAAGATACTACTCGAACACAAATCTTAATCATAACAAGCTAGTTTCAATGTTGAAACTTATTTAGGAATTACATTATACGACAAGAAAGGACCATTCTAGTAAGTTTTAACGTCTTCTTGAACATATGCAAGGATCTCTTTGTCGTTCTCAAAGATAGCCATTTCGCCTTCTTCTCAACGCTATTTCAATACCGCTCGTGATGGAGTGTCCATCAAAACAAAATGCCTTGATCTAACTCTACACAAAAGTCACTTTTATCGGCTTTCCCCTCAAAATTTGCATTGTGTGAAATGAAACCTACATACACTTGTAATCGATAAACACGAACCTTGATTATCTCGTTGATAAAGTGTTGGTCCAATATTGTGCCGCTTTTCACGCCTCTTAGTCCTTTAACCTCTATCTTTTTCCTTAATTCATTAACCATCTATTCAACCAATTTGGCCCGAAGTTTTTATCTTTGTGACATATAGAGGACATTTACCCATGTTGTTTCGGATAGTTTCCTTGATTATACTCTCACGCTAAAGGGTTGATGCAATAATGAATAATCACTGCATTTGTTTGTGGATGCACCCACCGCGCTTTTAAATAGAAGAGATGATAGTACCTCTAATCACTAAGGTTCATTGAGAGTTTCCCATATCGATAACATTTTTCTTTAGCTCATTCAGTTTTGAATTAGTGAATGTAAATGTCCTTGTTTTATAAATAACGCCACTTGGTACCAAATATACTCATTAAGTTCGCTATTATAACTGGGGGAAGAAAGGAAAGTAGGTTTATGGGTAGTTCGCCACGCAGCAATGGTGGCCTGCTGATTTACAAAGCTTGGAATCCATCCAGAATCTTGTGCGACACAGATACATACATCATGACTCCACCATCTAAAAATGGTTCAAATGGACCTCGAGCTAGGGCCATTTTTTACCAACTTTTAGACCTGACGATTCGAAGTAGATGGTGTACGCCATCTTGGTATTTTTAGAACTCAAGTCGCCAGTCGCCTATCGGAGAAACTTCAACAAAGTCAACCCCTTCATCAAGCAGCAGCGACATAAGAGGCGTAGGTGATGGGAACCTACCGCCAATGGATAGATATCTTGCTATAGTTTGTGATAATGATTGCTTCAATACATTGGTGTTGACACTATTCATGTGCTTTGATAGAAAAACAAAGTCATTAAAATGCATTGGGAACAATTTTCTCAAGCAATGAAAGATTATAAGGTTTAAGGTGAGAAGGTGTTGGAGAAGCTGGTTTAATGGTTTGTTGGGATATGATAGTGTGGAGTTGCCTAATCCTTCCAAATCTTTGGGGCTTTGTCATGATATTATTCATATTGTTAGACTAGCCAGATAGATTGCAAGTAATATGAAGATCTGACATGCATGCATCCTATATATATATATATACGTATATATATATACGTATATATATATATATACGTATATATATATATATATATAATCATTATTGGTGAAATATATTAACTTACAAATGAGTTAGGATCAAATGATAAGAAGAGAGGAAACCACAACCCTTTAATTTCTCTTTTTTATTTAAACTGTATGGCAAAAAAATTTCTCAACCTTCCTTAATTTTTTTCTTCTATCCCTTTCCTAACTACAATTGGTTTAAGTCACATGACTGACTGCTCATATATGACAAGCTCAACTATCAAGTTGGTTTGGTATAAATTTAGAGATATTAGTTATAACATGGCTATGAGGATTGTGTTTGATAATAAAGACGCGTATAAAATATTGTCATTCATCTATTTTAAGTTTGTTCTCATCTAATATAATATACGACAATTTATGTATGTCTTTGTTACAATAGCTCCATGTATTAGCTTTTTCAAATCACCTAAATACAAATACAAATAATATCAACTTCTATTATCTATACAAATATATAAAGCATGTATTACTCTCTCTTAATTTTAAGATGTACAAATTTTAAAGCTTAGGTATAACCCTTTACAACACAAAACGCTTATCTTTCTTAGTTTAAATGAGCAATTAATATGGTTCATAGTTTTTATATAAAAATAAATACTAAGGCAAAAGGTACAATTAACTGCACAATTATATTCACAAATTAACTAATCAATATATACAATTAATGTAGTTATTAAAACATTCCTTAAATAAGAAATACAAATTATCAAACATATTTTACAACAAACTTAAATACAATTCTTGTATTAAATGTCACAAATAACAAGAAAATTATACAAACTATTTAAACATAGAAACATCAATTTAAGAAATAAAGTAATAAAGCTAAAATTACAAAATATTTCCCATATTTTTTATTCTACGCATTAATATTCAAACCGTGTTTGAAACTACATGTATTTGAAAATAAAAACAAAAATCGAACCGTGAAACAATGGTTTATCCGGTTTCTTATTTTTCGATTCGATTAGTTATCATTTTTGAGTTTTTGATTGAGCTGGCCTACTCGCTTGTCGCTTCACATTATTTTTAGCACTAATATCCATAAAACTTAGATTTTTATGAATCAAATATATATTTTGAACGACGAAAACATTATCACTAAAAATGTTTATTATCACAATTGTATAATGAAAACATTGCCAGTTAAAATACGCCATGAAGTTCTTGATATCCAGAAATTTATTGTCAAAAGAAAATAATAAACTAAAATACATGATCTATTCTAAATATTCTCAGAGCATCCCATCGCCACAACACGCTAGGTACTCGCTAGTACTAATTGAATACATATGCCTTTTATCCCATTAGGCAAGTCTTAGAACCTCTACACACACTTTACCCTTGAATGGGTTGGGTAACTTGGGCCGACTCTACAATTGATGTGTTGACTAAGGAGAAATAAATTCTTTCAATTTGGTTCAATAACGCCTTTGATTGGCTTAAACCAAAACCGCATAATTACATACTTGCTCATTTGGTTACATTTCTTTTAAAGAGTCAACACATGAAGGCTTCAATAGAGAGATTATGCTATGTGCATTATGAAAGTTTATAATGGACTATTGGGTAGAGATTATGCTGTGTGCATTATGAAAGTTTATAATGGACTATTGGGTACTTGTTTTGATAAAGCTACTCCTAGAAATTCATGTGTTTGGTGAATTTTCGTTTTCCTTTATGTGTTCCAAATTTAGATATTATCTAATTTGATAATTTTCATATCATATTGCAGTAGTACCTCACACGGAAGTACCCTAAAATTAAATTTTAAGTTGTAATATTTTTAAAGTAGTGATAATCATTTTACGTGATGATGATTATTTTATGTTGTAATCAAGAATATGATCTAGAATTTGAGAGTAAGGTATGCACAATTTTTATTAAGAGTTACTCAAAAAATTATGGGTACGGCTTTCTTTGGTCGTTTTTCTAGTGGTTTTTGGGAAATTGGTTAGCGTTGTTTCATTTTTTGAATTGTACTATATATTATAGTTGATCTGCTTTGTCAAAAGTTTGAATGATATTGGTAAAATTGCACCGTTATTCAAAATAACAATAAGTCCATAACGCTTCTTCTTCTTCTTCCTTTTTTCTTTGACTAAGGTGTGCACTCAAAACTTTGTATTTTTAGAGTGTGCACTCAAAAGTTTTTAAGGTATTTTGTTGTCGGCTTTGAAAAATACAATTTTTACACTACTAAAATTTTAATGAGGATATACGCATACCCTCGATTCAAGTTAAGCTAGATCCTACACAATGGATTTGGTGTCTAAATATGAACTGCTTATGCTAACCATGTGGTTCGTAGTCTTGGTTGTCAAATGAGATAAAATGAGATCCTTTTTTTTGTGGTTAACATGGTGATAGGTGGAGGGTAGATTGTGGTCCGGTAGGTCGCGATTAGATCAAAACGCCACGATGATTGGTTCGACATGGTGATGTTTTTTTGAGTGTGTTTGTTCCAACTGATAGGTGAGGCGCGATTTGGAGTTGGATTGAATATTTTGTGTGTTTGTGATTTATTTTTAGTGTTTGCTTGGCTTAGCGCTTGATTAGATTGTATATTGTGATTAAATAGTTATATATTTTGGTGAAGGGGTGAATTAAATAGTGTATTAATTGTATGTGTTGAATATAGGGTTTTAGTTGGTATATGTGCTTCAAAAAGTTGTAAATTATTCTTTGTTACTTGTATTTGCTTAAAATCTATATTAAGAAATCTTAAAAAATTAATAGGAGGGAAGTGCTTAAATGCATTATAAGTAGTATAGATATCGAAGAATAAACTGTTGGTGATTTGCTGGTCGTTGGATTTGTTTGAAACAATTTAAAGGTATTATCATTTGTACGCGATAAATATAGCATGACATATTGCAAAGTTGTACATTTTAGAAAGTATATAAATAAGCAATCCTTTTATATTATTATAGATGTACTTTATTATTGATTCACTATTATATCAACTAGTAAAAGTTAATAACAATAATAATAATTTAATCAATCCATCGTTTTGCTTTTTAGTTGGGAGTGATTCAAATAATAAAATAATAACTTACTTTTGATTCACAAATCCAAATACTATTCAAAGCAAAACACTAATAATTTCTTTGTTGATTAACTAATACGATTATGATTCATAAACCCGAATGAATAATGCATGATTCACGGATTGACAAATGATGCAAAATAAAATTATTATTTTTTCAAAGGTTCAAATTCATAAAGCTATCATGTTTAATGATTCAAAACCCGAAACCTGTGTGTAATACATGTTACATTTAAAAAACTTGAATCATGTATTTTACAAAATATTTTATTCAATTGTGGTTCTGAGATTTTGATAATCACCTTAATCTTGTATTTTTTTTTTGAAAGGCCCTTAATCTTGTATTTTAATTGATGACTAATAATTAATTAAAAAAAAATAGTGAATCACAAAAGCATAAATGCTTAACAATTAACGAGGAATGTAACTAAATCGAAAATATCATGCCATCAAAATTGAAACTTTAGTAACCGAATAGTAGTGGTCTTATTCCTTAATAAATTCATTAATCAATTCCTTAATGATTCAAATTACTAGTTTACCCTTTTCATTTAAATTAATGACTTATAAAATGCATTAAAATTAATTGATTTCTATGGCCCAAAATGTTTCTCAACCTTCTCAATCTAAAACCTTCTCAATGGAACAAAGCATATATATATATATATATATATATATATATATATATATATATATAGGAAGGGATCAAAAGGATTGCATTTTAAGTAGGGATGATGGATAATATTCGTTAGTTTTTTTAAATTCAAGAAAACTGAAAAAAAAATAAAGAGGATGATAAATTATTAAGAATCGCATAAAAAAATTTCCAAAAAAAATCGCTTTCAATGATAAAGGTATTGTATAATAATGATTTCTTACAAAATTCAAGACTGATTCGACAAAGTCAAGATCGATCTTGACAAAGTCATAAGATCGATTTGACTTTTGTAAAAGTCAAGATCTCGATCTTAATATCACATAAACCTTTTTATTTTAATACAAATTGTTAATACCAACTTACTTTTTTGATATCTCACTACTTTTTTGTTTTTTACTAATATTATTAATATCACCGCTACTTTTTAATAAAAATGTTAATATCATTTCTTTTTACTATTCTGTGAACTTTTTTTATTTTTTTAATATAATTATTAATATCACCGAATTATCATACTTTTTAATAAATTTGTTAATATCATAGTAACTATCATATGTTTCTAATATCACGCTTCAATTTTACATGTAAAAAAGTTTAATATCACATTTGGTTTTATAATATCACCATTTTATAATATCAAGAGAACTCATAATATCGCTAATATCACTGGTAGGACTCATAATCAAAAAACTAAAAAGTGCCTGTAACTGGAAAAAAAAAAAAAATGAAAGAAGATAACAATAGTGGATCCTCTCAAAAGGAAAAAATTAAAAAAAAAATACATTTACATGGTATCATGGGGAAGATATAAGCAGATCTTGACTTTCTTACAAAAGTCAAGATTAGATCCTGAATGGGCGTGTCCAGATCTATCCTCAAGACATCCGCAAGTATTAAAAAAAATCAAGACTGATCCTCACACTTCATTATATATATATATATATATATATATATATATATATATATATATATATATATATATATATATATATATATATATATATATATATATATATATATATATCTCACTATTGGTGAAATATATTAATACAATGAGTTAGGATCAAACGAGAAGAATGAGAGGAAACCACAACCCTTAAATTCTTTTTATTTGAACTCAGATGTCAAAAACTTTTTCTCAACCTTCCCATTTAATTTTTTTTCTTCTCACTGTATCCCTTCCCTAACTACAATTGGTTTAAGTCACATTGAGTTGTTATGTGACATGCCGACATGCTCAACTATCAAGTTCGCTTTATAAATTTAGTGACATTAGTTATAACATGGCTATGAGGATTGTGTTTGATAATAGAGACATACATAAAATATCGTCATTCATCTATTTTAAGATGGTTCTCGCCTAATATAATACGATACTACATTTATGTATGTATTTGTTACTTGCATATAGCTCCATGTATTAGCCTTTTCAAATCACCTAAATACAAATACAAATAAATATCAACTTCTATTATCTATATCTATATCTATACTACTTATAATGCAATAAGGCACCTCACTCTTAATTTTAAGACATACAAGATATTAAGCATGGTTTACAACACTTTAATGCACCCAATTTTCAGAATTACAACAAAGTAAGCATATTGTACACCAAAATAAAGCTGCGATGTCATTTTAAGACATAAATTCTATCAAACAACATTAATGCTATTAAAAACACCCCTTCACCAAAAATTACAACCATTTAAGCACAATGTACAATAGATGCAACCAATTTTCAGATTTACAATAAAATACATAGTGTACAAAAAAATAAGCATGATGTAATTTTCAGACTTACAACATTAATGCTATTAAAGTGGTCAATGTTATTAATGACTATAATGATTACTACTTACAAGAAAAGAAACATAGTGTACAACACTTTAATGCACATAATTTTCGCATATTTAAAGTATTAGTGTACAACAAAAACCATATTAATGCTATTTAATGTAGTCAATTATTTAATCGGAAATAAATACAACTAATACAGTTACTAAAACCCCCTTATATAAGAAATACAAATTATCAAGCATATTGTACAACAAAATTAAACACAATTCTAAATTAAATTCACTCACTAATAAAGCACATTATACAAATATTCAAGCCCAAACGGGCTGCCAATGGGCTTGAGCCCTAATGGCTGACCAAACTGGCCCGAAACATATTGACGGTTAACGTGGTTCGGAGCCCAAACGCACACGGACTCATACAAAATTCTTGATATCGGTAAATTTATTGTTAAAAAGAACATAATAAACTAAAATGCATTATTAATCGAAATTTTTTACTTCAAGCTGTATCCGCCATTTGAACGCCAGTACCCTCGCTAGTCTACAACATATAAAACATGTATTACTCTCTTAATTTTAAGATGTACAAATTTAAAGCTTAGGTACAACACCAACACAAAAACGCTATCTTTCTTAGTTTAAATGAGCAATTAATATGGTTTAGATTTTTAAATAAATACAAATACTAAAGCAAAAGGTAGAATTAACATTTCCACAATTACATTCAAATTAATCGGATCAATAAATACAATTAACGTAGTTATTAAAACAATTCCTTAAATAAGGAATACAAATTATCAAACGATTTTACAACCAACAAATGCAATTCCTATATTGAATGTCACTAATACAAATAACAAAGCATAATATAATAAACAAAGTTAATAAATATTTGAAAACGTTATTTATAATTAAAACTTCATTTTGTAACTAAAAACAAATAAAATACGTGAATGGTTTGAACTAATAGTTTCTAACATATTCACATTTTCACATAAAACACTAAAACAAGTATAAGTAATTTTATGATTTAATATTACATATGTACAACAACTAGTGTTTACATATTTAAAATAATATCCAAAGGTATATTGGGTATTAAATGGGTAGAAACTTAAGTATCATAACCCCATTAGGCAATGCATAATCCAAAAGTTTAAAACCCAAAGCCCATGAAATGGAGCTTGACCCATAAACCCATTGCATGATCATCATGCTTATATCATATATGGATATTCCATAACCCATGTTTTGAACCCATACCCAGTGTGAAGGTGCACTCAGGCTGAAGGAAGACCCTGGATCAACTCATACGACCATAATCAAAATACCCATGGTGGCGCCCCATCGGATCCTTAAGCGAGCGTCGGCCTGATCTTGGTGGATCCGTGTGATCCTCGAATATTTTTTCTATAAATAGTGAGCCATTTTCCATTAAAGCTCACCACTTTCACACATACTTTCTCCAGTATTATATATCTCTAACCTCGATCCAAGAGATCATGTAGTTTGTCTTTATTTTTAAAGATTCTCTAGGTTCTCTGTATGAGATTCTCCATCATCACTTCGTCAAGCTCAAGTCCATTTGCTGTAGCCTGAATAATCAAGGTTCTTTCTGTTGATAGTTCTCTTTTCTCCGTGATGTTGCCAGGTTGAAGGCATTAGTGGTGATGTCAAGATTAAAGATTAGAAAAGGTGCTTACCGTCCGGTCAGCATTGAAAGAAAGGTGCAAGACGGCATTTAGTGAAGGGTGCTGCTGCCAGTGTCAGCCAGTGTTTCTGCCTAAGAATCAAATCTGTAATTTTTGGAAGAATGCCCAGGTCGCATAATCGATGTGCATCGTTATACATTATAAGTATTGTTATTTCCAAGGATGGTGATATCCTTGATGGTGTTGGTAACAAGGTTTGGATCTCCCGAGATTAGGTGCCGGTGGAAGGGTAGGCTCCAGTAATGGAACCAGGTGCCAGCCTGGTACCCAAACAGCCGCTGGATAGGATTAGTTCTCCTGGAGAAAGAACTCCGGTGGTTACCTAGCACCGCAGTAGCGAGCTGTGTTAGGTGTGGTTC
Source organism: Chrysanthemum makinoi (assembly GCA_910596185.1). Classification (NCBI taxonomy): domain Eukaryota; kingdom Viridiplantae; phylum Streptophyta; class Magnoliopsida; order Asterales; family Asteraceae; genus Chrysanthemum; species Chrysanthemum makinoi. Next base: position 243,508,688 of record OU343217.1, on the reverse strand, counting down.
GCCTTGGTGTGAAAGAACCTTGAGTATTTAGCTTTGTTCTTAAGTGCGTTGCCACGCCAGCGATTGCGTAAAGGGGTTTTACAACTCCCAGCAGACCCGGGAGGAGCAGGAAGGTGTCCTGGCACCGTGAACCCACTATAAAACATCATATGCGATGCGCTTTACTATCTCACGTTTATATATCTTTTTATCAACGTCCAACATAAACAACCAAATAGATTGACATAAGTCGATCTAAATATTTAAAAAGGAAGTTTTAAATCGGTAAAACTATTCAAACCCTTCTAGTTTTCCACAATTGGTATCGAGCTTCATACCAAGTTTTTTTGTATATTGTACTTTGAAAACTTGATACGATCCATGTATAAATTATTAAAGAAGGAATTTTCTAAAACAAAAAGTCATTTTTTAGAAATCATCATATATAATATAGTGATAGATCATTCTAAAATTTTCCTTTAAGAATTCTTCATCCTAGGATTTGGGTATCTTAGAAGATCTAAAGTATTTCATCCATGGTTTCTAAAACCATAAAAAAGGAATATAGCAAAGGATTTGGGTATCTTAGAAGATCATGAAGTATTTCGTGCTTATGGTTTCTAAAACCATACAAAGGAATATAAAGAAGGTATGTTCTCTTAGTTACAAATTATTAGTCAAGGTTAATTAAATTGCTTGTGGATAAAATGGTAATATATGCTTCTATCTTATAATAAGCATAATATGAAAAGTGTTTTAGCGATTTTTTCTTTGAATTTCTTTGTGTTTTGATATATGTTCATTCAAGCTTGAATAAAGATTGAAATGGGTAATATAACCTCACTAAAAAGTCTACAAAGGTTAAACCTTTTTCGTACGGAAAAAATGCATTTGTAATTGTATCCATGCGGATCCTCGGCTTTTACCGGATGATCCTCATGGATCCGGTGGTTATCAATTTCAAAATTCATAACTAATTAACCGTGTCGTCGCGAAGTCGCACCGACATCATTTTAAAGATATTTGAGTCCATTTCATTTAAAAATAATTTCATAAACTGATTCAAAATAATAATTTACAGAATCATTGATTTATAATAGAAAGTCATTTTTCGGTCATAACTTTGCACAAACTTTTGATCTAATTGGAGACGGATGTTTTCATCTTTGAATAAAAACTTTTCAAATTAAGGTTTTGATCATATTTATAAAAAGAAACTAATCGCTTGGTATACATGTTTAAACACAAAGTGAAGAACTTCGGGATATGCGCTAAATGATAAATTGTCTTCCTTAATACTTGATTATTATCTCAAATAGCTTTTGTGCTTGTTTGATTGAATAACATATAGTTTTCCTTACTTTGCTATTCATTCTCTTGCTTGTCGATTTAGTAATATTCTACTAATCAATGTGCTACTTGAAGGAGTGTTTGGGATACATTCCAGTTGTGGCCGAAAATAGTTAAGTTGAAAATGTTTAAAATATAACATATTAATTAAATGATTGAATTTTGTCGTGCAATATAAATGTTTTATGCTTAGGATTTCTTGATTTCATTTCTTTTCTTTTGTATCGCTTTCTCTAAAACAAGAATGTACATCGATCATAACCTACACTTGTGTTGTTGATGATGTACTCTCCTGCCTCTTTTCATGATCGCTCTCCAAGCTTTTAGTAGGATTGACAACTTGATTATTTCATCCATACTCAAGTAAATTTTTGCAACTCAAATATAATCATCAAAGTCCAAACTCTAGTTTCCGTAACTATGTTGAACTAGTATTCATCCAACCATCTTGTTCACCATATGGACAACTTTTAATTATTTCACACCTTCTCACCGCAATTACCGCCATATTGGCATCAAGTAAGCATCATCATTGTTACCTTCAGTAGGAATATAAATTTTCCTAACTGAGAATACCGAGAACCATCATTGCACTAGAAACTCAATTTGACCTAACGGTTGAATTGCTTCCTTGATGGAAGTCGGGTATGTGGAATTCGTAAAAATGGTCTTGTTTATACGTGAATTATAACCATTCATTCTCTCACCGAAATTCTATACTCCTATGTTTTCCAAAGCAAGTTTACAATGGAAATACTTTATGCCTGTTTAGGATTACCAATCAAAACAAGTCAGAAATTAATTTCTTTTAGTTAATCACAACCACTTTCCTCATCGTTTATTATCTTGCCTTGATCATGACTTCATGACAGAAGTTCATTGTATAATCACTATCTGTAGAATGACTATACATAGCTCATTGCTTCCGCTGGACAAAAACAACAACTCCTGGATGAAGTATGGGATTTTCTTGAAGTAGCACTCACAACTCTATTGTCGTGGAATACTATCAATTACTCTTTCTTTCTTGACATATATACCTTGCACGCCATTGTTAATACAAACGATACTAATCTAGACGATCAGAATATGTTTCAAAGTTTTCGAATAGTGCTTGTTAAGTTCGATAAACCTCTTTGTTATTCAAGGAAAGCTCACATCTTCATTTTGAGACTTCCATAGTCCTCTTAAACTTGAAATATGATGCATTGTCAAAGTCATTGCATACCTTTTGTAAAGGTTCTTGAAGTGATAGGATCGATCCCATTTAGGCTTGATTCGGATCCCATTATAGAACCGGGATCCTAAAACGTAAAATGCAATTGCAATCATTGTATTTCAAACATGTCCTTATAAAACCTCACACTAAGCTAGACATAGTGCCTTAAGGCAAATTAATTCCTTATCAAGTTAAGTAGATCTCTTCTAATCACACATAACTCACCTAGATCACACTCTCAAGACGTTGTAGATCTATCGCTTCACTTAAAAACCATTACTACTTCAAGCTCACACATCATCATCTCTCTCACATGATCCTCACATCTAGCTTTGAAAATCTTTCAAATATGGCTAAAACCGGTCATAATCATCCTTACTCAAAATTGGTCAAAGTTGATCAAATTCTTAGTCTTCCTGACCATAATGATGTGTAAATTCATCATTTTTGGTCAAATCAACCGCAGAAACATTTAAAACATCAGAATGCATCAAAATCTGAAAATATTCCAAAATTGCATTTTATATGTTTCGCATGCAAAATGTTTAAAATCGATGAAAACGAGCTAAGTTTGTATAATTGGCGCCCTCAACTTTCAAAATTAAAATAGTCCCTCGAAAGTACTTATTTTAAAAGAGAAAAGTCACCAAGGTCCTTTTGAAATCCTCATAATTAGTCCTTTGGTGAAAAATTTCAAAAGTTTTGAGAAATTACAAGTTTAGTCCCTGAGTTTCCAGATCGCGCTTTGGTCCTTATATTTTGAAGATTGGCAAAACCAACCCTTGGATTACATTTTGGTTACATGGTCCTCGATTTTCGCTTTTGGAAGATTGGTCCTAACTACACATTTCATCCAATTTAGATCCTTGGTCCAAGCTAATTATCCAAATCCATTTAATAAACCCAAGCCCAATCCATCTATACCCGTCACCCTCAAACCCATTAATTATTAACCAAAACCCACCCTTTTCCTCCAAAACTCACCCTTCACCCACTCTCTCAGACCACCAGCCACCTCACCTCCAAATTAACTCCCACACCTATCATCCACTCCTCAACACCAAACAACAGCATTAAATGCTTCTCCTGCACTTTCCAACTCGCCCCAACTGCTAAAAGAGTTTTCCGCCAAAATTCATCAAACGCCAATATCAACCCAACCAATCCAATGGCCCTGAATAGAAGTGGAAAGCTCAGAGGACAAGTGAGATACTTCAATAAAAGGAGTATAGGTTTTAGTTAGGAGGTCTTCCTAGTTTTAGTTTTTTTTATTTTATGTTTGTCGTTTTTAATTTTCCAAGTTTAAATTAGCTTCTAAATTGTAATTTCCAAGCTTTTATTGTATTGTTATGCAAGTTCAAGAATTGTAATTTTTTAAGAATCAATTTCAAGTTCTCAAATTTTAGTTTTGCATTTTTCTTATTTAAATCAAGCTTTTAAATTTGTTAAAAGCTCAAGCTCCCAAGTAGCTTAATTCTATTCAAATAAGCTTACTAAAATAAGAGATAGCTTTTAGTAAGCTTAGAAACTACCAAGCAATATTCCATCTTGGTCAACTAAAGTCAAAGGGGAGGCTTTAGTTGTTCTTTCGACATTAGTAGTAGACTCCGGGAGAACTTGTAGAGTACATGTGAACCTGACATCTATCTGTAATAAGGTTCTCGTTCTTTTAATTTTCAAATTTCTAGTATAAAATTTGTGCAATTAGTTTCTTTGTTAATTATTGTTCAAGACTCGCCATTATGTTAATTTCAAATTTTAAATTAAGTTAGTGTGACTTTGTTTAATGAATGCATGGTCTTGATTCAGTGATTTACTTTCAGGAGTTTTCAAATTGCCTAGATAGTGATTGTTTGGATGAGTTAATTTTGGTGATAAGTTAGACGATTAGCGACTTGTTAAGTTTAGAGGAATTAAAGGTAATAGGTTAGTATTTTGCACCTTAGGCGTTAGTAAAAGTCAAAATCACAAATAATCTTCTTATTTGCATATCATTAGAATAAATTGTTAGAATTTATATTTTAGTTTAGAATCATAGGTTAATTTATCCGTATTGCATCATTAATCATCATTAGCCAACAAAAGTTGAATCAAAACTCACAAAAGTCAACTTTCATTTCTTAAAGTCAAAATTGCACACCTCAGCTTTCACCAAGGCTCATGGAATTATCATGGATCGCTTTTAGTTCAAAATCATTGAAACCTTGGGATTTCCTAGTTCAAGTGGTCCTTAATTGAAATTTGATTTTTGTGGGATTTTTTGTAATTTCTATAAGTTTGCAGAAGCTTGTAATAGAGGTAAAAATTTCACGGTACACACTGACAACCGAAAGACAGTGTTTTGTAGAGGCTAACCAGCTCATGAGAGAGCTTGTAGCTGGGCATAATTTTTGGGTTATTTACAAGTTCCTGCTGTGTCTACTTCAGGGTGTGATGATTGGTCTTTAAGTTCCATCAGGGATAGATGTACTTATTTTAAGTTTGAAAGTAGCACTTCAGACCAATTCTAAGTGATGTTATACTACAAGCTAAGCTGGTTTCAGAGTGTTGTATAGGCCGAATTGGTTACGAGAAGTTAAGCAATTTAGCTTCCTTTTCATTTGGTATCTTAGTGCTTATTTATTTGCTTAATTTGAGTGCTTTATTTATAAGCACTTTCCATCACAGCCTCTTCATAATCCTTCACATAAGCCCTATTTTTTATATTTTTTTTAGACTTAGAATATAATTTTAGACTTTTCCTGAATTTTTCATAATTTTTCATCACCTGCTTGATATTTTTCCTTATTTAAAACAATTCGATGACTTTTAATTAATTTTTATTGCAATTAAATCAGAAAAGCTTCCAAAAATTGTTTTCATTTTTCCTAGGTTAAGATAAATATAAATGCCAAAAAAATATTTTTCCAAATTTTTCTTAGTTAAATTTGTATTTTTAGTAATTTAATTAGTTTTTAAATAGTTCTTAAATCATAGACATTAGAATATAAATCTAAAAATACAAAATTAGTTTTGAAAATTCTCTTTATTATTTTTAGATTTTGAAAAATATTTTCGAAAAAGTTCCTCTTTATTTCTCATACTTTTAGTATTTTAATTTAGTTTTAAAAGTTTAAATTAGTTTTAATTTAAATTTGTAAAGAAAAATCAAGAAAATCCAATTTTAAAAATAGTGATACGCTTATATAATTTATCTTTTTAATTTTCATTTTTCCTTTGTCATCTAGTATCACAATCACAAACCTTTTCTCCTGCTTCAATATCACCATCTATAAATGCTTAAGTTATTCAAATTACATAACCTGCTAGACTTAACGACCGAAACACTGTCTATGCTCTCTCGGTTTAATTGTATTGGTTTTAGACTGCTTTTGACTTTATTGGCTGACCATTCACAAGTGGTTGACTCCAGGTGCAGTATAAAGATAGACCGCTTTCAGCCGGATCAAATTTTGCCGCCGGAGCCTACATAATATTCTACTGCTTAGCGGGAGATTAGTGATTTGAATATTCACCTTTGTTCATACCATCTATATAGATTACCTTTCTTATAAAAACTAAAAATCCAAAACATCTTAAAACATATAAAACACAAAAATATTTTTTCTTTTTGTTTCGCATATATATAAAATCAAAAACCAAAAAGATTTTCATTTTGTTTTGGCTAACATGTTTTTCAAAATACCAAAATATTCACCATCTTTACCCTCTTTACCTTTTAATTTTATCCCTTTGACTTTATATCCATTTGATTCTTCTTCTTAACCCTATATATGTTTTAATTTATGTCGACAATCATCGGCAACATCATCGTCATTAAGTGCTATGGAGCGCCTAGTTCGTTTAATTTTGCAATTCTCCCTAATTATCCATCAAAAATTTTTTCAAAGTTATTTTCACAAAACCTCCAAAATACGTTTAATGTTGACAAACCTGTCAAACGTCGGAAAGCTACCTCAACCTCCACCGAGGTTACGAGGGACACTTCTTTTGAAGATAGAGCCCATCTAATCGAACAACATGCTGGTCAGAATTAGAATTGATTGCCGATGGAACCTGCTCAAACATCGAGGAGACCATAACGGAAGTGGTGGAAATTGCTAGCTCTCGCAGCACACCACTTGTCTCACTCTCCCATTTTTCAAAATGTTCTTCGAAGACTCATATAAGTCATTCTTATCACCGATGTTGGTTTTGTTGAGGCTTCCTTTGGGAATAGAACCAGTTCCCTTCTAATAACTTCTAAACGGACTCCGCTTATCTCTGTGTCAAGGTTGGTGGGTGATTTCGGTTCACCAGCGTCACCGCCGCAATGCAAAGGTGGTAATGATATTCGCTGAACGAGCCTGTTTGTTTTGCTCGAGGAATTCATTTCCGGATTATGATCCTAGATCCCAACTTATTTAATCGCACTTCAGCCTTTTCCAGAATTACCCACCACAGTCCATCTTCTATTTTCAATCAACATAACCGCCGTTAATTTTATAAGGGAGGTCCTCGGCTAGGGATTTGCGTCAATCCCACGCTTGTCTACGCAGAACGCGACCTTCAACTTTGCGACCAATATCCATATAATTAGCCAATCCGTAGCCCGGGTCAGCTTCATCATCCTGCTGGTACCAGGAGGTCCTCACGATAATTTTCAATGTCAACCGTGAATCAAATTACTATACTCGTTTTATTAATTTCCAACCACAAAGACTGATAATGGGTTCAAACTCCACCGGAAATGCTGTCAAAAGAAATTCTCCCAAGATTTTGAAACAAGAAGAAAACACTTGATAGATGATGATTCAAAAACTTTAAGAATCCCAAGTGAGTGGTGAAAACTTAGATGGGAGAATTGAGCAATGGAACGGAGGGGTCGGTAAATCTAGGGAAGAATTATTAGTCCTATATACATGTACTCTAAGCATTGCCTCTACCTCTTACAAAATTAAGGAAGAGATGATGACGTATAGTATTCCTTTAAGAAATATTTTCAACCTCGCTGCTGATATCCCTAGCTTGAGATTCCTATTCCTCCCAAAGACAATCAAGCAACACCCCAAGCTCCCACTTCCACTCTCTAAGCAATGGGGATGTGAGCATTCCTTTGGACACCGTAGTGCAGAATTTGATTTACACTATAAAGTCTAGTGTTGAGAACCTTGTCCCAACCTTGAGAGAGTCATCAGAACTTCAGATATGTGATTCTCCTTTACCCACTCTTCTGAGTATTCTAGATCATTTTTGAAATCCTCTTTCTCCCATTTTTAGCTGCACGATATGTGCTTCTTATGGAAACATCAAGTATGTTCTATGTATCACTCCCTAATACCGATCTTCTTTGGAGGAGTTCACCCATGAACTTCACTACATCACACTTTCAATCCTAGATGATGATCTTTGATTTCAGATGTACCTAGGAGAAATTGAAAAAGTCTCCTTTTATAATGATCAAGCTCACTCACTTCTATCCCAAATGCTCTCCAAATGAGAATGATCACTTTGTTCCTCGCTGCCCAAAACAACTCACTAATCCTCATTTGAATTGACTCTGGCCCACTTTTAATTCTCAAGGAACCCTC
>OU343217.1:243449547-243500470 GCA_910596185.1 Chrysanthemum makinoi | reverse complement strand
ATATTTATTCGAAAAGCAAAATACAAAATTACAAAACCTTCAAAATATATATATATATATATATATATATATATTGTCATTTTGTCATATTTTTCTCGATTCGATAATATCTACGGTCTTTGTGCTGTCATTCAAAGAATGACACGGGTCTTTAGATGTTGTTCGAATGTTTAAAAAAATAAATAAATAAATAAAATAAAAAATAAATTTTTTTAGGAGAAAGTAAAACCATGGTTTATAGTCATTTCAGTCTATAACCCGTTTTTAAAGAAAGAACAGAGCCATGCTTTAACGTATGTTTTAAATCTCATGCTCTGATTCTAAAAACAAATGTTTTTCACCAAAAGGACAAATGTTTCTTTCACAAATATTTTTCCTTCTATAAATTCTTCTGAAAAATATTTGCTATCTAATGAAAACAATGGTAAACAAAATAACTCAGACTAAATTTTTGAAATTCACTTGGACTTGACATCGGTCAAAATCTCGATCTCTCAATCAACAATGTATGTCATTGATTGAGGGGGAGAATGATTTCAATTAAATCAAAAGGTTGTTTGTCATGTTTTCAAAAGATATTCATGCATGATATCGGAGTTTAAAGTCTCATAAGTGATCCTTATCGGTTAAATGTTTTCATAAGCAAGTCATAATTCTCCTTAAAAGCTCTCAAAAACAATTTAAATCTATAGAGATAACAAATCTCAAATGATTTGAAAATTGTGATCGGGGGAGAATTTGTGATTTAAATTGGATTTAAACTGATGATTCGACAAATGGTTTCACAAGTGTTTAGCAAGCTTTCCTCCCCACATGTGCCAAACGATTTCAAATTTTCCATGCACATGTTGAGGGGGAGCATCTTTATTAAACCACAAAGAATTGAAACGTGATTGATTTGCCTCTTAGTGCAGGTTCCTTCTAATATGTGCAAAACTCTTTCAAACCTCGAGGCACATATTGAGGGGGAGCAAATTTATGAAAACCTCATCCTTCCCCAATATGCTTTATCTACTTGATTTGATGAGGGAAGTGATGTTGATATCTTTTGAAAATGGTAATCAAAGAAGTTAATTCTTCCTCTTGCCTCCGTGTGCCAAAACGATTTCAAAGACATAATGCACATGTTGAGGGAGCTCTTCTAAAATTATCAAAAAATAATTCAGGTACAAAATGCTTTGATAATATATCACAAGTATCCGAATTGATTTTCAAATGGTTTTCAATTGGTTCCAATGGCAGATGAACAATACCAAATAGACCGACCAAATTTACTTTATGCATGGTGATATAAGGATGATGAGGTTAGGTATTTTTTCCCATGATCCGCTGTAACCGGAGGGATCTACCAGGACAATCCACTAGATAGTATAGAAGCCCTTAGGTATGATGAAAAAAGGAGAAAAATGAGAATATGGGAAGAGTGCGGATGAGACGAGCTAAATCGCAATAAACCCAACAAGGTTCTAGTTATGAAGTCTCGGTAAGCACTGAAGGGGTTGAAGAATGAAAAAGAATTAAATGAGAAAAGGGTGAAAATAAATAGCCCTCTAATAATTCAACCTTAGGGCAGAAACCGGGTTCAATTCATATGCTACTAGTGGTTACTAAGGTAACACTGGTATTGAAGACAAGACGTCATGGACCCAGTGACGCACTGCACTAAATCTTCCCAAGCTACTCAAGTTCCTCTTAAAAGGGCTTGTTTCATTCTCATGGGGAACCCACATAATCTATCGAATTTCTCTTAGAGATTGTTGATATTGAAGAAGGAGACCCTCTCCGTAGTCTCTGGAATAGGAACCAAATATGCAAAATTGAGTCTAGAGCCACGAGATCATCAAATAAATCTCATTAGGACACTGTCTATGAAGACTCTCTGTTTCACACAATGTGGAAAGAGAGATTATATCTTATGAGTCCTACGCATTATCCTTGTGGTATTGCCATAACATCTGAGTGATATGCCAACATATTCACAATGAAGATGGAAAGCCTCTCGAGCCAACATCAAACAAGCCTCTGGTGGGTGGCATGTGAGATCTATCCAATAGATCAACCATGTGACAACTGAACAGAAACAATGGGGCGATTCATAATAAGGAATCAATCCTGGTTCAGGTTATGGATTGACGGATTCCTTTGAAAAACCGGTCGTTGTGCTTAAAAATCTTTTCTCTAGCACATCGACTGTGTACTAATATTTAAAAATAAAACGTGTTTATGATTGATAATTGATTTTCATTAAAACCTTCGTTGTATTGCAAAAACAATTTATATTGTGCGGTACACGATTGTTTTTCAAATCTCTTTTCATCAATCAGTGAATCTCAATATTTGGTTCACTCACTCCGTGTTGTCTTCTTTGAGACGTTCGGTTTGAGAACACTAGAGCACCATGAAACCCTGTCAAGGAAATTCTTCGAATTATAGATCACAGGCGGTACTTATATGCCGATCAATGGGGAACCGTGGGCGTGTACCTCAATTCAACGAAAGTGATCAAAGACACTTTCGTGCGCTTTATTGCTAACTGTTGTATGCAGGTACGCCCGGCGTTTGTAGTTGATCAGAATGAAGCGGTCAATCCATAGCCGCATGCTCAATCAACACATTCATTTCTAAAGAAATCATGATGAAGTGCATCAACGAATCTGATATTTTCACTCCATGCTTCTGCTACGCTGTTGCAAATATCATGAATCAATGAAAGCTTCCACTACTCTGATAAGAAGAAATCATGATCCAGAATGTGAGCATGTCGGTCCAAAAGTCACAACATCACATAATACCAACACCACAAAGGATGAGTAAGAGATTTATGATAGCTGATGATCTCAAAACTGACTCAACATTCATTATCACGTGGATCAGTTAAAGAGCTCCACTTGGATTATCCAAACATGCAAAAATGAAGAATCAAAGACTACGAGCTACTGAGCAAAGAACATGAACATGGATCCAAGAACAATCTTAATGTAATATCTGTTTGTATTCAATGAAATTTGAGGTGACCTCCCTTAGGGGGAGATTGTTAGGATTTAGTAAATCCAGTTATTAAAGTGTCGGTCACCTCAAGTATATGTAATCGTTAGAAAGCTCGTAGTCGTAGTTATTGAAAGTTAAGTAGTATTTAGTTAAGTAACACCGTGGAGGACGGACGGGTCTTTACCCACTGTATGTCTGATCCACAACCCGTAGGTGGCGGTTTTTGTAAGACTATAAATACTCTCTACCTCCCAAGGTAGAGAGTTGGAGCTCATAATAAGATTTTCACTTTCTCTCACTAAGTTCCCAAACCTCTAACTATTTCTCTCTCTAAAACATCATTGTGTACGCCTATTATGATCATGGTTTGATGTGTTTGTGAAATCCAATATGTTACAAGATTTGTGATCCCAATTGATTTATATCATTTAAAAATTTTAGGGGAAAGACGTGGCAAGATTTAATTTTTTGAAATTGACTGATGAGGACCTATTATAGACATTAAAGATTGTTAGTGTCAGGTATGATAGTTTTTAAGAGATCTTTAAGTAAAAATAAAACAATTTCACAATCAAACAAGAACAGAAAAAAATTTATTTTGTAAGATCTTTGAGTTTTAAAGAAAATCATACCATGACATAACATTAAATATTTAGATCACCACTTATTTTGTACAAACAGACTTTTATGAAGAAATATCGTTTGAAAATATTTTATTTTAAGTCACTCTCCCCCTCAATCGATGACCGTAGTCGATGATTGAGTGACTTAAGTTTTGATAAAATGAAGTCCGGTGATTTCCAAAATTATGTCCAATTTATTTTCAAAACCAATATTTTTCCATTTTTCAAAACAGTATTTTCAGAATGTTTTAAAAATGTTATCATCCACTACTTGTCCTGCACAAAGATACATTAGGTGGTTGAGCTGCTTTTGTTGTTGTTGCTGGAGGTTTGGAAGAAAACCATCTGCTGAAGCAGTGAGACCTCTGAAGTTGCATCTATCGTGCCAACTATCCATAAAGAGATCTAATTAAGCTCTGTTTCTTCTTTGTCGACCCAAGAGATAGTTACCCTTTCCATTCGGCATCCAATCATCTTCATTTGTGGGATCCGGATCGGGAACAATCTTATGAACCATATTATCTGCATATGTTAGTGGACATAAAAACAGATATATGGTGGTCGACAACACCCAAACAGTAATCGACTAATACAAGTCAATCCAACATATCAATCAGTTCATATAAGGCATAGGATTAACATGTTTATCAAACTCTAATCATCTAATCCTAATAATCACATCCTAGATTCCTAGTCCTTCAACATAGGCAAATATAGTTTTCAGTTAAGCACATAGGATGATTACGAAAACCCGTTAGATGATATAAATTTTAAAAACATTCTCCCCCTCAATGAATGACTCTTTCAATGAAAAGTTTTAAATAAGCTGAAGTCATTGATTGGGTTTTGCAAATTTATGAAAACTTGATTCTAATTGATTTTCAAGCAACTCATTTACCACCATTTTGATAAAACAAATATTTTTATGAAGAATTTTAGAAAGAAAAACATTTGTGTAGGAACAGCAGTCCTTCGACATACTTTCCTCATTTTGATTTAGGATAAGTGCACGGTATTTTTTTGAAAATTTGTTTAGCGCAACACTTTCCTTTCTTTAAAAGAGCGGGTTGCTATCTGAAATAACAGCAAACCATGTTTCAAGCACGGGTTACAGTCTGAAGTAACTGCAAGCCATATTTTGAGACATGTTTTGGAATAGAATATTTACACCTCCTGCTCAAACTTCATCTATGATCCCGTGCCATTATTGAATGACATTTCTAAGACCGTAGATGTTATCGATACCAGAAGACATGTCTTTGAAAAACAATATTTTTTGTCTTTTTCAAATTTTCTGATTTTTATGGGTTTTTGTTGGTTTTATAATTTTCTATTTTGTTTTTGTTGGTTTTATATTTTTGTACTTTGCTTTTTGATATATATATACACAGATAGAGTAGGTGATATAGTTTAAGAAGATGATGATACGAGTACCGTGATAAGGATTTCATTCAAAGACTTAGAAGATAGAAGTCATCATTTCTTAAACTTTCACCACCAAAGCTTTCGAGACTCTTTAATGGACGTCAGAAATTGATCCTACAGAAAGTGAGACTTTGGTAGCTTCCCCCCAAACCGACAATCTTCAAGTAAAAACCATTTTCTCAAGAAGTAGGATATGAAGAGAAACAGTCTCATTGAATGAAGCTCAACACCCCGAAGAACATGAGAACACCGAAGTAACAAGTTTAAACACTGATCATCTTTGCGGTTATCAAACCCCGGAATACATGATTAAGCTCTATCACGTGAACCTGTTGTGCGTCCCTGATGTACACATTACTCTTCGAGTTTGAGCAGTTGTCTATTCGGGAGAACAATATGTCAACATCTTCATTTCACCAAATGCATTCCAGTTATCTTTCATATAACCATTCAACCCATAATGTACACATGTACCCAACAAGAGTAGAGACGATGACATCCAAGTAACATGTTGAATTACTGATCATCTCTGCGGATATCAACTCCAGAATAACTGAATAAGCTCGATCATGTGAACATGTTGTGCGTCCCTGATGTTCACATATCTCTCCCCTGATGGTTGCGTTCTCATCGGAATCACCAGAAGCACTTTATCATAAGCCATATAGAAGATGTCGATAAGCAATATCATCTCACTCACCAGGTATTCTTCTCATATTTCTTCCTACTGAAGGATGAGATAACATATACCAAAAGTATCCAGAGACCACTTCCCCCCAAATGGTTGGAATAATACATCCTTCCCCAAAATAGTTGGAATAACACACCAAAGGCTACGAGTTAATCACTGAGATTCTCTGCGGTTATGACATTTGTCTCCCCGGAATAACTTCTATAGAGAAGAAGTATTAAGTTCATCACGTGTACTCATTGTATGTTTAAACATATGTCTCCTTTCCCCTTGCTGGTTTTGTTACCTCAGAATCAGCAACACATTATACATACCAAATAATCTTGAAATAAAGAAGAACAACAAATTAGCTCAAATGAATCCTGTGAGAATCAACTGCTACAGAAAATCTCGCTGACTATCTTAACCAACCTAGATGTAGACAATTTGAAGTGACCACTGATGAAGCAAACTCGATACACCAAACATGAAACTGAAGAAGAGTTCCCCGCATTTGTATCTTAATCTTGCACTAATGTTGGAAGAACGGTGTCGAGAATTTACGCTCCAAGCAAATCTCTAAGTACTCAATACTCAAACAAAGTATGAGACATTAACACCTCTTGCGATTATCCACAACGTAATCTACATGTGACACTGAGTAAAACAACGGAACTCCTAATAGTGATAGTTAACCAGGTCTTCAACCATCTACCCCGACAACTGGTAACTAGATAAACCAAGTCTTTAACTCAAATTCTTAAACCCAAGCAAGTTATCAAATAAGAACACACCTTTGTGAAAGTCAACTTCAATCCCAAATAAGTGATAAATGATTAACTCTGAAGTAATCAACTTGTGTCAAATGCCCAACACGTGAATAAACATACAATTGGATGTACATCGACCCACTGAATGAACCAGAACAAATGATTCCTCAACATCAATGCATTCTTCCTAAAGGTATACATGTAGAGATTGATATGGAAGATTCACCAATAATGTCTTCGAGCGGATGAGGTAGTCATTTTCCTTAATGTTCATGTGGTTGATTTATAGTGTGCACAATGAGAGGAACAATAATCCGTGAAGATTTGGCAAAGGAATACCAAAGAGCGGATCATTATTCTTGAACAATAATCCGTGAAGATTTGGCAAAGGAATACCAAAGAGCGGATCATTATTTGTACCATATTTGATTTCAAAAACACATCAAACCATGACAAATATGGGGCGTATGAATATATGGTTTTAGAGAGAGAAAGTGGAGTGTTCTAGAGAGATAAAACAAATGGAAGGTTAGATTCCTCAATGAACATCCAACCCTCTCCCTTGTGGGGAGAGGGCTATTTATACAAAGAATTACGCCCTCCTTCGGGCTGTGGATCAGGCATACAATGGGTAAAGACCCGTCCTTCCTCCACGGTGTTGCACTAGACTAAACTACGCTAATAACTAACTAACAAATAACGTAATAAAAGATATGTCTACGAGCTAACTTAAGCTAGATTATATTTGGGGTGACCGATGCTTCACTATAGAATTTGTAATTTCTAACAATCTCCCCCTAAGGGAGGTCACCCCATGATTTACATTTTGCATCCTAGCATTCTATTTAATCTTTAGTCTTGAGCCTGTAGACTTCAATTCATCAAAATATTCAATCTTTGTGCTTTCGTGGTGATTTCTTCATAGTCCAACTACTTTGTACATTAAGTGGAGGTTATAGAGCTGATCCACATTTTGATGACCTTCGAGCTTTATTTGAGATCATCAGCCACAGTTGATCTCAGCATCACCCTTTGTTGTGTTGCCCTAATGTGATGTTGTGACAAATGGACCGACATGCTCACATTCTGGATCATGATGTCTTCTTATCAGAGTAGCGGAAGCTTTAGATGATTCATGATATTTTCAGCAGCGTAGCAGAAGCATGGAGTGTAAATATCAGAGTTGTTGATGCACTTATCATGCGGCATAGGATTGACCTCTCAATTCTGATCAGCTACAAACTTCGGGTGTACCTGCATACAACATTTAGCAATTAAGCGCACGAAAGTGTCTTTGATCACTTTCGTTGAATTGAGGTACACGGCCCACGGTTCCCCGTTGATCAGTACAAGTACTACCTGTGATCAGGTATAATTCCGAAGAATCTCCTTGACAGGGATTTGCAGCTGGTCTAGCCGTTCTCAAACCGGAACGTCTCAAAGAAGACAACACGGAGTGAGTGAACCAGCGAATTGAGATTCACTGATTGATGAAAAGAGATTTGAAAGACAATCGGTAATCGCTCAATATAAAGTGTTTTTGCAATACAACGAAGGTTTTTAAGGAAAATCAATTATCAATCATAAACACCTTTTATTTTGAAATATTAATACAAATTCGATGTGCTAGAGAACAGAATTTTAAACACAACGACCGGTTTTTCAAAGGTATCCGTCAATCCATTTCCTGGACCAAGGTTGATTCAAGAATGAATCACCCCATTGTTTCTATCCAGTTGTCACAAGCTTGATCTTTAGAAAAGATCTCACATGTTACCCATCAAGAGCTTGTTTGATGTTGGCTCTAGAAGGATTTCCATCTTCATTGTGAATATTTAACATATCACTCGGATGTTCTGGCAATACCACAAGGATAATGCGTAGGACTCTCAATATATACTTACTTTCCACATTGTGTGAAACAGCAAGTCTTCGTTAGATTTGTGTCCTAATGAGATTTTGTGGATGATCTGTTGGCTCTAGACTCAATAGTGCACATTTGGTTCCTATGCCGGAGACTAGGGAGAGGGTCTCCTTCTTCAATATCTACAATCTCTAAGAGAAAGTCGATAGATTATGTAGGTTCCCCGTGAGAATGAAACAAGTACTTTTAAGAGGAACTTGAGTAGCTTGGGAAGTTAGGTGCAGTGCGTCACTGGGTCGATGACGTCTTGTCTTCATTACCAGTGTTACCTTAGTAGACACAAGTAGCATATGTATTGAACCCGGTTTCTGCCCTAAGGTTGAATTAATGGAGGGCTATTTCTTTTCACCCTTTTCACATTCAATTCTTTTTCATTCTTCAACCCCTTCAGTGCTTACCGAGACTTCATAACTAGAACCTTGTTGGGTTTATTCCAGTTCTAGCTCTATCTTAGTCCGCACTCTTCCCATATCTCACTTATCTCCTTTTTTCATCATACCTAAGGACTCTACACTATCTAGTGGATTGTTCCTGGGTAGATCCCTCCGGCTTTGGCGGGATCGTGGGAACGAATACCTAACCTAACCATCCTTATATCTCCATACATAAAGTAAATTTGGTCGGTCTTTTTGGTATTGTTCTTCTGCCATTGGAACCAATTGAAAACCATTTGAAACTTAATCCAGGTACTTGTGATATATTATCAAAGCATTTTATACCTGAATTGTTTTTGATAATTCAGAAAAAGCTCCCCCTCAACATGTGCATCGTATATTTGAAATCATTTTGACACATGGAGGCAAGAGGATTTGAAAATCTTCAGATTGAGAATTAAGAATTCACTTCTTTGATCAACATTTTCTAAAACTGTCGACATCACTTTCCCGATCAAAATTAGTATTTTTAAATACTGTTAAAGATATTTTTGGGAAAGGATGTGGTTTTCAAAAAGTTGCTCCCCCTCAATATGTGCATCGAGATTTGAAAGTGTTTTGCACATATTATGGAAAAGTTCTTAGAGGTACATTCACGATTATATTGCCACACGGAAACCGTTATAAAGTCAATCAAGGTACTTTATGTTGAAACATATGAGTATTTGTACCTTGAAGGTTTATTTTCCTTTTAAAATGCTCCCCCTCAATATGTGCTTCGAGATTCGAAAAGAGTTAAGCACATATTAGAGAGCAGTATGAACTTTGAGACAAATTGGTCACCTTTTATCAGATTGCATATTTATATCACATTTTCTCCCCCGATCAAAAATTTCAAATCCTTTGAGATTTTGGATCTCAAGTGATTTAAATATGTAAGAAAAAAAACTTGTTGGAGAAAAATGTGTCCGGTTTTATTTGATATGAAGTGGACTACTCCTAAGTTCCCTTTTAGACTAAAAGGGAACAACAATTCATAACCTATCACTACTATATACATTATAGTTATAGTTGTTTATAGTACAATCACCACATTACACAAATCATAAAATGTAACAAAACAACTACATGAAGATGTCTTCATTCATTTCTTTGAAGTAGCTTGTAATGACCTTCACGAAGTCTACCACCCACAAAACTTTCAAGGCTGCGGAAGATCTTTCTCGTCTTAAGTCTTCGTCCGATCGCAGCAATGAACTCTTCACACCTCTTCAAATCCTGGTCTGACCAGAATCTCATTTTGTTCCACGGCTTCAAGTCAAGTTTGATTTCCTTCACCTTTGAGTTCAATTATTCTTCAACCATTTTGAGCGTACCATCACTGAACTTGTATAGCTCGCACAACCTCATTAGCATTCTTGACCGGTATATGTCAAGAAGAGGACTGCTCTCTGGGAGTCAATCTCTGTGTAGTCATGACGGAATTCATGCCCAGTCGCTTCCCATTGAGGTCTTGTTAGATTGACCTGAGTCTGGTAGCTTTCCACACCAAGTTGAAAATCACCAACTCTTTGTCGAATGACTGAGCCTCTGATCCAGAGATTGACTGCAACAGAGAGAGCCTTCTTCTCACGAATAGGTAGATGTTCTAGATTACCTTGTAGGTTCAGAAGATAAAGATCTTCAAAGTCACTTGGAAGCAAATGTTTGAAGTCGTTTTCTTCAATAACATGATCTTTTAAGTCAGCTCTTGTAAGAACAATCTTCTTCAGGTAATCATAGCCGTAGATTGAGAAGATCTCCACACTGACCACACTTAGAATAGGCAGGTTGGATCGAACATCTTTGCGCCTCTTTTCAGCACCATGTCTATCAATGTAGAATTTATTCTTCTTAAACCACCAATGAGAAATGCCGTATGAGGCAACAATGTCATACACTTGTTCTTTGTCTGTCCAGAATTGATCCGGTACCATCTGTTCAAGACCCTGATCTATGTAGGTTGCAGCTTTCATCTTAGAAATCGATAAAGCTGGTTTTCTTTTTGCAGTTCGAGCACATAGATAATCCAGGTCATGGTTGAAGAAGAACTCTGATTGGATTGTCAATTCTCCCAGTTCACCTCCAAGAGGAAGAGGGTTGTTAATATCAAACCGATTGATCTGCTCACTGACTTGATCATTCAGCATTTTATGGCATTCTTCCATCTGATATTGAATCTGATTAGCATCAAAGTAGAATACTTTGACGATTTCAAACACTGGGCCTTCAAGATCTCTAGGAGTAATTGACGAAATTCCCTTCTTCTCACAAAACCACTTCATAAAGCTTCCCATATCCCCTATAATGTGGAGAAGAGAGTCTTCTGCTGGAGCTTCATATTTGGAAGTAATGGTTGTAGCCCAATTGTTGTCAGGGATTATCGAATCAGACTTAGGAATGGACCATGAAGGTTCAGGAGTTTGAGGTTTATCTTTGGTGAGCCAGCTTTGAGACATATCCTTTGATGGTGCAGTCCTTGACGTTTTGATGCGTTTACCCTCAATATAAGCGTCCCACCAATCTTTTTCTTCAGTAACTTTGGGGATATGCTAGGTGGAGACGTCATCGTCTTCTGATTCTGACTCCTGAGCAACATAAGACTCTTCGTTAAGCATTTGGTCTTCAGGGATAGAGGAGAATGTGGGTGTAAACCTGGAATCAACCGTGGTCCAAGCTGTAGATGTCTTCTGAGTACCTTGACCACCGGATGTACTGGTTTGATTAGAGAGTTTTGGTGGAGATGTTGGTGGATTTGTCATAGTAGTTGTGGTTGTGCCAGAAGATCCACCAGCACCAGAAGTTCCAGCTCCACCAGTTGGAGGAGGAGGAGGAGGAGGTGGAGATTTAGGACCTTTATGCAACGACTCCAACACAATGGTCCTCCTTTTCTTCTTTGCCTTTCTTTCTCGAATGTCCTCTAGAAACTGTAAATGATTATCGTGCTTTATCGATTCTTCGATAGCCACATATAACTTCTTATGGACCTCATCCAGATGCTCGTTAGCGTCATAAATTTTATCCGAAAGGACTGCTCTCATATCTGAAATGGGTAAGTCTTTAAACCGTTGAAGCAATGGAGCTTGCATTGCCCATTCTATAGCATCTCTAACTTCGGCTTCAATGGCGTCTGCTACAGCTTCATCGAAGTTAAGGTTCTCCAGCTTGGAGACACGACGCTCGAGGACGTTGATAGATTTAGGCTGGTGCCTCTCAAGAGCTTCAATTTGTTTCACGGCCTTGTCGAGCAATTGCTCAGATGTTAAGATCAGAGGTGGTGACGCCAGTGGAGTGTCAGTGTCATTAATTGTGACAATTGGTGATGGATCTTTAGCTGGTTCGGGTGGTGGAAGTACGGTTGTTAGAGCAGGTTCGGGTGGTGGAAGTGCGATTGTTTGAGCAGGTGCTGACATCAGAGGGATGGTTGAGGTGTCTTGATGAATGGTGACTGAGAACATAGACTGTACTTCTTCCTTTTCATCGTTTTGCTTGTCAGACTCTATGTCTAAGGGTTTGTCCTCAAGGAATTGATCACCAAAGGTAAAGTCAAGCTCCAGATTCTTCAGTGATGACAGAGATCCGGTGGATATGTTTGATTCTTCCAGGTGCATGGGTTCCTCAGATCTTTGCTCAAGAAATTCCTGTGTACCTTTCAGCAGTTCATTACCCTCAACTTCTGTAATTAGTCTGTCAGATTCCGTTTGTTCAATCTCTGTTTCAAGCACTGGAACTTCTTCAGTAGGGACTGATTCCAGGCTCTTTGATTGAGTATCCCTTGAGGCAGGGGTTTCATCAGGTGCATCAAGCACATCTTTTTCCACTCCAGATTGTACTTGTGCTGAGGATGATACAACATCTCTTTTCTTGAGTACAAATTGGGAAGTTGTTTTTAGAGGTGGAGAAGAGATGGTCAGTAACATTTGAGCAGCTTGTTCTGCTTCTACTCCTGCAATCCCTTTGCCTTTGTCTTGTGTAGCCGGTGTGGTTTGTTGTGGTGCTGACACTGGTTCTCGTATCACAACTCCTCCTACTGATGGTCTATGAGGCATGTTTAGGGAATCCAGGCTTTGTTGAATCCCTTGTTGTAGTGCAGCCTCATCTTCATCCATTAAACTCATTTGTCTCTCAGTATCCTTGGATCCTTCATCTTTTCCCTTTCCGGCTTCTCTCTTTCTCTTGTTCTGTTTTTGTGATGAAGTTTCAGTAGATTGAGTTCTATCAAGTCTCTTCTTGGGAAGGGCGGCGTATGAGGTTTTCGAGGATGATTTAGTGCTAGAAGTAGACTTTGTAGACTTGGGTTGTGAGGGATCGGGAGCGTCATCAACATTGGATCTGGATGCCCTTTTCTTGTATTTTCTGAAGTAATTAGCCTTCTTAATATCATCTGTGAGAAGAGCATCAGGAATTGTCATTCCAAAGATCTCTTTATTAACACCTTTGGCAACATATTGGAGGTTACCAAGTACAAATTCATCACTAGCTTCATGGAGGACTGACTCACTTCTTGGATTAAACTGATGTGTCTGTTGCAAGAACTGAATGATAAGCTTCGAGAATCTTATGCTAGAAATTACAAGTTTGTTCTCTTTCTTTCTTCCTTTGGCTTGATTCTGAACATTTGTTCTGTCGGTGATGAAAGTGTGCATGGACAACGAGAATTCTTCCCAAATGCGTTCTGTGACATCAATATTCACCCCTTTGATGATTCCCCACAAGATTTTTTCAGAATATGAGCCCTCACTTTATTGAACCCTGAGGTTTTTCCAGATAAGCATAGGTTGAGAATAGTAGCAATAGCTCTCCAAGGTTGATACATGTTGCCGGTGATGATATCTGAAACCCTTGTTACGTTAACTTTATAACCCAACTTATTGAGAAAGTCTATTAGTTCTTCAGGAGTACGTGGAGGGATAGATTGTTTTGCAGTGTCACATGGTGTGATTCCTAGGACCTTACTGAGAATATCAGAGGTGATTTCATACTCTTTATCATCAAGCTTACAAGAGTAAGTGGTTGTGATCTTGTTCCATGTGACGGTGTTCCAAAATTGTTGTAGGTAGATGGAAGGGATCGTGCATTGCTTGGTTAAGGCACTAAAGAAGTTAGTGTTTTTCAGAATATCAATGGAAATCCTGAAGATTGGATTTGGTTGTGTTCTATCCATGCCCACATAGCAGTTGCTTTTGCCTATCTCAACCCATTTATCATCTGGAAGAATTTCCTTGTCTGTAAGAACTGTGGGTGGAGTAGTGGTAGCAATGTTCTCGGTAGAGGTTGAGTTTGCCATTGAAATTCTGTAGAATCACACATACAACAACAGTATTCGAGAGCATGTTAGGTTAAACATGGTTATCAGATCAACCTTAATGCAACCTTACGACTTAAGCACAATAAGTAACATACATGTCAGATTAACAAAAGCAGATAGAATTACTCAGATGATAAGCCAAGTTGCAACAATATTTCTTAAAGTAACAAATCACTATGACAAGTTTTTCTAGAGACAAGTTGCTTATACTTAATTTGTTAAAGACAAATTGCTTTAATAGTTCAAAAGTTACAAATCGCTTAAATCAATATTTCATGAGACAAGTCGCTTTGATGAATGTGTGACAGCAAGTCGCTTTAAACAATTTGTCAAGACAAATCGCTTCAGAAAAAAACAGAGACAAGTCGCTTTTATAGAATTGTTATAGCAAATCGCTTTAAACAATTTGTCAAAACAAATCGCTTCAAGTAAAACCTGAGACAACTCGCTTTTATAAAATTGTTATAGCTAATCGCTTTAATCAATTTTTCAAAAAAATCGCTTCAATTTAAAACCAAGGGCAAGTCGCTCAAAGAAAAACCAATGCCAAGTCGCCTGCAAGCAACTAAATACAAGTAGCTACCACAAACACCCTACAGTAAGGCAAGTCGCTATCAAGAATGTCCAACAATTGTGACAACTCGTCATGAAGAATGTATATGACAAGTCGCCACCAAGAACAACCTTTTGTATGACAAGTCGCCATCAAGAACGAGTGTATGACACATCCAAAACAAACAAACACACAACCATACGAAACATCAAGTATGATCAAATTACTACAACAATCAAGTATGAACACAACACAAGCATAAACACAAACATATAACATCAACCCAACAATTTCATAAAAACCTTACAACAATACGCAAGAGAAAGACCATTTAAACACACAAATGCACCATCAAATCCAACCCAGGGAACCCTAAATACAACCTAATCTATATCACGCACCACCATTAAAAACCACAAACTAACCTAGAATGGAATTGATAGTCGCGGATGAGTCAATCGGTGGAATCTGTTAATAGAGGCGTGTTAGAAAAGGCATTAGGCATGGAGGATTCGAAACAAAACTTAAAAAAAACCTACCACTTCAAATCGCTTTGACAAAGGTCACGTTAGAGAGAGAGAGATAATTGAGATTTTTTGAAATAATGATAATTATGACAAGTCACTACCGCCTAAGTACTATTCTCAAGTATCACGGATTGACACGTTCAGTCCTTATACCTTATAAAATAGAGACAAATCGCTAGCAGCAAGTAATGATACGTGAGGCAAGTCGCTAGACCTAAATGAGACAAATCGCTAACCTGAATGAGGCAAGTCGCTATAGCTAAAGTACCATTCTCAAGTATCAATAAATGACACATTTGATCCTTGTATTATGACAAATAGAGACAAGTCGCTACCAATCTTAGTATCACACATAAATTTGTACAATTGACACTTTCAGCCCTTGTACTTGACACATTGCATTTAGATACAGTGGATAAGTGGCATTCATGTAAAGAATGTGACAAGTATCATATAAGACATAACATGGATAAGCCATCTAGCACAATGAACATAAAGAACCATGACTTAGCCATTCCACGTAAAGAAACATGCAATAGCAAACTAGAAAGCACATTACATACATCAAACAATCATGCAGAGACAAGTTGAAAAATTCTCCCCCTCAATCAATGTCACGAATTAAGAGTGAGTGAACATTGATTGAAATACAACCCCTCTTTTTAAAATAGAGTATAGCTTCTGTTCGAACTTCATCTAAGGACCTGTATCATTATTGAATGACATTTCTAGGACCGTAGATGTTATCGATAACAAGAGATACATCTTTTATTAGATTTTGGGTAAAAATTTAATTTTGAAGATTTAATTTTAATTATTTTTTTTAAACAAGTGTAGATTAATTTGTACATGGATTAATGAGAACGAGTCATGAGTCAAGTTGAACAGGAGTCAAAGTACGAGGTACATCAATTCTGACAAGCTACAATTCCTGAGTGAGCAGTCTTCATTTCTGTTGGAAACCAGTTCATGATTGAATTAAGCATTGTACCTGAAAAAGACTGAGGACACTTTGGACTAATAGCACGTGTAGTATTGCAAATAGATGGGTTAGTGACAG
Organism: Chrysanthemum makinoi; assembly: GCA_910596185.1. NCBI lineage: Eukaryota > Viridiplantae > Streptophyta > Magnoliopsida > Asterales > Asteraceae > Chrysanthemum > Chrysanthemum makinoi. The sequence goes on along the minus strand of OU343217.1, from coordinate 243,484,209 downwards.
GTGTATCCTCATTTTTGGATGTTGTACAGTCAGGTCTAGGAGTATCATTGATGGAAATCTCTTTAAGTCCGACATTCTTGAAGATTTTACCTGTGGGCATCCACTTAAGACAAGATCTAGGTGAGTAAGTCTGTTTGGATCCTGTAAACTTAAATAATCTACCAGTAGGAATCCACTTAAAACAACTGCTAGCAGAGTTAGATCCTTTAGTTTCAGAACAAGATGTAGCCATTTCCTCGTTCGAACATTGGTCCTTTTGCAATTAGTTTGTTTCTTAGGATTGGTCACCATTTGATGCTTTTTATATGGACTAGATGATCTCCTTATATTCCTGATCTTAGAGCTTCGAACATTAAGCTGGGTATTGTTATTCATCATATCATAATGAATTAGTGAAGTGACTGATTTTGACAAAACTATATTCTCATCAACTTGGGAGGCAAGCTTAGATTTTGATGGTTTAAATCTTTCTGTTTTAAATGCATTGGGCTACCTAACTATAGCTCGTTCTGTATTATTAAGTACAATTGGCTTACCCAGGGTTGATAGTTTTGCAAACTTAGTATTCACCCTATTTCCAATAGTTTTCCTAAGCTCATTTTTTAAGGCAACAATGGTGAAGCTCTTATCCTGAATTTGGGATTTTAGGGCATCAATGTCTGCCAACAAGGAGTTAGTTTGATCTAACAGATTGGAATTGTTCTCTAATAAGTTCTTCCTCAAGGACTCATTTTCTCTTAATAGCTTGGTCACACATAAAGCCAATTCATCATTCCTAGATTTAATCGGATCACTCACCTCATAGTTAAGATTGTTCATCCCTATATTAAATTTCTTATGCAGATCTGAGAGTTGTATTTTCAGATTACATATGGTTGAGTCTTTGTCATTAATCTGGGTTTTTAACTGGTTAATTTCAAAAAATTCTTGAAATTCTGGGAATTCCGGATTTATGCAAGATTTTGTAGCAAGAAAACTTTCTTCACTTTGTTGTATTGCAATTTCTAAGGAAATACAATGTTTTTCAAGGATTGAGTATTTGTTTGAAATTTCATCAAAAACCCTTTTTTCAACCATTTCATTTGTTTTAAAAATTCTAGACTCAGTCTCAACCAAGAAACATTTATCAGCATCATGTTCAGAATTAGGATCATTTTGTTTAGGTACATTAGCAGATGCATTATATTGATTATTTAAGGGTACCTCATCACATGACACCTGTTCATTTGTCGGTCTGATATCTGCATTCACATCATGCATAAAAAGAGTCACTGAATCGCTGGCTATTTCAAGCTTATCGACTCTGAGCCTCAGATTCTGTAGCCGGTTTCATCATCCTTTGTTGTATCTGATATTCTGCATTCAGCATCACCCGACCTTTCAACTGAAACATTACCCGACTTATCACAACTTTCACTTAATTTCACCTGACACTCATTCAAATTATCATCCTCTTGAGCAGCTTCCTTAATGTACTTTTCCACATTATCCATAAGTTGGATAAATGTATTGATGAACTCATGAATTTCCATTCCAGTATATTTCTTGAAAGAAATTCCAGTCACGTGTTGATCGAAGTCTTCAGAAAATTCCCCATTGATGAATGGCTGAAATTGGTTGTGGATTACCTGAAGTGCAGCATTGGAGTCATCCTTTAAATACCTTCCTTTTGGTAATTTGAAGCTTCAGTTTTTCTAAGTTCAGCAGCAAGGTTCTCGTCAATGTAGGTAAGTCCTGGCGGAAGAGAGCACTACATGTTCGATCCCCATTTGTGGATAACAGCTGTATGAGGTGCATATGAAGTAGATGATAGGGCTCAATGCTGCATTCCATTTGCATTGCATTATGTATCATTAACAAGTGTGGTTCTTTGTTATTTGACTCAGAATGTGAAATGTCTTGATCATCATTTGCTGAATCAATCATGGTTAACTTTTCTGAGTAGCAACCACTTTCTTTGTTCTGTGCGGTATCATAGAGTTTGAGCACATTGGATATTATAGGGTCAGTGGTGTAGAGCATTGTGTTGATAGCAGATGACACGTCTTAATTTTCACAGGTGGATGGATATTAGACACAAGTCGCTCACACTAATTCAACAAGTCGCTACAGATCATGAAGACAAGTCGCTACACACACAAGTTGCTAGGTATATAAATTTCTCAAGGACCAAATCACTTGTGACATAAGTCGCTATAATGACAAGTCGCTATGATGACAAGTCTCTAGTGACAACTCGCTAGCCAAAACAGTGCGACCACTACTTTGTACTATTTGTCGCTTTGTCTCAAAAGACAAATCGCTAGTGCTCAAGTCGCTTCCATAACAAAGGCAAGTCGCCAAAAACATAGTGACAAGTCGCTAAGAAGAAATCTAGTCCGTGACACAAGTCGCTAGGTAGAAATGTTCAAAAACGTCACTTTTCAATCCAAAAACAACGCAACCACACTGATTCAAGCCTTCCAAATCAAAACCTAAGCACTTATGATGATTCTAAACACAAAAGTACAATCAAAATTCAAACTTTAACACTAGAAATGGTCCAAATGATGCAAATACCACTAAACTTTTTCAACCCCAAAAACCATATAAAACCACTAGAAATCCAAGAACATGTAAGATAGAGGATCAAACCATGGCTCTTGATACCATTTGTAACATACTGGATTTCATAAACACATCAAACCATGACAAATATGGGGCGTGTGAATATATGGTTTTGGAGAGAGAAAGTGGAGTGTTCTAGAGAGATAAAACAAATGGAAGGTTAGATTCCTCAATGAACATCCAACCCTCTCCCTTGTGGGGAGAGGGCTATTTATACAAAGAATTACGCCCTCCTTCGGGCTGTGGATCAGGCATACAATGGGTAAAGACCCGTCCTTCCTCCACGGTGTTGCACTAGACTAAACTACGCTAATAACTAACTAACAAATAACGTAATAAACGATACGTCTATGAGCTAACTTAAGCTAGATTATATTTGGGGTGACCGATGCTTCACTATAGAATTTCTAATTCCTAACATTATTCAATAGTGCAACTACAATATCATGATAGTCATAATCGACGCCTTGTGAAATAACTGGAGATAAGGTTTCTTGAGAATTCCGAGAAGTACTTCTTAGATGGTGAACCAGTTTAGTCAGTAGGAACCGGAGCATGAGCTTCAGAAACTAGATGATCAACATTCGTTGGAGGTTGGAAGTACTCATCAAACATATCTTGAAAAACAATGAATCCCAAATAGTAAATCCCAGTTATCATTAGTGAGTGAAGACATTAGGCGTTGGAGAGTCGTATGACCATAACTTAAGCATCCATCAACATGTAGTTTATTCACTCTTCTCCCTCTCAAAAATTGCAAATGAAGTTTGCCATTTTTTATTGAGCAAGTGAATAAGAATATATACCAATGAACGAAGATCCACTTGAGGATTGAATGAGCATGGAAAAACATGAAGCTTGTTGATGAAGAATGTCGATGAGGATGGTCATAAAAATAAAGATTTCTCTTCTTCAGAAGATAAAGCGCACTGAGGCGTACATTTTTCTTTTCTTTCAGGAACGGGGCCTGAAGTGTTATCTGCAGATGCTATAGTGTTGTAGTACGAGGCCTGAACTGATGTGAACAGACGTCATAGCAGATTGAATATCAAGGTAGAGTTACTTGAACCTATGAGTTATGAGATATCAATCCTTTTTTTATCGATACTTTTAAACCAGTCCATGTAGTGAAGGATCGAAGTATCTGCAACTGAGTAAGGAATACCTGCACTAACATTACAAGCTTGATTGCATATATATTGGTTTGTGACATTAGTATCCAAACCCTTTGGGGTTTCACGGTCAACCTTGATTTTGCCATCGGTAAACAGCTTTCCGGTAGGTATCTACCTAAGTCCAACATCTTTAACATTCTACCAGAATGTATCCACTTATGGCAAGGTCTAGGATTGTTGATATTCTTATGCACAGTGGAAGACTTATTGGTATTCCTAGACTCCAAATATTTAGCAGTTGGGATCCATCTAGGTGAAGTTTTAGGTTTTTTTTGCTTCATGACATATTGAACCATAGCCAAGTTAGTAATCTTAGTGGATTGTACCTTAGCATGTGAGTTAGGAGAATGTTTCTTATTCGGAAAAGACTCAGAATTTCTAGTTTCATTTTCTACATGCTTAGCATTCTTCTTCATATAACTACTCTTAGATGCAAGCCAACCCTTAGTCATTTGAGTGTTCCAAGGTAATGGTTTACAACTACTAGCAGTTCCTTGAAATCTCATGGAATGCATCACCCTAGGTCTTGCACCTAAAATTCCGTCTTTTTGAATCTGTGCATTTTTCCTAGCTTCTCCTAGATAATAGTTCTTCCACAAGTCATTCATATCATATGAATTCTGGGTTTTAATGCTTGGTTTTGACATTGTTTTTGAACTAATCCTAGAGGTGCTGGGAGTAGAAGTGGCTACTTGTTGAGGGTTAACGTAGCTAGAAGCATTATTCTTAGGTAACTTAGGTGAAGTGACTAGTTTTGACAAAACTTGTATCGCATCAACTTGGGAGGCAAACCGTGTTTTTGAAAATTTTGTTCTTTCAGATATAAATGCAGTAGGCTGCCTAACAACAGGACGGTCTCTAATGGAATGAGAAGCTGGCTTCCCCAAGGTTGATGGTTTTGTAAACTTAGTGTTCACACTTTTCCCTACAGTTTTTCTAAGCTCATTCTTTAAGGCAACTATCGCAAAACTCTTATCCTGAATTTGAGCTTTGAGTTCATCAATTTTTGCTATCAAATATTTTGTTTGTTCCACGGACTTAGTTCTAGTTTCATTGATAGAGTCGCTTAGGTCCTTTTGATGCTTTTTCAAAGTCTCATTTTCCTTAAGTAATTTAGCCACATAAGTTTCCAATTCATTATTTCTTGTTTTAATAGCATCGATGTCTTGTTTAGTCATGACTAAATTACTTTTCAAATTCAGGACATAAATATGTTTCTTCAGATTGTAAATGGTTGACTCTTTGTCTTGAAGCTGAGCTTTCAAAGTGTTAATTTCAAAAAGTTCACGGAATTCAGGAAGTTCCGGATTTTTACATGGTTTGTTAAGTTGAAAACTTTCTTCTTTACTCTGTATCGCAATTTCAAGTGAAATGCAATGTTTTTCATGATTTGAGAATTTGTTTGAAAGTTCATCAAAAGCCTTTTTATCAACTATATCTTTTGTTTTGAAACACTTAATCTCAGACTCAGCCTCATTTACAGAACATTTATCAAAGTCATGTTCAAGATCATGATCATTGTTTAAGTACTTTAGCAGATGCACTATGTTGAACAGTTAAGGGTACCTCATTTCATGACACTGCTTAATTTTGGTGCGATATCTGCATCCACATCATGTCAAGCTTATCTATCTCGGCCTCTATATTCATGTCAATCGATCCATCATCTAGTGCTTTACCCGACTCAACATTACAATCTTTTGATTGTGCCCGACATTCATTCCCCTTTCGACACTTGGCTATTTACTTCTTGTGTGTTAGGAGTAACTGAACAGCTGGTTACATCATTATTTGTTGTCTCTGACATTTTGCATTCAACAACACCCGATTCTTCAACTGATACATTACCCAACTCATCACAACTTTCTGTCAATTGCACCAGACTCTCATCCATTTTTTCATTTTTCTGAGTAACTTCCTCATATTGCTTCTCCACATTATCCATGAGATGGATAAGTGTCTCTATGAACACGCTAATTTCCATTCCATTGTGTCTCTTGAAAGACATTTCAGTCATGTCTTGATCATAATCTGATGTAAATTACCCACTGATGAGTGACTGAAATTGGTTGTGGATCATTTGAAGTGCAAAGACTGGAACTATCCTTTTGAACCTTTTCTTTATCAAGTTGTTGTTCCAATTGTTCTAGGTTCAATAGTAATGTTCCCGTTAATGTGGATGAATCTTGACGGAACAGGGCATTGCATGTTCGTTCCATTCCTATCGGTGTGAGTAACATAAGGTGTGAGTGAAGTTGTTGATAAGGTTCAATGTTACTTTCCTTTAGCATGGCATTCTGTAGCCTAAACCGGTGCAATTCACTCTCTTCAGACTCAGAACACGAAGATCTCACATCCTCATTGATTGATTCAATCATCTTTAACCGTTCAGTGTAGCATACATTATCATTGTTGTCCACAACATCATACAATTTAAGTACTTCCGAAATCACTGAATCAGGAGTGTAAGTGTGACAACTCGTATTTTCAGGCCATATTTCAAAACATTACTCATGCTTCATCATTTATTATTTATCGTAAACTAGATTTACGAGTATTAAATTCACGTAACCGTAATGGTTTAGCTGTGAATTCAAGAACATATCATCAAGGACATTTCATATAGGCTAGGTTTAGTCTACATTTCATTGGCATCATCGTCATCATATCAATTTATGCATGGTTTTACATTTTTCATAAAACGTTTATTTTCCTATTAAATAAACGCTATCGCGTAAACATTTATTTTGAACATTTGATCCGACACATCCAAAAATATTCCTAATATATTTTTATACTCATTTTAAGACTATAAAAATTATATTATTAATTTACCCGGTGTTTTAAATTTATTTCGTATATAAATTGTTATATTTATATAATTACGACGGTTTTCTTAAAAACTACACGATAAATATTTATTTCACTCAACTCATGTAAGAAATGTATTTTTATAATTTTTAGGACCTCAATATATTTTATCTTGACCCGTTAAAAGTTATTTTTATCTAACGCTACCCTAAATACTCAAATGTGTATACAATTGATCACATGTCTTCAAGTAACTTACACTAATACATTATATAAAAATAAATATATCAAAGGATGGCAAACACCCCCTTGGCCGACTTAGGGGGGGGGGTGAGTCATGTGTTTCCAAAATATCTTCCCAAGTTTAAAGTATTTTACTCTTACAACACACACACAAACATATCTCAAGGTGAAAAATCAATATCTCCTCTTCCTCTTCTCTTGCACAAACCGGCCACACCAAAGGTGAAGGAGGGATCATCAAATATTTTTCTAGACAAGGTTTTAACACTCTAGTCTCACTCTTTATTAAGGTTTTGCAATAAAAACCTAGGGTGATTAGGAAAATCCATTGTCCATAAACCTCATCAAGTTACTAGTAAGCATTCATATTCATCATCATATTTCATATTCATTGTTATTTTCATTTCATCATATTTGAGAAATCATGCAAGTCTCATGGATGTTTATACCACTTTTTACATGATTTTAAGAGTTATATATATATTGGTCATCCTATAATTACTCCTTGTTATTAATCACTCTTGGTGATGTCTAGGAACCCATGACACCCTAAGAAGGTGTATAGTAGGATTATAATAGCTTCGGAGTTGTTTTGAATGGGTTGGAATAGGTTTGGCGCGTGAAAAACTCATTTCGACAAGTCTAATAAAGGGTCTTTCCTTATTTTGAAAATCTGGAAAATCCGACAGTAAGCAAAATATTTTGGGATAGATATTTGGAAAATATATTTTAAAACGAAAACGTGGCCGCTTTAATGGGTTAAAACGGAGCTATAACGAAAAAGTTATGCTATTTTGAAGTTTGACGACGAAAACTATATATTCCAGAAAATTCAGCATTTCTGTCTCGACCTTTTACGAGTAAAAAATGAGTCTTAAGTGTTGTTAAATGTGTCTACTTATCAAAAATATATTAGTATATGTTATCACGATTCCGTGGATATAAAGAACGTAGAAAACGGACTTATAACGACAAACTTATTCACATTTTAAAAAGTTGCCGTAACTTTATTCTATTAGCAAAATTAACATATTTTCTATTAAACACATACTACGGCAACGAAGGACCATGTTGAGGGTCGTTTTTAACAATGACGAAGTACTTTTTATAAAGTGATGTCTTCTAGTAAAAGTAAGTTCGCCAGGCATATTTTACAAAATGTCAAACCATTTGTCAAGCGGAGTTGTAACGAGTAAGATACGGTCACTTAAACTTTGCCGAAAACCATCCTTAAACTATATTTTGGGACACAAGTACCATACTTAACCTACATTTTTCTCTATGATCGGAACCTCTATGACGAAAACTTAAACACTAAAACTTTGAGATAATGGTACAAGCTTCCCAAAACCGTTGAGTTCGTTTCCTAACACTCGACGTGCATCAATTTACGACTAGCTTTTCGAGACCGTTTAGTCACTTTCATGAAAATTTCAACAACATTATTTTACGACGAAAAGTTATAATTCTCTAATAAATCACTAAATGATTATTGTTGGATATCATTTCAATGTAATTACATATGGAGTAATTTAAAAATGGTCAAGACGTTAAAAGATTATTTCTCGACGAGAAATATTATTTTCAAAAGTTCATAAGTGGTATAGATATCATCCGAATTGCATGCATAACATTACATCATAACTTATTATCATATCATTCATAATAGGTCAAGTTTAGAGATTCACGCTACATTTCGGTGTATCCACTTTTGTCATTATAATCATTGCAACAGGTGAGTTCCATAGCCCCATTTTCAATTGTTTTAATGCTTTTATTAAACTCTTTGGGGGAGATACATGCTCATCAACTTTTATGACATTCATGGTTATTTGCAACTACATGTTTAACTGAACTGAATGTTTAATCATACGAAGTAACAATATTGTCATGCTTAGAATTTCTATATCATAAATTATTGAGCTAAAGGTCTTGGGATTATTATTGAGCTAAAGGTCTTGGGATTATTATTGAGCTAAAGTTCTTGGGATTAACATTGAGCTAAAGGTCTTGGGATTATTATTGAGCTAAAGGTCTTGGAATTATTTGAAACAACATTCATATGTGTTATATCAATTGATTATTGATACATTTAGTAATGTGCCATTATGTGAATTCATTTGACATCATGCATTTGAACATAAACTATACACATTTTGGCAATGGGTTGTAAAAACACAGGTTGCAAGTTTTGTATGGGCGGAACTTGGAACTGAGTGGATTTGCAATGCCTTTGCTGCATAAACGATTTTTGAAAGGCTTTACATTTCAACTCAAACTCTATGAACTCACTCAACCTTTGTGTTGACACTTTTAGCATGTTTTATCTCCGGTATCTAAGGCATTCACTTCATGACATCCATATGGACATATCATAGAGTCGTGGTGACAACGCGTCACACATGGGATTTATTCATTTTAAAACATCGTTTGACTTGTAACAAGTTTATTTCCGCACAAATTGAATTTCATTTGGGACCTATACATTGTAAACTCTGATTATTTTATTAAATCAAACGATGTATTTTCCAAACGACACTTTAGGTCATTCAATATATCTGTAACTATGATGCTATGACAGTCAATCCCGTGAATTCCATTCACGCCAAAAGGTAATTTGGGGGTGTGATGACAGATTGGCATCGAGCTTATAGAGAACTAGGTTGCATCATTGACCCTAGACTATAACTACATCATTATAGCATCTTATCATTTCATCATAAGTGCATGTTCACTTGACATGCGGTTTATACGTACATTTTTTGAGTTGTTTACTTTCATTTCAAATCGATTGTCACATAGATGCCTTTAAATACCCATCCTATTATCATTTCCTCATACTCCAACGTGGAGAATGCCTTGTCATTTCTTATCGCAATTTTTATATCAGCTGATTCATCACCGATAACGTCGAATGCCGAGATAAACTTTTAAGTGGGGCGAAGTCACTCTCACTCCTTTGTTTCACCACTAACATGTCGAGTTACACGTTATTCACACATTAAGTCACTAGACCATCATACATTTGAAGCACTTACGACACCTCATAACCCATATTTTGGGAACCCGTCGATTATTTTGAAAAGTAACCTCAAACTTATCACTTCACTTCACATCTCTTTAGAGCCATTCTTAACATAGACTTTGCTACGCCTCACCTTTTCTCTTATCTTGAAGAGTTATGGCACCAAGAAAGCTGCACAGAAATGACACCACCTGCTATCCAAAAGTATATAGAGGATAGTATAGCCGAGGCACTAAGGAAAGAACGAGCAACGGTAGCTGCTGCTGCTGAGGCCACGACTGCTGTTGAAACTGCTAGACTTGCTACTGCTACAGGAGTTGCAGGAGGATCTGGAGTTCGGAATTGTAGATACAAGGACTTTAAGAACTGTGATCCTACAAAGTTCAAAGGCACGGAAGGAGCCACTACTATGGTTTGATGGTTTGAGAAGATGGAGTCTGTGTTTCTTCTATGCTATTGCCCAGATGACTACAAGGTAAAGTTCGCCACTGGTACACTCTTAGATGGTGCAATGTCATGGTGGAATTCGTATGCGCAACCTATTGGTATCGAAAATGCTTACAAGCTCACGTGGGATCAATTTAAGAGGTTGTTGACAAAGAAGTATTGTCCACTTGAGAAAATTATGAGTTAGTGACTGTTGGTTATGACATCGAGATCTACATTAGGAGGTTTCAAGAATTGTCTGCACTATGTCCATCAATGGTTTCGGACAATGAGAAACTACTGGAAAATTTCATTGGAGGACTTCCACAATGTATTCAAGAGGATGTAACTTCTTCCGATCCACAAACAATTGAAGAAACTATCGGATAATGCAAAAAACTCATGGCTCAAGTCGTGAAAAGGGAAAACATTATCAACACTAACCGTAACAACAACCACAACAACCAAACTAGCAACAACAAAAGGAAATGGGAAAATGACCAGGGAGGTTATGATAACGACAACCAAAACCGTAACACTAACCATCATCAACAACAGAATAGAGGGCAAGAAACCGCAATGGTTTATGTTGCTGCATCAATAGAAGCGAGGTTATGCTTTGGAACCTACCCACTATGTAATCGATGTAAGTATCATCACTCGGGTCTTTGCCCTGTTAAGTGCTACAAGTGACAAAAACTAGGACACCATGCCAGGAATTGTAGAGGCAAGATCATAGTTACATGTTACGAATGCGGGGAGCAAGGACACTATCGGAATCAATGTCCTCACAACCAACGTCAACAAGTTGAAGGTGCTCATGGGAATGCATACATATTAGAAGGAGGATAAGCTCGTCAAGGTATCAACAATGCGGAAGACTGAAGAAGTTTGGAAACTAACAGTCTCATTTTTCCTTATGTACTATGTTGTACTAAGTTTATGTCTTCCATCGTATTCGGATCTTATGACTTAAGATGTACTACTTTTGATAAACCACTCGTTGTAAAATATTCTCATTAAGCATACTTCCTTTTCCTTCTGATTCATTATCACATACAAGGTTTAGATCTCTGTAAACATCGAGAGTTATAACAACTAAACCGAACGTCACATTATCGTTCCATAATTATACATAGTCTAGCTAACAATGTCTAATTCTGGAGGGATATCGTTCCTTAATTATACATAGCCTAGCTAACTATGTCTAATTCTGGAGGGATCATGTTATGTTGGGAGCAGTTATGTATAAGTCTTAGTGCAAGGTGGTTTTCACATATTCATAAAAGTCAAAGTGTTATTCATGGGAGATTCATCCAATATTTACTTTACTATGATTTTTGTACCCTCTAAATCATCGATAACCATAACGACATCTCTTCATGTCTTCTTTCCTCGTTATTCATCACAAACTCAAAAATTCGATAGACTAACACGAACTGAATTCAGGGACTGAATTCCTTTTTGGTTAGGCGAATGTGACAACTCGTATTTTCAGGCCATATTTCAAAACATTACTCATGCTTCATCATTAATTATTTATCGTAAACTAGATTTACGAGTATTAAATTCACGTAACCGTAATGGTTTAGCGGTGAATTCATGAACATATCATCAAGGACATTTCATATAGGCTAGGTTTAGTCTACATTTCATTGGCATCATCGCCATCATATCAATTTATGCATGGTTTTGCATTTTTCATAAAACGTTTATTTTCCTATTAAATAAACGCTATCGCGTAAACATTTATTTTGAACATTTGATCCGACACATCCAAAAATATTCCTAATATATTTTTATACTCATTTTAAGACTATAAAAAATTATATTATTAATTTACCCGGTGTTTTAAATTTATTTCGTATATAAATTGTTATATTTATATAATTACGACGGTTTTCTTAAAAACTACACGATAAATATTTATTTCACTCAACTCATGTAAGAAATGTATTTTTATAATTTTTAGGACCTCAATATATTTTATCTTGACCCGTTAAAAGTTATTTTTATCTAACGCTACCCTAAATACTCAAATGTGTATACAATTGATCACATGTCTTCAAGTAACTTACACTAATACATTATATAAAAAAAATATATCAAAGGATGACAAACACCCCCCTTGGCCGACTTAGGGGGGGGGGGTGAGTCATGTGTTTCCAAAATATCTTCCCAAGTTTAAAGTATTTTACTCTTACAACACACACACAAACATATCTCAAGGTGAAAAAACAATATCTCCTCTTCCTCTTCTCTTGCACAAACTGGCCACACCAAAGGTGAAGGAGGGATCATCAAATATTTTTCTAGACAAGGTTTTAACACTCTAGTCTCACTCTTTATTAAGGTTTTGCAATAAAAACCTAGGGTGATTAGGAAAATCCATTGTCCATAAACCTCATCAAGTTACTAGTAAGCATTCATATTCATCATCATATTTCATATTCATTGTTATTTTCATTTCATCATATTTGAGAAATCATGCAAGTCTCATGGATGTTTATACCACTTTTTACATGATTTGAAGAGTTATATATATATTGGTCATCCTATAATTACTCCTTGTTATTAATCACTCTTGGTGATGTCTAGGAACCCATGACACCCTAAGAAGGTGTATGGTAGGATTATAATAGCTTCGTAGTTGTTTTGAATGGGTTGGAATAGGTTTGGCGCGTGAAAAACTCATTTCGACAAGTCGAATAAAGGGTCTGTCCTTATTTTGAATATCTGGAAAATCCGACAGTAAGCAAAATATTTTGGGCTAGATATCTGGAAAATATATTTTAAAACGAAAACGTGGCCGCTTGAATGGGTTAAAACGGAGCTATAACGAAAAAGTTATGGTATTTTGAAGTTTGACAACGAAAACTATATATTCCAGAAAATTCAGCATTTCTGTCTCGACTTTTTACGAGTAAAAAATGAGTCTTAAGCGTTGTTAAATGTGTCGACTTATCAAAAATATATTAGTATACGTTATCACGATTCCGTGGATATAAAGAACGTAGAAAACGGACTTATAACGACAAAGTTATTCACATTTTAAAAAGTTGCCGTAACTTTATTCTATTAGCAAAATTAACATATTTTCTATTAAACACATACTACGGCAACGAAGGACCATGTTGAGGGTCGTTTTTAACAATGACGAAGTACTTTTTATAAAGTGATGTCTTCTAGTAAAAGTAAGTTCGCCAGGCATATTTTACAAAATGTCAAACTATTTGTCAAGCGGAGTTGTAACGAGTAAGATACGGTCACTTAAACTTTGCCGAAAACCATCCTTAAACTATATTTTGGGACACAAGTACCATACTTAACCTACATTTTTCTCTATGATCGGAACCTCTATGACGAAAACTTAAACACTAAAACTTTGAGATAATGGTACAAGCTTCCCAAAACCGTTGAGTTCGTTTCCTAACACTCGACGTGCATCAATTTACGACTAGCTTTTCGAGGCCGTTTGTCACTTTCATGAAAATTTCAACAACATTATTTTACGACGAAAAGTTATAATTTTCTAATAAATCATTAAATGATTATCGTTGGATATCATTTCAATGTAATTACATTTGGAGTAATTTAAAAATGGTCAAGACGTTAAAACATTATTTCTCGACGAGAAATATTATTTTCAAAAGTTCATAAGTGGTATAGATATCATCCGAATTGCATGCATAACATTACATCATAACTTATTATGTATCATATCATTCATAATAGGTCAAGTTTAGAGATTCATGCTACATTTCGGTGTGTCCACTTTTGTCATTATAATCATTGCAACAGGTGAGTTCCATAGCCCCATTTTCAATTGTTTTAATGCTTTTATTAAACTCTTTGGGGGAGATACATGCTCATCAACTTTTATGACATTCATGGTTATTTGCAACTACATGTTTAACTGAACTGAATGTTTAGTCATACGAAGTAACAATATTGTCATGCTTAGAATTTCTATATCATAAATTATTGAGCTAAAGGTCTTGGGATTATTATTGAGCTATAGGTCTTGGGATTATTATTGAGCTATAGGTATTGGGATTATTATTGAGCTAAAGGTCTTGGGATTAACATTGAGCTAAAGGTCTTGGGATTATTATTGAGCTAAAGGTCTTGGGATTATTATTGAGCTAAAGGTCTTGAAATTATTTGAAACAACATTCATATGTGTTATATCAATTGATTATTGATACATTTAGTAATGTGCCGTTATGTGAATTCATTTGACATCATGCATTTGAACATAAACTATACACATTTTGGCAATGGGTTGTAAAAACACAGGTTGCAAGTTTTGTATGGGCGGAACTTGGAACTGAGTGGATTTGCAATGCCTTTGCTGCATAAACGATTTTTGAAAGGCTTTACATTTCAACTCAAACTCTATGAACTCACTCAACCTTTGTGTTGACACTTTTTAGCATGTTTTATCTAAGGTATCTAAGGCATTCACTTCATGACATCCATATGGACATATCATAGAGTCGTGGTGACGACGCGTCACACATGGGATTTATTCATTTTAAAACATCTTTTGACTTGTAACAAGTTTATTTCCGCACAAATTGAATTTCATTTGGGACCTATACATTGTAAACTCTGATTATTTTATTAAATCAAACGATGTATTTTCCAAACGACACTTTAGGTCGTTCAATATATCTGTAACTATGATGCTATGACAGTCAATCCCAGGAATTCCATTCCGCTGCAAAACATGTAATTTGGGGGTGTGACAGTAAGACATGATGTTGCTGTGCACACGGGATTTTACAAGTCTTTGATTTAAACCGAGAAATAGAATCTTTCGTGGAATTTTACTAAAATCAAGACCAAACCGTAAGAGAGTTTGAAGTAGGATGAAGTGAGGGAACTAGAAGATGATAAGAACTAGAAGATGATAAGGAAGTCAAGATGAATTTGGTGTTATGGTTTGTGATATTCCCTAATTCTTTATATATATACCCCATGTTCTGCGGATTGAACTGACACGGGTTTTGTATGTTAGGTTTAGAGACAAATCCCAGGAATTGACAAATCGCTTAGTAGACAACTCGCATTCAAGACAACTCACATAGGCAGACAAGTCGCTTAGCAGACAACTCGCTTAGCAGAAAACTCGCATAGGCAGACAACTCGCTTAACAGACAACTCGCTTAGTAGACAACTCACTTAGCACACAACTCGCATAGGCAGACAACTCGCTTAGTAGACAACTCGCTTAGCAGACAACTCTCTTAACATACAACTCGCATAAAACACAACTCGCATAGGCAACTCGCTTAGGCTGACAACTCGCATAGTACACAAGTACACCCACTACTTTGTCCTTTTTGTCATTTTATCTCAATAGACAACTCGCATATAGGACAACTCGCTTCACAAATCAAGACAACTCGCATACAAGCATGGGACAACTCGCATATAAGAGTATTTTACCGTGACACAACTCGCATCCAAGAAAACTTCACAAACACCACTTTTCAATCTAAAAATCACTCAACCACGATGATTCAAGCCTTCTAAATCAAAACCTAAACACTTAAAGTGATTCTAAACACAAAAGTACCAACAAAATCCAAACTTTAACACTAGAAATGATCAAAATGATGCAAACTACTCTAAACTCATTCAAACCTAAAAACCTTATGAAAACCACTAGAAATCCAAGAACATGAAAGATGAGTGATCAAACCATGGCTCTCTGATACCATTTGAAAATATTGGTTTTCATAATCACATAATACATTCAATATATGGGTCGAATTATGCAAGAGTTTAGAGAGAGAAAGTGGAAGATGGGATCCTTTCTAGAGAGAGAAAGTAAACATAAGAAAGAAGGTTAGATTGAGTGAAAGGTCCAACCCTCTACCTTGGGAGGTAGAGGGTATTTATAGTTACATACTAAACGTCCTCCTTCGGACAGTGGATCAGGCATACAGTGGGTAAAGACCCGTCCTTCCTCCACGGTGTAGCACTAAACTAAGTAAATAACTAAATAACTAGTAAATAACGTAATGTCTACGAGCTAACATATGCTAGACTAGAGTTGGGGTGTCCGACTCTTCAACATGGATTTTCTAAATCCTAACAATATATGTATACATGTCTTATAAATTGAAACGATAAAAATGGTTTAAGGGTTTCGTATGGTTTTGTTATATATCGTATGGATTTAATCATGGGGGAGGGATGTCACGACACAAATGGTATCACATTAAGAGTCACGTAATCTTATAATAATCAAGCTAAAAAGGTTTAGAACGGATATGATAACCCTAATCTAAAACTAGGGTTTTGTACATACGCGATTTAATAAAGTTAAAGGTTGGTTTTGTAAAGTATGAAACTTAAAGGTTTGACTTGTTAATATGATAACCAAAGGTACTAAATGAGTAAAACATGTAATCTTGCTATATTTACACTTAAGACCCTATACTTTGCAATATTTACACTTTAGACCCTAAACTTGTAAAACTTGGCATAAATGACCCTTAAAGTATGATAACACTTGTTTTCACTATCTTAACCTAATTTGACTTCGATTATAGCATTTATGACTAAATCTGCTAAAAGCGAAAACCTGCTATTTTTGGAAAGTTACTAATTATAGAAACCTGCTATTTTTGGAAAGTTACTTAATATATAAACAAGCTAATTATGGAAACTTGCCTAAAATAGAAAGTTACCTAAAATAGAAAGTTACTTAAAATGGAGAGTTACTAAAATGGAAAGCCGTCTAAAATGAGTAATCTGATTCTTAATAAGCGTTATCTAATTCATAGGTTCCGGACGGTGGGATTGATTCATCGTGTGACCTTACTTTCCTATTTTGCTTGCTTCAAAATGAGGTACAGATATTCTATCGCTTTTCAGTAGGGGTTTCTCATGACTTTCTGGTCCTTCGACTTTGTTTTGCTTATGATATTTCATTGCTATGATACCTTTGCTATTGACCCTCTGATATTGAACCTTTGATATGGACCTTATGATTATGAACTTATGCTATGAACCTTTGATATTGAACCATTGCTATTGACCCCTATGTTATTGAACCTCTGTTACTAAACCTTTGATATTGGACTTTGACATTGAACTATTGCTATGAACCTTTGGATTATGAACCACTTATATTGGACCTCTGATTATGAAGACTTATATATTGCTACATTGTGGACCTTTGTTTGACCCTTCAGATTGATACCCGAGCCAAATATTGTTATCCTAGCCATGAAGGTAACATGGTCGTGTCATTGATGCACCAATGGCATGAATCTAGTGTGGTTGAGTGATGCTCCACACCGTCCCTATATTGTATTGATTATGCGTGCTTCATTATTATTGTTATGGCCACTATTGTTCTGAGGGGCGTATGGACGCATCCTAGATTTGTACTGTATTGTTATTGATATTGATTGATCTGTTCTGGTGATGTGGTGCGTGTGTGCAATACACCCCCTCACAGTCTGGGAGCTAGCTACTCCATTGGTTACTGAGGTCTCTCCTCCTAATGATTTGGTATTCCGAGGTCACCCCTCCGAATACAATGGCTACTACTGGATACTGGGTTGCTATTGCCACTACTGATATTACTGTATTGTATTATTGGCTCGGGATAGATTTCTGACAACCCTTACACTTTTGATATACCTATATTGTACCTTCTGTATTCCCCAACGCATCATATTCTGTATTAATTGTCCATTGCTCAGTACCCTTATGTGACTCACTCTACTACCATGCTATATTCCATTGCATTGATCTGTCATACTCTCATTCCGTTACTTCAGACTACCATTCCATTCACGTACCGGGTTATTATATGATTATTGAATTTGATTATGTTATTACACGTTTTATGTGACTATCGTTTACCTGCTACGATATGATTAGTATGCGATTATATGAATCACCTGTTGTCATCTGACTATATGTTATCTTACTGTTATGTGACCCTTTGAATTTTCTGGTGACCATGCTAGTCTGTAATCGATTATTTTGTCTGTTTATCATGTATACTTCGTTTAGTTAATCTCGTGGACGATGACTATCCATTAGTATCCTTATCTGCTTATTGTTGACCTGCCATGTTTACATTTCTGCTTATGCTACTGTTTGATGATGCAAATGGCTCAACTTATGTTTTCTGGCTTGTTAACTTGTTAGTTGCCCTGCTATGTCCTTAATCCATTCAATTCTAACGTTCATGCTGTATTCCTATTTGATATGTGTGGCTACCATGTTTTGACTGCTGATAGTATTTCTGATGTTATGATGCTTGTTATGCCATTAGTTGTGGGTTACTTGACTTGCGTGATTGCCATGCTCACTTGCTAATTAATCGCTTCCGCTTGTTTCTAGATTTCTGTTTGGCTTATATGTAGTCTGATTTCCTGATTACTTGTATGCCTGGTTTGTATGTGCTTACATATATGTCATCGACGCTTTGCTATGCTTAGTTCTCCTTGTTACCTGTTCTTTCTGGATATCTGTATAATTGTGTCCTGCAGGATCCTCATTGACTCATTGTTTCCTTTCCGTTGCGACCTTGTTATTGTTTCCTTTGTTTCATTTCGTATTTCTGATTTTGTTTAGCTTTTGTTTTGTTATATCTTTCCACTGGGCTTTTTAAGCTCAACCGCATTTCTTTTCCTGCGGCAGGTTTTAGGTTGGAAGATGGACTTTGATGGGCTAAGAGTTGGATTATCTGAGTGGACCGACCCTAGTTACCCTATTATCTTTGGACTTATTTTGAAGAGCCATTGTTTTGATTTTCATTTTATTTAGATATTTTGGATTTTGTAATCTTCATTGTAAGTCATTCGTCTATATGACTTGGTATTTCATTTTGTAAGGCTTCCGCTTGTAAAATTGTATTAGTATGTTCTGATATCAACACCATGATGTGATACTTCTACCCTCATCGGGTTGGGGTGTTACACCATAGAACCCACTTCACCTCCTAGGAAGAAATTATCAACTAGTGCATTCACTAAGACCAAAGCAAAAACTAGTTGGACTTGGCAGAGATGGTTACAAAACATACCAGGATTTAAATGGATTCCTAAAATCATTAACATGTGTGTTTCAACTGTAACTATAACGGAACCATCTAACTCTTCGGGTTCCACCTCTACTTCTATTCCACCTGTGTCGTTTGTGTGTAATGCAGGTGTACAGATCATGTCACACCCCCAAATTACCTGTTTTGCAGCGGAATGGAATACCTTGGGGATGACTGCCATAGCATCACAGTTACATTTATATTGAATGACCTAAGTGTCGTTTTGAAAATACATCGTTTGATTGAGTAAAATAATCAGAGTTTACAAAACTTACGTCCTAAAAGATTTCCAAAAGTACCAACATGAGTTTGTTACAATCAAACGATAGTTAAGTGCATAAAATCCATGTGAGACGCGTCAACTCAACGACTCCATGCATGCCATGATGATATGCTAAATACCTGAGATAAAACATGCTTAAAATTGTGAACACAATGGTTGAGTGAGTTCATAGAGTTTATGTTGTCAGGAAAACCTTTAAAGAACGTTCATGCAGCAAAGGCATTGCAAATCCACTCAGTTCCAAGTTCCGCCCATACAAAACTTGCAACTTGTGTGTTTACAACCCATTACTCAAAATGATATAACTTATGTTCATGCGCACGTTGTCAAGTGAGTTCACATAATAGCACATAACTTAATGTATCAATGGTCAATTGATATAGCACATAATATAGTATAGTTTCAAATAGTTCCAAGTCCGTTAGTTCATGATTGTACCAAGTCCGTTACTTCAACATTATACCAAGTCCGTTAGTTCAATATTATCCAAGTCCATTAGATCGTGATCATACCAAGTCAGTTAGCTCAATGGTCTATGATAAAGAAACTCTAAGTATGGAAATATTGTTACTTCGTCTGACTAAACATTTAGTTCAACTAAACATGTAGTTTGCAAATAATCATGATTGTCATCAAAAGTTGTTGAGCATGTATCTCCCCCAAAGAGTTTAATAAAACAATTAAGTAATAGAAAGTGGGGCTATGAAACTCACGGTAATCCTTAAAAGTTTAGAGTACTTATGAAAGTAAATAAAAATAGTTGAGCATGTATCTCCCCCAAAAGTAATTCAAAGCATACAAAAGTAGGGGCTATGAAACTCACCTGATGCAATGATTATGATGACAAAAGTGGATACACTGAAATGAGGTGCAATCTCTATCTGCAACCTAATATGAACGATATGTTCTAATGTAAGTCATGAAACAATGTCGTACATACAAATTCACATGTAATCTATACCACTTGTACATTTTTGAAAATGAAGTTATCGTCGAAATATAGGTTTATGACATCTCGTCAAGTTATAAAATACTTTACGCGTATTTATGTTGAAACAATATACTACGATAATCGTTTAGTGATAAATTAAGAAATTATAGTTTTTCGTCGTAAAATAATATACTTTGACAACTCATGAAAATGACTAAGTAGCCTCGCAAAGCTAGTCGTAACTCGGTGAATGTCGAATGTTAGAAAACAAACTCAACAGTTTTGGAATACTTGTAGCGATATCTAAAAGTCTTAGCATTTAACTTTTGATCATAGAAGTCTCGATCATAGAGAAAAATATAGATGAAGTAAGATAGTCGAGCTAAAAATATTTTTCGTTACAACTTCGTTTGACGAACGGTTGAACATTTTGGAAAATAGGCTAGGCGAACTCACTTTTACTTGTAGACATCGTTTTCTCAAAAATATACTATCGATATGAAAAATGGCTCCAAACATGGTCACTTGCGATAACCATTTTGGTCTAATAGAAAATATGTAAGTGTTAATACTTGTGAAAATAATTACGATAGCCATAATTAAAACGCGTGTAACTTAGTCGTTATAGTATGTATTAATATATCCTCGGAATCGTGATATTATGTATTAATATATTTTTGATAATTCGACTCTTCTAGTTTAGGTTTACAACTCGTTTTTGACCTATAAAAATTCATGGACAGCATGAATATTTTCAGAAAAATAGTTTTCGTCGTTAAACTTGAAAATAGCGTATCTTCTTCGTTATAAACCCGTTTTAACCCGTTCAAGCGGCCACGGTTTCGTTTTTAAGTCTATTTTCTGAAAATATAAGCCAAAATATCTCACAACCTACTGAAATTTCCAGATTTTAGAAAACGTTACAGCCCTTAATTATATGTCGTCGAAAATGATTTTTCTAGTTCAAAGCTTGTACTAAACCCTTCCAATCAACACCAAAGCTATTCTAAACCTACCATACATTTTATTAGGGTGTCATGGGTTCCTAAACTTCACCAAAATTGATCGGTTTCATAGGAATACTAATAGGATAATTTAAACTCATATTAACAAATAAAAACATGTAAAAGTGGTATGGATCATAGTATATTTGAATGTTTTTGTTACTAGATCATAAAAATACATCAAGTAAGAGTTTATAAGAGTAGGAAAAATTAGTTGAAGCTTACTTGAGTGATTGAAGAGTTACTGAGCAAAGTATACTTAATAATATTGAGGTTTTTATTTCAAAACCCTAACCAGATTACTTCTAAGACTTGTTTAACACTTGGATCTTGAAAAATAATTATGGTTTCTTCTTGTTCTTGGCTTGGTTGATCATCTTCAATGGAGTAGAGAGGTTTCTTGCATATTTTATTAAGTGTAGGTAATTTGTATATTAAGCTTAGATATTAAGTTTTTAGGTATTGAGCTAGCTAGAAATCGATTTTATCGGAACTAAATAAAATATATTGAAGTCATAAAAATTATAAAATTACATTTCTCGCAAGTATCGGGAGATTAAATAATTATCGTATAGAAATTTAAGTAAACCGTCGAAATATATATATATATATATATATATATATATATATATATATATATATATATATATATATATATATATATATATATATATATATATATATATATATATATATATATATATATATATATATATATATATATATATATATATATATATATATATATATATATAACAATATATATACAAAATAAATCCAAATCATCGGGTAAACTAATAATATAGTTTTTATAGTCTTAAAATGAGTATAAAAATATATCAGGACAATCGTCGGAAGTGTCGGATCAATTATTCAAAATAAATGATCGTGCGATAGCGTTTATTTAATGAATAAATATACGTTAATGAAATATGCAAACTCATGCATGAACTAACATGAAAATGATGTTACTGATGATATGTAGACTAACTCTAGTCTATATGAAGTGTTTTCAATGATGTTCCATGAATACGCAGCTAAACCCTTACGGTTACGCGAATTTGATACTCGTAAACCTAGTTTACGAAAAATGATGAATAGTGATTTTTCTCCGGGAATGAATAGTGTTTGGTGAATAGTAAAATTTTAAAATAACCTCTCAAAGTCGCAAACTGACTTCAAAAATGATGAATAGTAACCATTGAATAGTAAATTCCCGAGATGAATAGTAAATTTGAGAAATGACCTGAAATTACGAGTTGTCACATTCGCCCACCCAAAAAGGAATTCAGTCCACGAATTGGTTCGTGTTGGTTTCTCAGGTTTGGAGTTTGTGATGAATAACGGGTAAAGAAGACATGAAGAAGTGTCGTTACGGCTATCTATGATTAAGAGTGTATAAAACATCGCGATAGAGAAAATATTGGAAGAGTCTCCCATGTGTATCACTTTGACTTTTAGGAATATGTGAAAATTTTGCTTGCACTAAGATTTATAAATAACTGCTCCCAACATAACATGATCCCTCTAGAATTAGACATAGTTAGCTAGGCTATGTATAATTAAGGAACGATAATGTGACGTTCTGTTTAGTTGTTATAACTCTCAATGTTTAAAGAGATTTAAACTATCTCGTTAAAATGGCAGTTTAAGTAAAAGGAAATAAGATTTTTTTTGTAAGTGATAACAAATCAGAAAGGAAAAGTGATTGTACAATAATATGCACATACCAGGCCGTCAATGGTGATTGACGGAGTTAGGGGCGATGGTGTTGATGCCGAGTGCAAGATAACCTGAAAATAAGAAATAGAAGACACTACGTTAAGTGATTACGCGAGGGTAGGACTGCTGAACCACCTCCGTGAGACTAAGTATGAGTTACGGTTGTATAAGTGTGTGTAAGTCAAGAGATGAGTGTTAAATCAACTTACCATAATTCTCTGCCCGTCCAACCTATTTATAGTGGAAGAAATTGGGTTAGGGGCACCTCTCATAAATGTAGGAGAACATGGGAGCGTCCCATGTTTGTGGGTAACCGCTAGGGCTTAGTGGCCCACGTTCCCTAACTTGGCGGGGAAGCCAAGAAAGAGGGAGATCGTGGGTTTGACCTAGTCAGGAGACCTAACTTGGGCCTTCGAATAGAAGAGCTTTGACACTACTCGAAGGGGGTTCTGTCGAACTGTTCAGAGGGGGCTCCGTACAATAACGGAGGACAGGCTCCGAACCGTGACGGAGGCCTTGATAGAGGGGGCTCCATACAGTGTTCGGAGGGGGCTCCGAACTGTGCCGGAAAGGGCTCCGTACAGTGACGGAGGGGGCTCCGTACAATGATGGAGGCCAGGCTCGAACCGTGACGGAGGCCTTGATGGAGGCAGCTCAGAACCTCGGCAGAGGTTAGACACTATGAGTGCTTTGGGTGCAGGTCGAAGGCATAGGCTTCTTCCTTTAGGAAGGTACATCATACCCTCTGTACAAATGGTAAGCTAAGTACCGAGTACGGTAACGCTTCGTTAGCGAGGCGGAGGGTACGTCATCAAGCCCCCCAGTCTAATGTTATGCATGCGAAGAGTGCATGGCTTTAGACTTATCATTGCTTTGTTAAAAAAAGACTTGGTAACAATTTCTACTACTTTTGTTTTTAATAGTCCACATTTGACTCTGTCATGGTGGATACCTCATTAAGCCCCTCAGTCTAATGTTATGACTTCGTAGGAGGCATGGGATTAGACTTAAGTAGTTCAGAAACCCTTTGTTATACAAAGAGCGTGTGTATTAGGTTTTGCCATATAACTTTCGCTTTTATTTATAAGCGAGTTTTATCGGAACCGATTTCTACATACGCTGCGTTGTCGAAAGGTACCAATGTTTGCGTACAAACTTGGCTTTGTTTTGTAATGCATGGCATAATGGCATATTGTCACACCTGTTAGGCTCTAGCGGCTCACGCACTGATGCGAGGATGATGGGGGCGTCCTATGATTTTAGGTAACCACTTGGTTAGTGTCCCACGATCCCTATCTTGCTGGGAAAGCCTTGATAGGGTTGTGAAGCGTGGTTTGACTTGGTCTTATGAAACCTTTGCATTAATATCTTTGAAGACCATACCCCGAAGGGCTTAGGCCTTCGATTGGCAGATTCCCAACTGGTAACCATATCATAGATGAATGGTTTTATGCCAAAAAAGATTTTTGGAGGTTTGCCAAGTATTTCGGAATGTAGCTCCGAAGTGAGTATGAAGGGGAGACCTTCAAATTGAATGGAGGGTATATCATCAAAACCCTCGATCGAAAGTGATGCGTATACTTTGAATGTAAAGCTTTTGCCTTAAAATAAATACTTCCTTGTGATAAATCGAACAAGGATTAATCTTTAAGTAATATAGACCTAGAAGGTCGTATATTTTGTATGTATACGAAGCTTATGGACTTCATTTAAGCAAAGTAGTAGTCCTTAGACAATTTACTATTCTACATGGTATGTGGCTTCGGCCAAAGACAATATTGAATGGGCTTCGGCCGTATGATGCAGGTACTAGGGTTAAGGCCCTAGTTAAAATGGAATCAATTAGGGAAATATATGTCTTTGTACACTTCTCGTGCGCCATTTTTCCGACGCTTAAATTTTACAACCTAAGGTGTAATAACCTCATTGTGTGTAAATTTCACCACCAAGAATATAATGACCAATTTTGATCATTGACAGAGGGTCGCGACCCACTCCATCTTTATCCTTTGGGTAACATAAGGCTTGGAATACCTTAAGACCACTTAGGAAAGTTAATGTGAAGTGTAATGGATGTTGTATATGTATTCAAGACTTATAGTTGTCTTGTTTCATCCCTTCGACATTGAAACTTATAAACGACTTGGCTGAACAAATCTTTGTGTTTAAGAAACAAAGCAAGAGATTTGTGGGAAATATATTATATCATTGAATTGGTAGAGAGGATTACATCATTTTGAAATGAACACTAAGACAACTACCAATAATGCTTGCTTTCCCATGAGAAGCTTTCATTACATTGATTTTAAACAAAATAAAGTAAGTTTTACATCTATGAGGTTATGTAATTATACTTGCAGAGTTGACGCTCTATAATTGTGTCTACATAGAAACACATAAATCATGTGAACAGAGGCTATGCCGTAATCGTCTCGGCAGAGACACCTATATATTATGTGAACAGAGCGAAGCTCAGTAATCGTGTCGAAGGAGACACCTATGAATCGAGGCTATGCTCGTAGTTGTGTCGACAGAGGCTTATGTCAGCATATGTGATGCTCCGTAGTCATATCGACAGAGACTTATGTCAACATGTGTGAGGCTCCATCATCTCAAAATAAATGATAATAATATATAAGTTCCATGATAAATTTTGCTAATATATAATACACAGATGTGAGTCTCTATCATCTCAATAGAGCTTGTGTGAAATGCCTTGTCAAAAGAGGCTTTGTCAGCAGTGGACTTATCATCACGAGTGACATAATAAAGCTTAATATAAAATTACTTAAGGATTATTTATGTACATCACGTATTTAACATGTGTGGATTATGTTTTATGCTAAAAACAGCATGAAAGCTCTAACAGAGGTTCTAGGAACATAAGGTATCCTCTGTCAATGCTGTACTATCTCTAATGATCATTATGTCATAAGCAGATGCTCAATAAAAGATGGTTTATAGTGCTCTTAATAAACATCAAAAGTTTCATATCTAGATAATCTGATTTGTAGTGAAACAAAGGCAATATAGCGTATTAGTTTCGTAGAAAACATACCAGATTGACAAAGGGTATCCTCCGTCATTAATGTACGGTATCTGTTCACCTTGTGGTAAACATTATGCGAAGGAAGGTTTTGGCCCTACTTGAGTGTACCATTATGTGCCCCAATTTCCTTCTTCTTAGGAAAACCCATGACGAAGACTGCAACATAGACTTCTTCTCAAAATGAACCTGAATAAAGGCTCCTATGAAGGTTGTTGAATTTGAACCTTCTTCATAAAACAAACCCAAATGGAGGCTCCTACGAAGTCTGCAACGGAGGGCCCTACGAAGGTTGTTGAGTTTGAACCTTCTTCATAATACGAACCCAAACAGAGGTTGCTACGGAGTCAGCAATGGAGGGCCCTACGAAGGTTGTTGAGTTTTAACCTTCTTCATAAAACGAACCCAAATAGAGGTTGCTACGGAGTCTGCAATGGAGGCTCCTACGAAGGTTGTTGAGTTTGAATCTTCTTCATAAAACGAACCCAAACAGAGGCTGCTACGGAGTATGCAACGGAGGGCCGTACGAAGGTTGTTGAGTTTGAACCTTCTTCATAATACGAACCCAAACAGAGGCTGCTACGAAGTCAGCAATGGAGGGCCCTACGAAGGTTGTTGTGTTTGAACCTTCTTCATAAAACGAACCCAAATAGAGGTTGCTACGGAGTCTGCAATGGAGGCTCCTACGAAGGTTGTTGAGTTTGAACCTTCTTCATAATACGAACCCAAACAGAGGCTGCTACGGAGTCTGCAATGGAGGGCCCTACGAAGGTTGTTACGGAGACTGCAACGGAGGCTCCTACGAACATAACAGAGGCCGTAACAAAGACTGCTCCGTTTAAACCCGACAAAGGATGTTGAAATGGTAAACGTAAAGTTTGTAGTTGGTGGAAAATCTCGTGATTAGAGATAAAAGTGGAGATTTCAGTGGTGCTACCATGAGGTAACAAGGATGTAGGGAATTACGGTTGAATTCGACCGTTATATATGGAAACGGTTATTTGACTCGGAAAACGGGACTTATTGTTGCGTGTCCCACGGATGGCGCCACTGATTGTACAATAATATGCACATACCAGGCCGTCAATGGTGATTGACGGAGTTAGGGGTGATGGTGGTGATGCCGAGTGCAAGATAACCTAAAAATAAGAAATAGAAGACACTACGTTAAGTGATTACGCAGGGGTAGGACCCTGCGAACCACCTCCGGCGTGAGAGTAAGTATGAGTTACGGTTGTATAAGTGTGTGTAAGTCAAGAGATGAGTGTTGAATCAACTTACCATAATTCTCTGGCCGTCCAACCTATTTATAGTGGAAGAAATAGGATTAGGGGCACCTCTGCACAAATGTAGGAGAACATGGGAGCGTCCCATGTTTGTGGGTAACCGCTAGGGCTTAGTGGCCCACGTTTCCTAACTTGGCGGGGAAGCCAGGAAAGAAAGGGAGATCGTGGGTTTGACCAAGTCAGGAGACCTAACTTGGGCCTTCGAATAGAAGGGCTTTGACACTACTCGAAGGGGGTTCCGTCGAACTGTTCGGAGGGGGCTCCATATAGTGACGAAGGCCAGGCTCCGAACCGTGACGGAGGCCTTGATGGAGAGGGCTCCATACAGTGTTCGAAGGGGGGCTCGAACAGGGAAGGGGCTCGATGCATGACGGAGGGCTCCGTACAGTTATGGAGTCCAGGCTCCGAACCGTGACGGAGGCCTTGATGGAGGCTAGGCTCCGAACCTCGACAGAGGTTAGACACTATGAGTGCTTTGGGTGCAGGTCGAAGGCATAGGCTTCTTCCTTTAGGAGGGTACATCATACCCTCTGTACAAATGGTAAGCTAAGTACCAGAGTAACGGTAACGCTCGTTAGCAGAGCGGAGGGTACGTCATCAAAAAGAAAGTACGATAGATGAGAATTTCACAACGAGTGGTTTATCAAATAGTAATACATCTTAAGTTATAAAGATCCGAATACGATGGAAGACATAAACTTAGTACGACATAGTGCATAAGGAAATAAGACTGTTAGTTTCTAAACTTCTTCAGTCTGCCGCGTTGTTGATACCCTGGTGAGCTTCGCCTCCTTCTAACATATATGCTTTCCCATGAGCTCCTTCAACTTGTTGAACTTGGTTTTGGGAACACTGGTTCCGATAGTGTCCTTGCTCCCCACATCCGAAACATGTAATTATGGCCTTGCCTCTACAATCCATGGCAAGGTGTCCCAATTTTTGACACTTGTGGTACTTAGCAGGGCAAAGACCCGAGTGATGATACTTACATCGATTACATAGTATGTAGGTTCCAGCATAGCCCCTGTCTTCTATTGGTGGAGCAACATAAACCATTGCAGCTTGTTGTCTTCTATTCTGTTGTTGTTGATGGTTAGTGTTACGGTTTTGGTTGTCGTTATTATAACCTCCCTGGTCATTTTCTCATTTCATTTTGTGGTTGCTAGTTTGGTTGTTGTTGATGGTGTGATTGTTGTTATTGTTGTTGTGGTTATTGTTGACGATGTTTTCCCTCTTCACAACTTGGGCCATGAGTTTTTGAGTTATCCTGATAGACTCCTCAATTGTTTGTGGATCGAAAGAAGTTACATCTCCTTGAATACATTGTGGAAGTCCTCCAATGAAGTTTTCTAGTAATTTCTCATTGTCCGAAACCATCGATGGACATAGTGCAGCCAACTCTTGAAACCTCCTGATGTAGGTCTCGATGTCATAACCAATAGTCACTAACTCACAAAATTCTGTTTCTAATTTCTTCACCTCCGTGCGTGGACAATACTTCTTAGTCAACAACCTCTTAAATTGATCCCATGTGAGCTTGTAAGCATTTTCCATACCAATAGGCTGGGCATACGAATTCCACCATGACATTGCCCCATCTAAGAGCGTACTAGTAGCGAACTTCACCTTGTAGTCATCTGGGCAATTGCATAGAAGAAATACAGACTCCATCTTCTCAAACCAACGGATCATAGCAGTGGCTCCTTCCATGCCTTTAAACTTTGTGGGATCACCGCTCTTAAATTCCTTGTATGTACAATTTTGAACTCCAAACCCTCCTGCAGCCCCTACAGCAGTAGCAAGTGGGCTTCGCAGTAGCCGCAGCCTCGGCAGCATTAGCAAGTCTGGCACCTTCAGCAGCAGCCGCAGCCTCGGCAGCAGCAATTACTATTGCTCGTTCTTTCCTTAGTGCCTCGGCTATACTATCCTTTACATTTTTTGGATAGCAGCTTGTGTCATATCTGGTGCAGCTTTCTTCGGCGCCAGAACTCTTCAAAATAAGAGGAAAGGTGAGACGTAGCAAAGTCCTATGTTAAGAATAAGCGCTCTAAAGAGATGTGATAGGAGGTGATAAATTGAAGTCATGTTTGAAAATGATAGATGGGTTTCTAGACGATAGGTTATGAGATGTCGTAAGTGCTTCAAATGTATGACGATTTAGTGACTTAATGTGTAAATATCGTCTAACACGACATGTTGATGGTGAAACAGGGGAGTGAGAGTGACTTCACCCTCATTGAAGGTTTTGTCTCGGCATTCAATGTTATCGGTGATGAGTCAGCTGATGTTAAAATTGTGATAGGGAATGACAAGGCATTCTCCGCATTGGAGTCTAAAGAAAAGATAATGGAATGGGTATTTGAAGACATCTATGTGACAATCAATTTGAAATGAAAGTAAATAACTCGCAAAATGTACGTATGAAACTGCATGCATAGTGAATATGCACTTATGATGAAATGATGAGATGCTATGATGATGTAGTTATAGTCTAGGGTTAATGATGCAACCTAGTTCTCTATAATTCTTGCACTGATGCCAATCTGTCACACCCCCAAATTACATGTTTTGCAGCGGAATGGAATACCTTGGGATGACTGCCATAGCATCACAGTTACAGTTATATTGAACGACCTAAGTGTCGTTTTGAAAATACATCGTTTTGAAAATACATCGTTTCATGCGCACGTTGTCAAGTGAGTTCACATAATAGTACATAACTTAATGTATCAATGGTCAATTGATATAGCACATAATATAGTATAGTTTCAAATAGTTCCAAGTCCGTTAGTTCATGATTGTACCAAGTCCATTACTTCAACATTATACCAAGTCCGTTAGTTCAATATTATCCAAGTCCGTTAGATCGTGATCATACCAAGTCAGTTAGCTCAATGGTCTATGATAAAGAAACTCTAAGTATGGCAATATTGTTACTTTGTATGACTAAACATTCAGTTCAGCTAAACATATAGTTTGCAAATAATCATGATTGTCATCAAAAGTTGTTGAGCATGTATCTCCCCCAAAGAGTTTAATAAAACAATTAAGTAATAGAAAGTGGGGCTATGAAACTCACGGTAATCCTTAAAAGTTTAGAGTACTTATGAAAGTAAATAAAAATAGTTGAGCATGTATCTCCCCCAAAAGTAATTCAAAACGTAAAAAAGTAGGGGTTATGAAACTCACCTGATGCAATGATTATGAAGACAAAAGTGGATACAATGAAATGAGGTGCAATCTCTATCTGCAACCTAATATGAATGATATGTTCTAATGTAAGTCATGAAACAATGTCGTACATGCAAATTCACATGTAATCTATACCACTTGTACATTTTTGAAAATGAAGTTATCGTCGAAATATACGTTTATGACATCTCGTCAAGTTATAAAATACTTTACGCGTATTTATGTTGAAACAATATACTACGATAATCGTTTAGTGATAAATTAAGAATTTATAGTTTTTCGTCGTAAAATAATATACTTTGACAACTCATGAAAATGACTAAGTAGCCTCGCAAAGCTGGTCGTAACTCGGTGAATATCGAATGTTAGAAAACAAACTCAACAGTTTTGGAATGCTTGTAGCGATATCTAAAAGTCTTAGCATTTAACTTTTGATCATAGAAGTCTCGATCATAGAGAAAAATATAGATGAAGTAAGGTAGTCGAGCTAAAAATATAGTTTATGAGTAGTTTTCGGAAAAGTTTGAGTGATCGTATATTATTCGTTACAATTTCGTTTGACGAACGGTTGAACATTTTGGAAAATAGGCTAGGCGAACTCACTTTTACTTGTAGACATCGTTTTCTCAAAAATATTCTATCGATATGAAAAAGGGCTCCAAACATGGTCACTTGCGATAACCATTTTGGTCTAATAGAAAATATGTAAGTGTTAATACTTGTGAAAATAATTACGATAGCCATAATTAAAACGCTTGTAACTTAGTCGTTATAGCTCCGTTTTCTACGTTCTATATATCCTCGGTTTCGTGATAGTATGTATTAATATATTTTTGATAAGTCGACTCTTCTAATTTAGGTTTACAACTCGCTTTTGACCTATAAAAATTCCTGGACAGCATGAATATTTTTAGAAAAATAGTTTTCGTCGTTAAACTTGAAAATAACGTATCTTCTTCGTTATAAACCCGTTTTAACCCGTTCAAGAGGCCACGGTTTCGTTTTTAAGTCTATTTTCTGAAAATATAAGCTAAAATATCTCACAACCTACTGAAACTTCCAGATTTTACAAAACGTTACAGCCCTTAATTATATGTTGTCGAAAATGATTTTTCTAGTTCAAAGCTTGTACTAAACCCTTCCAATCAACACCAAAGCTATTCTAAACCTACCATACACCTTATTAGGGTGTCATGGGTTTCTAAACTTCATCAAAATTGATAGGTTTCATAGGAATACTAATAGGATAATTTAAACTCATATTAAGAAATAAAAACATGTAAAAGTGGTATGGATCATAGTATATTTGAATGTTTTTGTTACTAGATCATAAAAATACATCAAGTAAGAGTTTATAAGAGTAGGAAAAATTAGTTGAAGCTTACTTGAGTGATTGAAGAGTTACTGAGCAAAGTATACTTAATAATATTGAGGTTTTTATTTCAAAACCCTAACCAGATTACTTCTAAGACTTGTTTAACACTTGGATCTGGAAAAATAATTATGGTTTCTTCTTGTTCTTGGCTTGGTTGATCATCTTCAATGGAGTAGAGAGGTTTCTTGCATTTTTTTCACCTTGAATAATATGTATGTATGTGTTTTATTTGATAAAATTAATACAAGTATATTAAAAATATCCAGCCAAAAGGGTAGAATGGTAAATTAAGTGATCAATATCAAGTTTGTCACCTTGATGACTGGGGGGGGGGGGTCGGCAATGGGTATTAGGGTGGAAGAGTTTTGTTGCAAATTTTGTAATAAAATGTATTAAGTGTAGGTAATTTGTATATTAAGCTTAGATATTAAGTTTTTAGGTATTGAGCTAGCTAGAAATCGATTTTATCGAAACTAAATAAAATATATTGAAGTCATAAAAATTATAAAATTACATTTCTCGCAAGTATCGGGTGATTAAATAATTATCGTATAGAAATTTCGTAAACCGTCGTGAATATATATATATAACAATATATATACAAAATAAATTCAAATCATCGGGTAAACTAATAATATAGTTTTATAGTCTTAAAATGAGTATAAAAATATATCAGGACAATCGTCGGAAGTGTCGGATCAATTATTCAAAATAAATGTTCGTGCGATAGCGTTTATTTAATGAATAAATATACGTTAATGAAATATGCAAACTCATGCATGAACTAACATGAAAATGATGTTACTGATGATATGTAGACTAAATCTAGTCTATATGAAGTGTTTTCAATGATGTTCCATGAATACGTAGCTAAACTCTTACGGTTACGCGAATTTGATATTCGTAAACCTAGTTTACGAAAAATGATGAATAGTGAATCATGAATAGTGATTTTTCTCCGGGAATGAATAGTATTTCGTGAATAGTAAAATTTTAAAATAACCTCACAAAGTCGCAAACTGACTTCAAAAATGATGAATAGTAACCAGTGAATAGTAAATTCCTGAGATGAATAGTAAATTTGAGAAATGACCTGAAATTACGAGTTGTCACAGATCATCCTCCGGATTGTTGATAGTGGATGTTCCCGGCACATGACAGGCAATCTCAAACTGTTATCAAACTTTGTGTCAAAGTTCATCGGCACTGTCAGGTTTGGGAATGATCACTTCGCAGCTGTCATGGGCTACGGAGATTACATCAATGGGAACATCGAAAATAGCAGGGTTTATTATGTGGAAGGTCTCGGTCCCAATCTCTTTTCAGTCGGTCAATTAATTGATGGAGATTTGGAAGTTGCGTTTAGGGAAAAAACTTGTTTTATTCGTGATCTACAAGGAAACGATCTTATGTCTGGAAACCGCACATCAAGCCTTTACACAATATCAATGCAAGACATGATTGCTTCATCTCCCATCTATCTACTTTCTAAGGCAACATCAACAAAATCTTGGCTGTGGCACCGTCGACTTTCACACTTGAACTTTCAAACCATACCCAATCTTGCACGCTACAAACTCGTTGAAGGTCTTCCAAGATTTCGGTAATATAAAGATCATCTATGCTCAGCTTGTGAACAAGGGAAAAGCACTCGTGCTCACTTTCCTTCAAAGGTGGAACACAGCTCTAAGCATGTGCTTCATCTTCTTCACATGGACTTGTGTGGCCCGATGCGTGTGTAGACGATCAATGGCAAATGCTACATTCTTGTAATTGTCGATGACTACTCAAGATGGACTAAGGTTTATTTTCTTCGAAGTAAAGATCAAGATCCTCAAATGATCATCACCTTTCTCACGAAAATTCAAGTTCAGCTCGAAAAAAATCGACAAATCGAAGCGACAAAGGAACTGAATTTGTGAATCAAACTCTTCGTGAATATTATGAGAAAGTAGGAATTGAGCATCAAACATCAATTTCACGGACACCAGAATAAAACGGAGTTGTTGAAAGACAAAACTGTACGTTAGTGGAAGCTGCATGAACGATGTTGATAAATGCAAAACTTCAGTTACTTGTGGGTGAAGCGTGTCAACTGCATGCTACACTCTGAACCGTTCTATGATAACCAAACGCCACAACAAAACACCTTATGAGCTTATCCATAACCGCAAACTGAATCTCAAACACTTTCATGTATTTGGGTCTCTCTCATTACCGAATAATGATCGTGATGATTTTGGAAAGCTCAAGGCTAAAGTGACATCGAGTCTTCATTGGATCTTGTGAAAATTCTAAAGGATACCGGATCTGGAATCGTCGTACAAGGGAGATTATGGAAACGATTCATGCTAATTTCGATGAGCTTATAGAAATGGCTTCTCAGCAAAACAACTTGGAACCCGGACATAACTGTCTAAACTTCCCCCAAACCCCATCATCAGCTGAACCAAGCTT